>OX393568.1:4684016-4759016 GCA_947652115.1 Blastomussa wellsi | reverse complement strand
CAGATGTATGCCATGTATCTCGGTGAAGGAAAGGGTTGCGTGACCCAAACAGCCCAAATAATGGCTGCCGGCAGCGAAGGAGACTAAACAATTAACAAATGACTCAAGTGAACTTAGCGTATATAACTGGCACTGATACATTGACCAGAAGGAGAATAGTAATGTTAATATATACGCCCCATTTGTGGCTGGGATTTATTACAGAGCTAGGGTCAATTTTGCCGGTGGCTCGAATCTGTTGACTTGTTAGCTAGAATACTTACCAACCGTTACATTCCAAGGAAAAGGGACAGAGTTTTGAGGGCACTTAGCAGCGAATTTGGTACCCGCATCTCTGACTCCTTCCCACGGATTAACCGGCAGAGGGGCAGAAAACCGAAGATGTCCAACTGGAGGTGTCGCATACGGAATTCCAAGGAACCTATCGATGAAATAACCAAAGACAATCGGATAACTGACGCCACGAACGGATCCTGATTTCAGGGCGACTACAGGCCCAGGAGTTTGCGCTTCTGTGTAACATACCGTTAAGGCACAGATGTAACATACCGTTAAGGCACAGATGAAAATTGCGGCGGCGATTTTCATAGCTACTAAGAATTACCTCCACCTTCCAAGGTCTGATTTCGCACGCGCGCTTGCTAAATATTGGCAGTCAACATATGCAAATGTATAAATATAAGCCGATTACACGCCCTAGCCGTTAATTGCCGGGGGGCGCTTCCTTACCTTTGGACGTGCAGCCCAGTGGAGTATTTTTCCGGGATTTTTGCCTTAAAAGGGGTGTCACCGGAGTCTGGCCGATTGTCTTAATTAATTTATACAACCCTCACCACGGGGCAGATTCTTTACAATATTTGTTGGCGCAATTCGCTCAATGAATCGATAAAGCTATACATCTGAAGGGCGCACCTCCCACACCTCCCTACCTAAACATATGTCGAGTACCACAACCCTCCTCCGGGGGGGGGGGGGGTGGTTAATTGCATTGATTGTAATGATAATGTGGTAGGGCTACCAGAAACTCATTCTCAAACTTTTATTAAAAAGTGTCTCATTTGTTTTGTTTTCTTTGGCAGTAATAAGCTGATCGCTTTTGAGTTCTACCTGTTTTCATAATTTTAAATTATTGCCCATGTTTCGCTCGCGATATTAACGCTCAAACACAACATATTTTAAAAACATAACAACATATTTTAAACTCTATGCTAATATTATGTTTCGTCACGTTTCACTTCAAATTCATGTATTTTTTTTTTGTTTTTCCTTTTAGTTGCCGTCTACGTTCATTGCTACCAAAGCCTAATAATCTCCGATTGCGTTCTGTTTTAGCTTAAACTTACAAACAGCTATCAAACGCCCGGGTTTTGCATTCCGTGCGTCTGAGTTACCGTTCTTTTGTTTATCCAGTGGCATGGTTGTGAATATATATTATCTATTTAGCATGTTGTTTGTGGACAATGTGTTAATAAACTGTTTTGATGTTTATTTATTATATGGACGACGAAGTTCAGTAAAAATGGACCAAACATGATGAAGATTAAGTCCAGAAATTTAGCCATGCAAGAGGCAAATAGATTCAACTGGTTTGTGAAATATATTACGCGCGACGAGTTTCGCTGTCTTGGAATTGCGTGAAATCATACTTGACCCGATATTGGCCTCAAAATCGTGAACCAATCAAATGTCGGGCAGTCGACATTAATTAGTGTTGGGCTGGGTGTCTGTTACGCTCCGTTTGAGCCATTTGCATTGTTGTCGAAAGCATTCTGACGTGAATCTCTAAAGGCGCTCAAAGGTCTTCAAATCTAGCTGTAGCGTTAAGCACAATGCAATTTTCAATTTTCCAAACGTCCACTTTCCTTTTATTCCTCGAAGCTTCGCTGGCAGTTTGGGATGCCGCTTACGCAACTACAGCTCCGGAAGAGCCTGTTGTGCAGCTTAAATCAGGTCCCGTGCGTGGGAGAACGCAAAAGAGCGTATTCGGTTTGACTATTGAGCAGTTCCTTGCTATTCCATATGCTGCCCCTCCTGTTGGCGAGCTTCGCTTCGCTTCTCCCCAGCCAGTGACGCCTTGGCAAGATGTCAGAGATGGAACAAAATATGGAGCATGGTGTCCGCAAAATGAAGATTCATTCCCAAGGAATAACACTGTTGGTATGTTCAAGATTAATTCCCTTGGGGGGAGTGGGGTGTGGGACAGGCGAGGATGCTCGTAGGAAATTTTGACCCCAGTATACCAAAATTCTTTCGATTCCGATTTTATATTTGGCAAGAATGCACGATACCAATTATTGCCCCTCAATTTTCAAAATAAGTCCGTTTTTTAAGCGACAATTTCTTGTACGCCATTACCAGAGTCGGCCAGCTTCAGTCGAGTTGCATTGAGAGAGCTGGATCGAGAGAGAAAATGACGTCATCGACTCACCAGTTTATTTTTGCAACTTGTCAACCCAGCTGATTAGTATGCAGCACGAGCTTTCAGAAGCAAGTTGCTGTTTTGCATACCAAATATGCTGGTTCACAGTAAAAAATGAAACGGGTGAGTCGATGACGTCATTTTCTCTCTCGATTCAATGCAACTCGACTTAATGCGTAGAGTTTAAACAAGAAATCATCGTTCAAAAAAGCGGACCTATTTTGAAAATTGAGGCGCATTAATTGGCATGGTGCATTCTTGCCAAATATAATATTGGAATCGAAAGAGAACAAGAACAACATTTTTTAATCGCAGTAGCACTTCAGCCCAGGCCATTTCCTATGAAATAACGAGTTATATTCCCAGTGATAAATACTTCAAATGCTTAATATTTGCTCAACCACAATGGCTATACATAATAATAATAATAATGAAGATGGTAAAGGTTATTTGATATTCTTAAAGGGACACAGTCACGATAAACAAAGTCAACTTTGGCAATGTATAAAATTGCCTTCAAATCAAAGGAAATTTTGAACTAGTAGTTTACTAAGGTAAAAAAATACTAAAGATGCACCGCTAAACTAGGAAATATCAAGGATGGCTTTGAATGAAGAAGATTGAGAAGGATGAATGTAGGCTAAAAACTGTGTCATCCGTGACCGAGCCCCTTTAATTCTACCAAATGTGTCGTACTTGATTGACACTTCTGACTACCCGGGGGGGGGAAGGGGGGGTGAGGGAGAGGTACTCCCTTAAATTTCGGATAGGTGTGTACCGCGAAGGTTCTTAAACCCTGTGCCCCTATAAAGAAAACGGAATTTGATGCCCTAGTTGGTGGTATTTATTTGTTTTTTTTTATTTTCATGTACAATGCGACTTTCTTAACCATCTTGCCAAATTTCAATCCATTCTGGACATAAGAAATCATAATTTTTAAACTTTTATTTCCGAAAATTTACGGCCGCCATTAATTTGCTGTATGCCAAGGCTTGGTTGCGATTCTGAGAAAGTGACGCCAAAGGCTCAAAAATTCCTCACGGGTTGTAATTATAATAACAATCAGCATAGCAAATTGCACGAACAACGGTTCCATATTTTTTGTTGATCTTCATTTGATTTTCAATAGTTATTGTTATTATAATTACAACCCGTGAGGTATTTTTGAGCCTTTGACGTCACTTTCTCCAAATCAGGCACAAGCCTTGGAACAAGGCAAATTAATGGCGGCCGTAAATTTTCTGAAATAAAAGTTTAAAAATTATGACTTCTCATGTCCAGAATTGAAATTTGGCAAGATAATCCGCCGTAAGTAAAAAGATGGCGCCTGGTACATTTACCAATAATTCTTTGCGCACGAAAATCCTACAAATGCTTATAAAAACGCAAAGAAAATCCCCTAAACTTTTAAACTTGGCAAGAACAATGTTGTTACTACAGGGACGAATTTCGTTAAATTGTAACTTTCTTTATACCCTGTGGGCTCTGTGAGGGTCGCAAGGTATTATGGTAAAATGTGCAGCCGCCATCTTTTTTTCTACGGTGGATTAAGAAAGTCCCATTATACACGAAAATTTAAAAAAGAAATGATGACCACCAATTTCATCTCAGTGGCACTTTAAGGCCCAAACCCGGAAAATTACACCCAATTGAAGGAAAAAAAAAACGGCTTTTTAACTTTTTGTCGTTTCCGTAACGTTTTCACTTTGACAGATCAGCGTGCTGTTTACGAACTGCAAAATAGCTAATACAATTAAGGTACCCTATCTAAGGATCACACTGGGAACAATGACAAAAGCCATACCCTATCCCATGGCACATACCCATATAGCCATGTTTCTCGTGACCTCACCCATTGTTGTTTTAAAATATACCAACCAGAACCTACTTGGCTGTTGAAACAATGACTTCTTTTTTCCGTGCTTGGCAAATTTGGATATCAAAAGAAATGTTACGTCAATGTTTGTAAACAAGAAATAGCCCATATATGGGAGCACCCCCCCCCCCCCCCCTCCACCGGGTCTGACTATATACATCTTCGATTCGGTGGCTCTGACTTAAATTTGTTTCAAAACAATGTAAACTTTTAAAAGAAAAGTTATTTTTTAACTTTGTTAAAACAATGGATATAATTAACGAGTTAACCGTTAATTTAGAGACTCCGGTAAGCTGAGCAAATTCTGCTTCCCAAACACTTACCCTGCGGGCAGGCTCACTAAATAATTCGCGCGGGAAGGAGCGCGGGCTCCGTATTCCGAACAGCGGATGGCTAATCGAGCCAAGGCGTAGCCGATTCTTCGCCAACCTACACCGCGGAAAAACGCATCGCACACGAGGTGTACTCGAGGTGGTCATCGTCAGAAAGGGAGGCCATAATACATCAATGACATAAACGTGCGAACTTACAAGCTTATAGCAAAAATTGGAAGCAAAATTATGGAGGTAGAAATTGAGAGGTGAATAAATTAACATAAAACAATCTACCTCCAGTGTAAATCTCAACTTTAAATATTCAGGGGTTACCTAAACAAATTGCCAAAATGTTCACATTCTCGCGTTTTTCCACAGTGTCTTCCAACCCCGTTCGCAGGGTCTCTCTTCTACCCTCGCTCCGGTAAGGCGGGAAGATGAGAGACCCTGGGAACGAGGTTGATTCTTCTCCTGATTCTTCTCGCCGCTTTCGCCTTCTCGAGATCGTGGCTACGCCTCTCGCGCGCGATTTATTTGGTGCGTCTGCACGCAGGCCAACTAACACTCAGGCAGATAATAACTTGAACACTCGATTTTTATTTTTAGGTGCAATGCATGAGGACTGCTTGTATCTCAATGTTTTTCGTCCAAGGAATCTGAAGCATTTGAAATTACCAGTCATGGTATGGCTCCATGGCGGTGGTTTGTATTACGGTTCTGGCAATGAATATTTAACCATTATATGTGGCCATGGCACCATTGTTGTGACAGTGAACTACCGCCTCGGTCTGCTGGGATTCCTTAACGTTCCCGGATCGGAAATAAAGGGAAATTATGGAATGCTTGATCAGGTGGCTGCACTGAAATGGGTCCAAGAAAACATCGCAAGTTTTGGCGGGATTCCCAGCATGGTAACCATATTTGGTCAAGGCGCAGGGGCTTCTGGTATTGCCTACCATATGCTTTCTCCGCTTTCCAGTGGTTTATTTCACAAAGCCATTTTACAGAGCGGTGCTGCAACCACGCCATACACGTTCTATGCTTCAAAAGATCCCGACTATGGACGAGACATTATCAAACGTCTTGGCTGTGATGACAGTACGAGGTTGCTTGATTGCTTGAGAGAGAAAGACACTGAAGATTTTCTTAAAGCTTCGCAGCTAACTCGCAGCCTGTTGGAGCTCGGTCACAAATACCCTGTGGTTACGGTTGATGGGAAATTCTTAACAGACGAACCAAGTAAATTGCTCGAGCAAGGATTTGCCAACAAGGTACCAGTCCTGCTTGGAGTAAACAAAAATGATGGCGGGTTCGTTCCTCTCTCTGAAATAGCAGGAAATCTCGCTCAGGAAATTTCTCCCAAACTTTTCAACAGTTTGTTAAAGGAAGCGAGGTTTTCAGCTGGCGGAGAAACAGAACCCATGAAGGAAGCCATTTTGTACCAATATACCAACCATTCTGCCCCAGATTGCCCAAAGAGTATCGAGAAACAATGGATTGACCTTCTCACTGACTCGTGGTTTAATGCGCCCGCAGTACACATGGCCAAAGCCCTCGTGAAATCAGGTGTCCCTGTTCGTCTGTATCAGTTTGGATATCGAACGGAGTTGTCGTTGTACCCAGAAATCCTTGGAGTCGCTCACGGAGACGAGAACGCGTATGTTTTTGGATGGGCATGGGCCAATGATAAAGAGATGTTGAAGGTGGCGCCAACATACAATGCTGTAGAGCGAAGCCTTTCCGTGCTTATGTTAGATCTTTGGACCAATTTTGTAAAGTACGGGTAAGAAACGCTCCTGTATCTTTCGCATTGAGAATATTTTTTTCTGTTACTACTTCGGGGGAGGGGCGGAGGGCGATGAGTGAGAATTCCTCTCTCCCTCCGCTTTCCTTCTGGAATCCAAGAAAGCAGCTATAAGCAACGCGAAACATATTCACCAGGCAAAAACGTCCGAAAAGCATGCTAATTAATAATTGTTTGTCCCACTCGTTACCTTATTATGAAATGTGTAACTGTGATTTTTCTACTTGGCAGAGACCCTGAAAAAGGCGATCCCCGAAGGCCTGGTCATGACATAACCTGGCCTGTATTTACGACCGAGGGTGAAAACTACTTAGCAATTGACCTGGAACCTAGAGTGGAGAGTAAACTTGAGGCGGATCGCGTTGTTTTCTGGGAAGATTTTCTTCCTAGCCTTAAGAAAGGAATGCGGAAAGATGAACTATAGTAACGTGGAGAGGAGGAATAAATGAAGGTTGCACGTGCATGTTTGCATTTTCAGACTGAACGTAATTGGTATTTTGTGTTAGATCACCTCTTACACCCATAATCACCTTCAGTAGTCTGTCTACATGCCGAAGTAGTATAGGAGGTGGGGTTACGAGGACAGACGCTAAATGTGACGCTGAATTTTACGCTGACGCTAAAAACGAGGACAGACCCTGATCACACTAATTTAGCATCTGTCCTGGTAACTCCCACGACGCTGGAGGGGGCCGTAGCACCCATAAAATTGTCAAATAAGACTTTATCTAAGGAAAAGTCTTCATAAATATCTTTAGTCTTAATATGATAGAACAGTGAATCCGTATCAGTAAAAAGTAACTGACAGCTTTCTGGGTATTTTTTTCTGATATAATTATAATGAAAATCATACATTAAGGTTTTACTTATGTCTAAAATAGACATTCCAACATAAGAAGGTTTATCTAGTTTTAATTCTGCTAATTTTACATTGACTGCCACTAAATTTTCATCAAAAACCTTTGAAGAAAAAAATGTTGTTTCTGAAGTTAATTTGAGCAAACTTTCTTTTGACATTTGATCTTTTTCGAAGGTTTTCCATTGTTTTTCCGAAAACACTGTTATTCATTAATTTAAAAAAGTCTTTTTCAAAACTATTTTTAGCACTTTTTCTTTTCTCAGTATTAAAATCAATGTAAGGTTTTAACCATTTACTCTGTTTAAACTCTAAGACTCGATGAATTTTTCTTAGTTTTAAACCAAGACTGAGATAGAGTTTTAAGTTTAAGTAATGTAAGACATACTTTTCTTTTTTCATTAGGGTAGGGACTAGTTTTTTGACTTTACCACTAGAATTTCCATGTAATTGTTTAATATTACTGCAATAATCAGAGAGCATCTCATCAGTGATAAGTCTCTTTTCAGGAGCACAAGGACAATCATTATGTAAGTCATGTAATTCTTCTGGATAGTCTAAATCAACTTCTAAAATGATTCCTCTGTCCGCTCCTGTGCAGAACCGCGCTCCAAGGATTCTTTTTTCTGAGTCCGCGTAATCGTCTAAGTCTACAGTCTCTGGATCTAACCATTTAAATTCTCCAGTAGGAAGAGATTGTGACATGGCCCAACCATAAATTAAGATTATTTGCATCTAAATAAATATTGTAGCTGGATTCTTTCTCTGGGGTGTAATCCTTCATGTATTTATTGTTGGCTTTCGCATGGCGATGTGCTATGTAAGAAATACCTCCTCTCATACCTTTCTCGATAAAGAGTTGCATATCAATGTCAGAAATTAATTCTAAGTTAATCTTCGTCATTTTTAACATCGCATCCCAAGAAAGTCCAGGAGCAGAGTAATAGTGGCAAGGGTCTAATCCATAATACTTTAAACAAGTAGCTCGAAAGTTTTCAAAAACAGTAGTCAAGAGTAGAACGTCAGTCTTTAGATACAAATCATGGTACTGATTCACCAAGATTTTTAATATGAAAAGCATTCCAAACATCTTGGGCATGCTGATATTCCTCTTCCGTAATTTCTTAGTTAGTTAGGATACTATAAAAATCTTCACGTTTTGGTAATTTCATCTCATTAAATCTACTAAAACTATCCATGTAGTCATATGGATAAATTCCCTTTTTTGTCAACAACTTGACGTGCCTATCCGATGCGAATCCGCTGTTCGCTAGGGACGTTCTGATTGTTTGCTCCGTCGCGCTAGCGACATTACTGGATAATCTATCCAGACTCTGACTCCTGAATTGAAAACTGTCAATAAAATTAAGATGTCTCCCAAGTTGAAAACCGGTGTATTTTTCTAAATTACTAGCAATTACATTAAGTTTAGACTCTTCTTTCTTTAGGACATTTTGATTTCTTTCTTCATCAAATGTTTCGACAAGATCATAGACCATTTTTTCATTGATCATTTTTCTTATTTTTTGCATAATAAGATGGCTATCATAACCTTTCAGATCATGAAAGATAACAGGTATTTTTAGAGTCTCGGCGGAGAGACGTAATTTTAAATTACAATTTCTGTGTGCAGAACCTCGATATTTACCAGTAATATGACAATGGTTTCTGACACGTAAATTGACTTCAAGGTCTTGGAGTACTCCATCTCCTCAGGTTTATATCTTCTATGAATTATATGGCATTTTTTACTCTTTTGAAATTCTCTTTCTTCAAGTGTCATTTGTAACGGTTTATTAAAATGTTCTTTTATTACCCTTTTGCAATCTTCTTCTTCTCTATAGATCGCTAGAATAACTTTCTCGATTGCATCTTCACCTCTGTAGATTTCACACTTTTTTGAATATTTTTCGTCGCTCAGTAGACTATCGTAATGACAAACAACTTTATTACCAAAACCACAAGCCTTGTGACTTTGATAGGTTTGCGTGTATGATTTTTCATCTGAAGGTAGACAACTATCTATCTTTTCAGTTATAGATTCAAAATCAG
Source organism: Blastomussa wellsi (assembly GCA_947652115.1). NCBI lineage: Eukaryota > Metazoa > Cnidaria > Anthozoa > Scleractinia > Plerogyridae > Blastomussa > Blastomussa wellsi. The sequence goes on along the minus strand of OX393568.1, from coordinate 4,749,695 downwards.
CATAAATAGTAAAAAGAGCTGGTAATCCTTTTTGATGATTTTTAAAATAGATTTTAGAACCTTCTGGAGGCATGACAGTTGCTTGTGTACCATTAATCAGAATACAATCTTTGAGATGGCTTTCTAAAAGATCAGCCGTAGAGAAACAGTGGAGGCAATGCATGCAAAAATGTTTTTTGTCTTTATGTTTGCTAAATGAAAACATTAACCGATCAAACTCTTTGATATAAACATAGTGTTGCAGCCTAGCAGGTTCCTATTGCGACGCGCTAGCGTCTTTTCTAATCAATAGTAGTTCCATATGATCATCATAATTTTCTTTTGAAATTCTTATTGGAAAGACACCAGCTCCAGTCTTTGGGTCCCGGCCAGCGACACCGAATTCATTAATATTAATAGAATTTTGCTTTTGTATTTTATGGATGTCTTTGATTTATACTGGAAAAGAAACACCGCTGTAATCTAATTGTTGGATAAATGCTCTATCTTTTGTAGTTATTCTTTCAGCGTGGTGTTTCCTAGGATTTAGATTGCGGATATGACACCAACGAAAACATTGGTTATCTTCGTTTTTGATATTAATTAACCCTTTCTTTGAGTTCCTTAATTCTTCTGGAAGAGGAAGATATGAATTACCTCTTAATGGAAGATAACTGACAACATTAATATAATGCTTTAAAATTTCGACAATTACCCATCCAGATCCTTTCGATATCCAAGTAGCTATTAGTTCTAAAATCCCCTCATTGATCTGATCTAAAATTTCTGATAATTCATCATCATTGATAGCAGTCATAGCTCTACTAGTAAAATAAGGTTGATTGATGATTATTCCATCTTGATTGGCTTTTGATAATTCCATTTCATTTCCATTTCATTTTTGATAATTCCATCCAAGAGTTTGAGGGCTTTTTTCTTTTCAGTAATCTCTACTCTAGGAGTTTTCGAATAAATTTTTATCTACTCTCAAATTCTCTGATAGCTTCTGGTTTAAAATAAGGGGTGATTTCATCATTCAGCCTTTGAAGAGTTGCTGGTCTCTTTGGTCTCTCCTTTTTTAATAGTCTCTGCTGCCTCTGAATTCTTTTTAGAGGTTTTGGTTCTGGCTCCGCTGTCCGCTGCACGGGCTCCTGTGCGGAACCGCGCTTTTGGGGGTACATAAGGTGTTGGTTGTTATGGTTTTGGTAAAGGAAGCCAATAAATTCTATTATTTCTTACCCTTATATTTGGTGGAAAACGTTGATCTATGATAGATTGATTCTGTCTTCTGCTCGGTCCCCGAGTCCTTGGTAAAGGTAGAGGTATAGGTATAAGAGGCCCGAGTTCATGTTCATGTTCATTTATGCGTTTTCTACTCATATATAATTGTATATAATATATAAATTTTTTAATTTAAAAAAATTTATATTTTTTATTATTATTTACAATTCGATGAGTGGTTTATCTTTATAAGAGTTATAGAAGTGTTTCTTGGTTTTTAGATGCATGCATTTTCCTCTATAAGTATATTTTTTCCGTTTTTACATACTTCACAATACCAAGCATAACTTTTAAGTTTTTCATTGATATATTTTCTTCTTCTTTCTTGCCTCATTTCAAATTATCTGATCCGCGCTCTAACACAGATTTCCTCAGATTTTTCTTCTTTCTTTTCTTCTCGACAGATTGACATATATGTATATAATATATAATATTAATTTTTTTAAATTTATAAAAATGATAAATTATATAAATATAAATGGATCAAATTGAACAAATAAAAAAAAAACATTTATTCATCCAGCTGAAAGAGAGGCTCATGGAGCTGGACTCGTATCGTTAAGTGTCAGACAAGCTAAAAAAAGTTAAGAAAGATTGGAAATGAAAGAATGAAATCTACGATGATTTATCCTAATCAGATACCTAAAGATAGAAGATTAGAAAGAAATCAAATCGCTAATAGATAAAGAAGAAAACTAGAAGAAGGGCCCGTGACGCTAGTCCTTGGAGCCAACCCAACCAACCAACCCAACCAACCAACCAACCAACCGGGTATGGTTTTTGACCCCTCAGTCCAGAACAGGGTATATAATTTCAAGCGAGTATGCCTCTAACAGGGTCTAGAGTCGTCCTAGACATGGTATGGTTTCAAGACTTTCATCGAGTTACGACCATATCCGAGATCAGAAACGTTCATCAGTATTTATGTAGCCGATCATCAGTCAACATTAGATCATATTCAGGACTGGATATCAGCGCTATAGTGTAAAAAACGTTTCCTTTCTCATAAACAGGGTAGGTGTTTGAGGTTATTTTTGTCCTAAATGGGGTCAGGGGTTCAAACCTCCAGCGGCACCCCTATAGCCAATAGTACCCCCTGCCCCCCACCTCCCCGTCGGGCTTCATGCACACTGAAAATACAAACTTCAATAATTCGGTCTTGTTGCGGATTTCATTCGGCAAAGTTAATAGATCAATTTCGATATTTTAGAATTCAGCTTAAAGCAATAGACCTCAGCACGAGGCTCTGGGAATGAACTATAGAGTTTGTGGAGTTTATTCCCCAGAGCCTCGTAGTGATGTCTATTGTTTTAGGCTGAATTTTAAAATATCGAAATTGGTCTATTGAATTAGCTGTTTGATAGGGTAAAGAGTATGGACCTCGAAGAACAGAAAAGCGGTCTGGTATGTTGTAATACCAAAATAACAATGCGTTTTATTTTTATCACAAAGCTGTTTGCGTTTTTAAGAGATATAACTTTCTGACTTATACAGACAGTTTAACTCGATAAACAACACAACTGATTTATCGTGTCCTTCACTGCTTGTCTTACTTGACGTATCTTCCAACAGTAGAGCAGTGGATTCAGAGTCGAGTTTGACAATAACAGAGCCAACGTTATATCCCAAGAGAAGTCAAGCGATTTTGTACCTGTAACTGCGCGCACTGCTCCGAGTATACCGTAGGGAAGATAACAAACCAGTAATGTCATTTGTACCCACAATGCGCTTGACACAGTATGTCTATAACGTACGATATTAAGAGGAGTTTTTCCGATGTTCGATTGTCTTAAGGTCCTTGAGCTTCCTTGATCGTGGTCTTGGACTTGTGCATGGTGATGGCGGAGTTTTATGTAAATTGTGGAGTAACAGATGGTTGAGGTTGCTGCACATAATATCACCACGATACAAGCGATGCCGAAAGTTATTCGGTGGTGGAAAAATATTGTCATTACCATGGCAGAGCTAAAAATCCAAATTATAACAACCAAAACCCATGCCCTTCTTAACGTAACTACCTGTCGGTATCTCAGTCCAAACAACAAGGCAAAAAGCCTGTCAACGCTTATAGCAGTCAGTGTGAGCAAAGATACGCCACAAAGAAGCACACCTATGGCGAATGAAACATTGTTAAGATAGTAGCAATATCTGGAGTGTGGTGGAAGCCACAAAAAGCTTACATAAAGAGGCTGTGTGATGAGACCAACGCACAGATCGGGCAACCTATCAATAGTTTTGACGGAGGATGAAGGGACGACACCCTACGAATAGCTGTGATGATCAGAAGATTTCCAAGAAATGCAGTGATGGAGAGCGGGATATTTAGTACTGAAATGATAATCTTTTGATGTATTCCGTTGTGAAATGTTCTACAAAATGTCTCCTGGCTGATTTCCGTGTGGTTTCCATCTTCAGTTAGGTTCCACATTTCAGGTCTCCTTGTTGTTGTTGTTTCTTCTTCTCCTCCTCCTGTCAGTCCTTTGTACGTCAGCGTTTTGCTCGTTTAATTTATTACTTGTTGCTCTCCGTTTGCAACGTCCTTGTTTGGGCTGTCCTCGATTCTGGTGGTTACAAATCATACTTCTCAAACTCATTAATAATTCATCACGTTAAAACAAAGGAAATCAGAACCGTAACCGTGGTTTGGATACCTGATCTTAATTAGCATAGATTTTTACGATTTTATTTCTTCGTTTTCACCGTAGTTTTAGTTTCGATTGAGAAGATATATCAAACACTCGAGACAGTGTTTCATCGGCTATCCAAACACCTCGAAGTTCATTAAAAATACTCCGCTGCGCGTCGTATTTTCAACTCTCTTCTCGGTGTTTGGATATCCCGATGAAACACTGTCTCTCGTGTTTGATCTATTACATAACACATCTCTAACAGCTCTAAGACCAGTTATATAAAAATAACCAGACACGTTTCTAGGAAGTCATTTGTAGTCATAGGCGTACGGGCGGGGGGGAGGGGTGCTGCAGGCTCTCCCCCCAGTTTAAAAAAATGCTGAAATTTTTTTTTAGCAAACCGCTCAGAACTTGGGCAACAACTTTAGCAATTTCTTGGGCCGTTGTATACCGGTTTAATGCGAACACATTCTAAAGTTGTGTATTTCCTTTCGGGCAGGAAGGTTACAGCCCATGACCGCCTATGTTTGTTTTGCAGTTTTTGTACTATGGCCTTTTTGTCGCTGAATTAAAGCTAGCCTTGGTCTTCACAAATTTAACGTACCTTCATTCGCATTTTCACCGTTGTTATACTTATGTGAAAAAGGTCACACAGGCTGCCTTTTTATCACTAATATTCAGAATAATATTTAGACATCCTTTCAAGAAAGGAACTCAATAATTTAGGGTGAATGTCATTTGAAATTCATATAATTTTACAAAGTGACTGTCTTATACAACCACACCGTTAGCTGTAACAGGCTCTAAACCTGGTATTACCTGAAATCTTGTTGACTGTACTATCCTGTATGCGTTCCTTCGAAAGATTTCAGTCAGAGTAAGGCGGAAGATTTATTTCGCAACCGCCTGCAGAGAAAGATGAACTTGTCTACTGTTCACAGCTGCTAGCCAAGTTCCTTTAATTCAGGTTTTATGTGCGTCATTGATTAAATCTATCATAATCTATCATATCTTAAAATTAAGGTTATTCAGATCACGTTTTGTTTCGTACAGGAGAATATTTCTTGAATAATATAAACGAAGGGTTTTCAATGTGCAGTGATATTAAATTATAGGGAGTTTTACATCAAATAAAATGACTTAACTCGTGATGAAGCCTTCCAAACTGGATTTCGGTGGGGCTATAAAGCTAAACTTCTGCAGCTTTCTTCCAACTCTGTGTTCATACGTCAAAAACCACTTAGGACTAACATACATTATATTTAAGTGACGTCGAGGAAACGGAGCAAGAAAAGCCAAACAAGCTAAGCAGCAATCAAAACAAGCTATACTGACTTCAATTTGAAATTAATTGAAATTAGTGACTTTTTCCTTTAATTTTTTGGAAATATAAATCTAGCAAAGAAGAGGAAAAGAAGCTTGGAATAATTAGCACAACTTATAAGGAAAATTTAAGCCTGAGAAAACAGAAGACGACACCGTTGCATTACCAGATTGACCTATCAGTCGCTTTTGTTGATTATTTCATATCCTTTGCAGCTGGCGACAAATGCAGCAAATTCAGAGTGCTTGAATTATCTAATATAAATTCTGTCTGATAGACATTTTTTTAATTAAAAAAAAAAACTAGATGAAATCACTTCGGAAAAAGCCAAAGTGAAATGAGATAGACACAAGCGGGGTAAAATTAAAAGTGACGTTTTTTGTGATCCGGTCCATTAAATTTGTCCGCCAGCTAATTTTTATTATAATTATACTCTCTTTACATTGAAGAACAGCAAAAAGAAATCAAGGCAAGATCGAAGGTTTTCAGAATCAACATTTATTCCAACGTCTTCTTGAAACTCTACATCTTCCCTTCGATTAATTTCCTCAGACCAGTCAATTTCCTCCACATCCTCATCCATTTCCTCGTCCGTGTCCTGTTCATCAGAATCTTCTTCGCTAGATCCCGACTCATCTGCCAAATACTCGTCCCCAGAGACTCGGTGCTCTGTTGAATGGGCCAAAGGCAACTCGTCTTCATCGACAAACTGAATATTAACGCCACTTCGACGACTTCTAGGGTCAGAATCTAGAGAAGCATCATTTCTAGCAGCCGCCATTTTTAAATCATCCAAAACGTCGATAACATCCTCAAAATCGACCCAAATTCGACCAAATCTTCGATATTCTAGAAAAACACTTTGTGTAAGCTATCCCAAAACGGTTTATTAGTTTCCAGGCCCTAAAAAGTGAACTTGGGGCTCGCCGTAAGTGACTCTGTATTTAGTATGTGTTGTCTATCAAAACATGTTTACAGACTCGACTTCATGAGCATAATAGAAGCTACTAAAAAGTTGATACGGTAATCTGGTCACTTATTAATTTTACCGGGGGTGGGGGCAGTTGATCACCTGAAATGGAACTTTGATGGGGGGGGGGGGAGGGGGCATGAACGGCTTCATGGCCCGGGGAAGGGGATATTTAAGCACAAATTTCCCAAACATTCAAATGCACGGGGGTTTTCCAGGAGGATGTTGAAGCTTCGATTTGACTTTCACAGAACATAAAACACCTCGCGTCAGTTTGAAGGGTTATACGGTTTGCTTACGCGATGGTAAATATATTTTAAATTTGTTAACGTCATACACACATTTTTTGACGGAAGGGTGCTTAATTGTGAGTGCCGCATAATTATATTCCGCTCACAGAAACGATTGTTGCGTCTGTGAAAAATATTTTGCGCATAGTGAGTTTTGGAGTCGTGCATGAAGGAAATATTTCAATTTGCAATGAGTTCACCACCACCAACAAATGAAAGTGAACCTGTTAGAGCTGAACTTCTTCTTGGCTTGATTATAGTTGACTTCATATTTGGCACAATAATCATTGTCGGAAACGCCTCTCTGTTCATCACGATCTGCCACGATCCTTGCCGATGCTTGCGCATACCGCCAGTATTTCTCATTGCGAATCTGTCAGTTGCGGATTTCTTTATGGGAATTGTCAGCTACCTAAGAGCCGTCGAGTTAACTTACAAGTACAATGGCTTAGGACAGCTTCCCATTCTGAACATGACGCAATACTTCATTGGAGCGGTGTCTATTCTCGTTGCTGTGTCTACGCTCTTGGCGATGTCATATGATCGCTATATCGCAATTATTAAACCTTTCGAGTACGCACAGAAAATCACCAACACTAGGGCGAAGCTGGCCAACGCTTTTATTTGGATAAATGCGTTAGTTTTGTCCATTCTTCCCATTTCTGACGTAAAAAGGGAGAATTTTCTGTTGGCTTATTGCTACTCTCACTTTGTGATCCCATCATTTATTTTAACTGCAGTCTATGTGAAAATATATAAGATGGCTGCTATACAAAGACAAGAACTTAAAGATGTTCGAGCGAATCTGACAGAAGCTACAAGAAGACGGCATTTAGAGAGAGAAAAACGAATGGTCGTCACATCTCTATTTATCCTTTTCATATTTTATTTTTCATTTTTACCGTACTTTATCAACATCCAACTTTTATACTTTTGTTCTTGCCGAACCTCGTATGCGTACAAAGTGTACCACTATGTTGCCAACGAGTTTCTGTCAATGAGTTCCATGGTCGATCCTTTCTTGTACTCATGGAGAATGCCAAAGTTCAGTCGCTCGGTTCGTTTCTACTTTCGACGATGGCAACGCAGAAATGTCGTAGCTGTCTGGAACGGGAAAAGTTTTCACCATAACAACGAGTCATTGAGAATAGCCAGCGAAGAAAAAGTTTCACAAAATATTATAAAACACGAGGTGGCAACTCTAACAAACGCTGTTTGAGCAATACTTTGAATGAATGAATGTTCGTCCCAAAACTCGGAATATCGCCCCGAATTGTTTGGAGTTATTCACGAACTTCCAGAAATTTTAACTATATTACAAGTCTCCTGATTCCCATCCCAGAAAAATCTTCAGATTCTCGGAATAATTGTATTTTTCTTCAGAAACAGGTCTTCTTATGATACCCACCGTATAAAACGCTTAACACCCGACCGGTTTGTTAATTTTGATGAGCTACAGCGCGCTCCATTAAAAACTTTGAAAATTGAAAATCCGGCAGCTTAAATCTAAAAATTTGAATTTCTGTTTGACCTGCCATATCTTGTTTGTGTTCAATATTTGTATACCCATTCTTGAAAACTCTAGATTGAGGCACGCTAATTTACGAATTTCAAAATCTGGACGGTCAAATATTGAAATTCAATATTTGACCTGCCATATTTTGACTAAATTCAATATTTGTAGACCTACTCTTGAAAACTCGAGGTTTGGCAACCAATTAGTAAATCTTAAAATTTCAATATTTGGAAGGATCAGATTAATTGAAGATAACTGAAAATTCAAGGCTTGACAATTCACTGAACTGCAAACTCGTCGTGGCGTGATTGGATACAAGGCAAAGTTGGCACCAGGACCTTGAGATAATACGCAATAATTTGTTTGCAAGCTATTTATAATTATTCATTCAAGACATCACACCGGCATATTAAGATTTTGAAGTCGGAGTTAAATTAAGGGGCTTCATGAATGAATTACCTCCAAATCAAAGGAAAACTTGAACGTTTTCCAAGGTACATTAAGAGGAAAAACAAAGAGGTCAACGACTACTTTTCGGATGTAGAGGAGACGCGATACAGATTATTGGCCTCTAGATTTAATAACAACGCATGATATTTGAGTTGCATTTCAAAATTACGGATTATTGTAAGTTATATGGCAAGGTAGCCTTGAGGAAAATCCGAGCACCCTGATTGGTTCACTCTTGGTCGGGATTCTATCGTCCGGAACGTTTCCATAGAAACGGTCATAAGTCGGCTATTTTTTGTTTTCGAAAGCCGACAAAATTCAAAGTTTGCAACTAGAGCTTCGTAAATTTTCTCATTCAATAAATTTTGTTTGAAACTGGCGATCTCGTTGAGTTGCTAGCGTCACAGCAGCCAGTAAATACGAACCAAAAGTGCTGAAATAGCAAAATAGCAAATAGAAACTACAATGAACATATATTCTGAGCTATTTTTCTTGCTCCTCTCACACTGTCATAACATGAATTTGTCGAGTCTAGAGTGTTGCACAGCCTTATCCAGACTCCAGAGGCTGACAATTTGATTGACAAACTAAAAGAGAGAAAGTCTGGGAACGAGGCAGAGTCTAATATTTCTCTACCACTTGCACTTCTTTCAGATGAACGTGAAAAAAGAACAAGAGGTAGAAAAATAGCAGACACAGATCACAAGTGGTTGGCAGTGTTCCGTCGTTTCATATGATAGTGAACAAAACTCGGGATCTTACTACATGAACTGCAACAACAGACATGATCGCAAGAAGAAATATCCCTATAAATGTTTATTCCTGTTTCTTAGTAGACTATCTGTTAACATATAAAACTGTACGTAAGATTTATTAAGTCAGTTAAGTGTATTATATAAATATAAAATGATTTCTCGTGTCAGAATCCTGTCCATGTTTGCTGGTCACTTGCCTTTGTTTAACGACATTTTGGAAATTGGTGTGCCTGCGGGATCACCTTTTATAGAATGTTTTCACATGACGTTACGGCGGCCATATTGGTGTTCCAAAACAAAGAAAGGGCGCCATATTGGTGCCCCAAAGCAATTCCCCGGGAATTGAACTCTATTGTTATGAAAAATATCATCTTTTGTTTTAGCAATCCAATATGGTCGCTTGTCACGTGTGTGAAAATACTCTATGCCGCACTTTGAGGAGTGCTTCCGGCATTTCCCCAAGGCACACCCGATTTTTCGCGAGGGCGGACGAGACAAGAGGGTCTCAATGGGGTAGTGGCTTTTTTGTTCCATTACGGTTAACAGGAGAAGTTAAAAAATAATTGCTATTGTTTTAAGAAGTTAAATATTAATTTCCATTGTTGTAAAACGCACTGAAAGTCTTTGGACCATTTTGAGATAAAAAAAAGTATTTTTTGTGTGTGTGTACACTCCCAGTGAACTATATAACTCTTATTATTTTACTGAGGTGGAAAAATATTAAGAATAGCAAAATAAAATAGAGTTTAAATTACTTAAAGGAAAATAAACAAGGAACGACAGATCCATGTACATGTAACCTACGTCACAAGTGTATTTAATTATACGCGTTTTTTTGTAAATACTGTAGCAACAATTTTATGCATATGCGAATCTTATATCACAAGGCTTTAGTTTACAGATCTGTATAGCCTGGCTTACATTTTGCGCACGTCTAAACATCAAACCTTGCCCAGACCTTGAGACAAATTATGCAGACACTTACGACACTTCCGGTTTCGATCGGCTTTTCTCGCTACCAGAACACAAACGCACAACACATCTGACTCAAAAAAAGTTCTCGAGGCCTTTACTCTAGTATTTAGATTTTTACGGTTAACATTTTTTACGTTTAATGACAAATCTAGCTTTTTTTGATCAGATGCTTTTCCTGATCAGCCTGCTTGAGCAAGAACGCCGCCGATTAGTGCTGTTAGACGCACTAAACGATGTGCCTAGAGCACTTCCGCAGGCACACCCGAAGTTTAGGACCAAGTGCCTTTACCAGCTTACAATTCAAGCAAATGAGGCAATGATATTTTTTATGAATAGCAAATAATTTAACAAACGTAATTTCGATGTTTCCACTTCGAAAAGAGCGAAATTGAAATCGATAGCAGGATTATAGTTTCAAAGTTCTGATTATACAAAACGTAAACTTATACAAGCTCCGGCTGTGACCATAATTACACGCTAAAGATAATATTTGGTCAGCTGTGACGGGCTGGTGCGAACTGGTCCTAGCACGTCCTTGCCAACAAAAAATCGAGTAATTAAGTCAATTTTTTTATACTGGAGTAGCTATGTCACTTATGGTATCCCAATTCTAACAATCCATTCCTTTTTAGTGCATTAATTGCAACTTTAGGAATGGCATTTTTCTACCTTAACAATATGATGATCATTTTAGGTCCAATCTAAAGATAACGTTATTGATTGCAACTTTAAAACGTGACATAGCATTTAACCATACATTTTCGTAGTCCTGAAGCATGTTGCGGATTTACCCCACAACACCGAAATGATAACCGTTTAAGGGACATCAGTCACTTCTTCTAGACCCAGTCCACTTTCCACGTGGAAGGGTTGAAGTGTTTGGAGTTGCATTGCATTGAAGCCGCTACACGGGGGAAATTTGCAACACTAACAAAACTAATTTTTATTCTACTGAAAAGCAATGAAAATTAAGCAGTCGTTCTTTAATTAACTTATACGCGAAATATTACTTTATTTCGTGGCCTAGTTGGAGATTTTAGTCGGTGGCATCCAAGCAAAATTAATGCTCCTCACCTTTGAAAACCCTTCTTTCTAACTCTGGTTTACTTTGTAGGTTATACACTTTTTTTATTCCCAACAAATTCCGAAACATAACAGTTACAGTTAAATTTTATAATTTCGGTCACTATAGTTTTGTGCTGTAAGAATTATTTCGAAACGCATTCATTAAGACAATAATTTCTTTCAAGAAAACATCTTTAAAAAATTGTCCAATTGGCAGTTCCGCAGACCGCTTGCCATAGCTGTGAAATGTTTTGTCAGTTTTGTTTTCAATTAACTGAAAATACAAATAAACCATAAAGATTTTCTTTGTTCAGTCCACGAGCTACCAATTAATTTGGGCAGTGAAGTAGCACAGAAGAAAATAGCTTTATCTTACAACCGTTTTTGTTAATAACGTTATTGTCCGTTCACGAGTGTTATATTGACCTGAGCAGTCTAATAAACTTACCTGACCTGAAAAATATTCACAGCAAGATCTTCGAGTATAGTGGTTGTTATGGCTGACTTGTACCCGTGTTTTACTGAGTTTCTCTTTTGAATTGGGGTGAAATATTTTAGAACATGTGACGAAGTTTAGGCTAGAAGGTCTTCCGTGAAAAGACCACCAGCTCCACGCAACAAAGAAAACCAGCGGTTCAATTAGGTTGGTGACCGTAAGTGTCAACCAACACATGCTAACCTGATGAATTCAAGAGAAACTTATGCAATGTAAAAAAACCAGCGGTTCATGATCAATTAAGTTGAAGCAAGCCAAAAACCGGGCTCGGCTTTTAAACACGCCGGTATTTAGGGCAAAAAGAACTATATTTTGGCCTGTTCTAATCATTAGCACTACGTAAACGTGTTCCATTGTTTCAGCTCAAATTTCAGATTTCCAATATGAACAAGAGCCTTTAAAGTAAAAAAAATCTGCAGGCTCGGGCCGTTCTTAACCCTTTCCTGCCCAAGCGTGACTTATAGATTTTACTCTGTCTAACGCCAGACGATTTTACTCGTCAAAGGGAGACCCCTTGGGCAGTAAAGGGTTAAAAAACTATCTCCCTTAACCCTTTCCTGCCCAAGCGTGACATATAGATTTTACTCTGTCTAACGCCAGACGATTTTACTCGTCAAAGGGAGACCCCTTGGGCAGTAAAGGGTTAATGAAATGTATCTCTTTTCATTTTGGGGTTCATTTGCCTGAAAAATCACGTAAACTGTTTCAGAGACAAGAAAATTATTGAGTAAGTTATCTTGTTTAAAGAAAATGAAAACCAAACCGGTCAGTCCATTTGTCATTTGACAATAATTAGAAGAGTAATGGAACGTAAGAAACTTAAGACTAAATGAAGAAAATAAACGTGCTTAAACTGCAGGTATCACCGGTCATTCAAGTTATCTTTTGTTTTGAATTTCAGTGACAAAATGAACTAACTAAAGGTGGAGGCAAAATCGTTATAGTGAGGACATTGGGATAAAGGACAAAACGTAACTAGAGGAGTTTATCCGACATTTGGCCGGCTAGCTTTTTCACTCTCCTTTATTTTTTACCTGCACTGTGTATTTTAAGACATTTTTTATTGATTCATATGTGTAACAGCTTCTCATTCTTACCGGCTTCTTATTTGCCTTGATCAGTTACTAACATCAACGAACGCATCTTTCAGCGATGCAACAGTGAAGTGAAGTGTCAGGAAGGTTCGATTATCCTTCACAGATAGAGCCTGAGAACGTCCAAGTAGATAGGTCATTTTTGGAATGCATCTTTACCTGAATGAGTCATTTAATTCTTGAACGAGTCATGATTAGGTGTTCAAACCTTCATATGGAAATGACTTCGATTTTCAAGGCATTATTGTCGAGCAGTAAACTCATCCACAAATGGAAGGTTGTGCACCAGGAATCGATTCGAAACGAATTATATAGCTTACATTTTACTGAAACTCGGAATGGGTACGTTCAATCCAAAGTATCTCTTTATCCTCTGAGGGCATGGTATATAGAAAATAAAGGATATTATTAACAATTGCATTCCGCTAGCGCGCCGGTTTGCGTACATTTCCCAAAGTAAAATCACAAACACTTTAATTACTGTTGGCCCTGGCGATGACTTTATAGTTCAGACAGAAACGTTCAGTTTTTAATGATTTAAATGCAAAATGGTTACAGGAATTAATTACTAAGCTATGCAGTTAAAACCGTCAGTATAACTCTATCTTAAGAATCAGAGCAGCGTTCCAAGAAACAGGATAAATCCACACATAACGAGGCATACTAGTATGACCAAGACGCTGCCTCGTGCCCAGGCGCCGGTCGGTCGAGACAATCAGGCGGGAAAACAGGGAGCGCAGAGCGCGAGGGTTGATGCCGTTCGCATCAGTCCCACAGCGCCATGCGAACCATGCAAAATCAATCCCAAGAGGCAAAGCGTGTCCTGCAAACCCAAAAAGCGACGCATTGGGGCGAGGCAGTCCAAGTCGTCTGTTACCTCTCTGTAAAAGTCTGTGTTTCCGTTGAAAACCTGACAAGAAAAATGTTTTCATTATAGTACTGAATAATATACTAGATCCTTGAATCAAGGTAAGGAGGTGTTAGCGTTGTATATTTAGTCGTACGATCGCGGTTCAGTCTTTCTTCAGTGAAAGTTACCGTAGCTGAATTATACAACATCAATGGTAACTCCTCTTTCAAAAAGTCTTGAGTTCGAGCCTAGTGGCTTATCGGTGACGCTAATTTCCGTTTCGTAAACAGTCGGTGCCATTTTTAACGGTCGATGCCATAATTAGTAACCAAGCTTTTCGGAATGGACGATGCTATATCTGCTCCAGTTTAGGCCCACAAGAGCTCAAAACTGGTTATAATTTGGTGATAGACTAATACACACTTACCAAATGCCTAATTGTTCAATTTCACACTGGTTTGCTTGCGGTTAGCTTTATTTGTTGGGTGGGGCAATCTTCAATACCATGAAGCAACTTGGAGTATTAATTTTCTACTTCCCCCGAATGGGATGCTAGTTTATCACAGGGTTCATTTATAATCCCGGCCTGGCGAAACTGCGGAAAAACGAGAGAATGTGAACATTTTGGCAATTTTTAAGGTTAAGGTTTATACTAGAGCCCGGGGTATCCAATCGATGGAAATCGATGATCGGAAATCCAATCGATAAAATTAGTTAATTGGTATCGATTGGTATCGGCCAATCGATGACCAATCGATAACCACACAAAAACAGTTCATCGATTGGTATCGATTGGCTCAGGGATCTCGAACAGACGTCACGCACACTACCTATTCGATCATCCGCCATTTTTAGGAAGCCCTGGGTACGAAGTCCGACCCAGTCTTCTCAACACAAAGAATATACCCCGTTGCACGTGTACTAGAATTACCCGCTTGCCCGCCATTGCCTTCCCGTGACATTATGTCTACACAAGACGTCGGGGTAGAGGCTTTGCTTAGCATAAGGGGCGTCGTGAAAGGATATCATCTTTGCCGTTTTGAGGTGCGTGTCGGCGAAGAGTTTACAGCAAACAAGAAGAGGGGAGAACGCGGAAACGCGTTTAGAGTGGTGAACCATCGTGGACAGCTCGGCCACCTCCAGTCCGAGCTTGTAGATCCTCTATGGCAATTACATGCAAATATTTCTGTGTAAGTGAATAATTTTTTTTATTAAAACTGCAAAAAACAATTCAAAACACACGCATTGTTATTTCGGTGTAGTGTTCTCATAATATTGTTGTATTTGCTCCTTTTGCTAGAACTGTGACAGGACCTCCATTTGAAGAGTTGGTGAGGAAAGTCAAAGAGGCAAGATCCGCTGCAAGTGATACCACCCAGGATTGTGATGGCGGTTCAGCACAAACCACAAAATCTAGCAGGAAAACACTAAGGCTAAAATGGCCCATCGCTTATTACTATGACGAAAAAAAGGAAGGTTTTTTTTATCTTTTGCTGCATATATTATTTCTTTTAGACACAATTGGCGCCTTAATAGATTTTTTAGTTAACATGTATGTGATCTTTGTTTTAAGCACGATTTGGTTTGTTATTGCAAGGCTAGGTGTTGCTGCTTTATTCATTTATTTGCAACAAATCATGCTGCTGTTGTTGGCAATTCCATTGTTTGCAAAAGCACAACTTCTGCTACCAGAATTTTTCTGTGAAGGCACGATGGAACTACTTTCCGTTTTTGGAAGTCTATAGGTTGGGCCATGGAACAAACTTTTGATTTGTTAAAATTAAAATTAAAGGAATCCTGAGGACTGGACATTAACGTTGAAGACAGAGAAGAGAGCGTTGTTCTCCTGCTAACATTAAAATGAGTTTTGTTTACAATTACAACGTACTTAATTGTTGTTTTTACTCGCCGATTACCGTTATGTCAATCTGCAACCAATCGATACCAATCGATAACAATTTTTTATCGATTGGTATTGATAATCGATACCAATCGATAACCACACGAATCTTCGCCATCGATTGGTCATCGATTATCAATACCAATCGATTAATTAATATCGATTGGTATCGATTGATATCGATTGTCATCGATTATCGATTTCATCGATTGGATACCCCGGGACTAGAGGTAGATTGTATTATGTTTATATACTTCTCAATTTCCACCTTCACAATTTTGCTTCCAATTTTTGCTGATATATAGATTTAGCCAAGCCTAAAGGCGGAGCTCCGTATTTTTGCTGGATCTTAATAATTTCTCTGAAAAACGTCAACTCCAATTGAAAAATTTCCGCTAAGAATGAGCATAAAACTTTAATGACCATAAAAAATTAAAAAATGCTGCCATGAAGAAAGAAATCGGACCTGAGCCGCGATCAATGAAGAAAACCAATGACTGGTCAGCGGTCAACCTAAAAAAACACGTTACCTCGATGAGTTCTAACCTGAGCCCGCGATCTGGTCATGCTGGTCAGCGGATACCTCGAGTTGACAGCTGTCAATTGACCATAATATGGATGTCCTATACCAAAGATGTAAGCTGATAAGGCTGACAAGGTATTGACAAGGCATGGCTACCCTAATGGCCGCCATTGTGTGCGACGTCGTCGTCGTCGCAGGGCGCACGCGCCCGCGATCCATGCCACTGGCCATGTCGACCATGCAAACTTGAATGCATGGTTCTCCTATTTCTATGCATGCACGATTGTCCTTCTCTTATGGTTATGGGGCTCCGCTTTGCGGCCCTTCGGGCCGCTAGAGCTCCGCTTTAAGCTCGTACGTTCTCACGTTTGGACTAAACTTATGCCATCGATGTATCATGGCCTCCCTTACTGACGATGAACACCTCGAGAAATAGTGACGTCATGCGCGTGCGCGGTGTGTTTTGCCGCGGTGTCGGCCTGGCTGGGGCCGAGGCCGCACTATAAGAGTAAAATGTCTTGTCCAAGAAAATAATATCCAAGAAAATAACATCCAGTCCGACCCCAAGCCAAGATGGGCCGACAGAGAAAAGAGCATGTATCAACAAACCGAGACAAAATAGCTTTATGTCAATTACAGGTGAGGGTGCCGAGGTCGAAATATTAACTGTTGTCGAAGAAGCAATGTCATAGACCCTATTCTAAGAAGTTTATTAAACTTGAAAAAAAAAATTGTACCCTGCCAGTCTGTTTAGTTATCACAGTAACCAAACCACGTGATTTCGTACAAAATATTCTCTAAGTCGCAAAAACACAGATCGCAAACTGTTAACAATCGAAGACTTGCTAGGACGAAACTCGTAGTAGAATGACGACGGCTCTCTCCTTTTCCCGCCGAAATGGCGCTGGTTCACCCGCGCGCTCTAGAAAAAATCTCGTCCGCATATGGTCGTCCTCATATTGGAATCTAAACGCGTCATGCGCCCCTCAGTTCAAATGTGTAAACACAGTCGACCTCTCTGTGCAACGGACCCGTTATAGAAAGGCAGCTCTTGAGATTTCAAAAAAGAATGTGGATCGATGCACAGTCAGCATACAACTATCTTATGCCGTTATAGAGAGCTGGCCGGAAGCGGAGGTTTCACTACACTCACAAATAGGATAGTGTCGTATAAGGATCGTAATTCCATTTTTAACACGTATTTATCAATACTTCAAGTCAAAGGCTTTATTTCTTTAATCATAATAAAGAATATTATAGATACTTGTTATGCCTTACAGCCGTTTTTGCAGGGTTAAAGTTGTTAAAAACCGGACAGGCTAAGTTCAAGAGTTATGTACATATGTATTATATTGATTGCATAAAATAAATTAATTTGTTGAAAATTCTATTTTCATTTTAATAAAGTTCATATGTATGAAGCTTTTAGCAGGTTAACTTTTTTCAACTGCTAGGTGCTTTTTTATCCTTTCCACCCAAAAAATGACTGGACTTTCGTCAAAGTATATCTATAGCGAAAGGCTATTTTGCATCGGACGAAACCACAGTTGAATTCACATTTTTAATACTTATTAACACCAGTACACATCCAATAAAGAGTGGTTGTCATAAAGCGTGATTCAGCTGCAAATATAAGGACAAATATCCTCAATACATATCTTACAATAGTAAGCAAATTGCAAAACCTCAACTTACAATCTGTGGCTCCATACGGAAATCCAAATAACAAAAATCTTGATCCATAAGAACACGTACTTGACTGGCAAACTGAGAAAACTGACAATAAATTGTTTCTACAAATTTTATAGAACTGTAATTACGTAATAGTATACACTTGAGAATTACATAAGCCGAACAATGCATGACTAGAGAACAAAAGGCGGCAAATGAAAAGATATTAATTTCGATCGGTCTCTACAATATCATATTTCGCTGCCGTTACGTTATGATTTTAAAGCTTCATTCTCACAACGCTCATGATCATGGGTGTTCAAAATATTTTATTGAAGGGTCATTCATTAATCATATTCAACAATGACGACGCAAACACAGCTGTTTGTATGGAAAACTTAATGACTGCGGTGGGAAAAGTAATGATTTTTTCTTGTCTGGTAGATGCGTCTTCAATGTACGCCTCGTTGTCAAATTCTTTAACTGTGTTTTACTGAAGACACTCCTATTGGTTAGTTTAATTTATGCTTACATCTGTCGGTAGGTTTGTTAAACTCGCAGCTGATTGGTTAATTGAGCTCAGCTGTCCAATTTCCCGCAATGCTAGACGTTCTGATGGCTCAGTTAAAGAGCAGAACCTTCTTGTACCAATAAATAATTGTCTGCTACTTGTAAGTGCCATTCAATAGTTTTCGAGTGAATGTCTCTCAGCTCAAGATGCATGTAACAGCATCACTATTTTTCATAATTCTTGGCTTTATGGATGTACAAATTACCACAGCTTCGAGTAAGTACAAAATAATTGTAGCTAAATGTAACACCGTTTCCGAACTAGTTTTCGACGCTTTTATGAAACGATATGTGAGAGGCTCGGTGGCCTAATGGTCAGTGGGCTGGACTCCGGTTCGAACGGCCCGGTACGACCTCGTCCGGGGACACTGCGTTGTGTTCCTGGGCAAAATCCAGGGGGCAGTGGAAAGCTTCATGCTTCAGAAACCGGAGTTAAGCGCCGCCGACAGCTATGAACCAGTTTGGGTTATAACCCGTACTCTAAATAAAACGATCTGGGATGTATTTGTGGTATTAAGTAAGGAGCGACAATTAGAACAGGTCTTGTCTTACAAGACGCTGACGAACTTCAAACTCTCGTCGATACTCGAACCTAGTGCACGATTGAAACCAAACTTCATTTACAGGGACTAAAAACACCGACATAAGTATTTCGTCGACGTCCTTAGTCACTTATCAAAGTTGCAATTAGAAAAAAATTAATACAATTCTAATCAGTTGAATGGATGCGATGATCGTTGATAAAGCTATAAAGTTTGATTTAAATATTTAATTATATTGTTATCTCGTTGTAAAAATGCACAACAGTTGCAAACTTTCTCATGCATGGTCGAAATGACTTCGTTGAAATCTTCGCATTTTTAAATGACAAGCTGATTTATAGCATGACTGTAATTGACTGCAATGACCTTTATTGGCTTGTTCAGATCGAGAAACGAGGCTGGTTAAATTCTTGAAATCAAAGAAAAAACACCCCTAGCAACCGAAACTTACAAGATAACAACAACAAGATAACAACAATAACAACCAACTTATCACAACATTATCTTCTATTTGTTTGAATTTCTATTCTGAAAATAATCATCGGCGGAATTATACTCTTTGAAAGAAAGCCTATTCTTTTTGTCTGCAGTCTATAGAGTAGTAATATCTACGGCTTATAGCGGGACAACAGACAAGGTATCGATCATTCTTGTGGGACAAAATGGCGCTCAAACCGGAATTCATGATTTACCAGGAACATTTGGTGCCAAAAGGTACGTATACAGTACATGTGTGGCGGAACAGCAAAAATATACGTCTTGTCAGATGCGGATATCCAATGGAAGATAAAGAAAACCAGCCAAGATACATCCTAAAAGTTTTTATTTGGGGGTATTTATATTAATATTTAAATCTAACGGTTTTATTATTTATTAATACAAAAACGCCTATTACAATTCGATTCTTGGGCAACGTTAACTGTCTTCCTTTGTGTAGCGACAGAGTGTTTACAATAAATGATCGAGATGTTGGTCAACTTTCCGCTGTCAAAATACGTCTGGTGCAGAAAGGAATGTGGCAAGAATATTGGCATTTGAAACAGGTACGTAAAGTGAGAAACAACAGTTATTATGTGTGCTTATTTTGCTGTATGAAACATGAGCCACTTCACTAAAAGCTTGTTATGACAAATATCAGCTACCGGTTTTAAGTTTTTATAATGTTTTAAGTTTTCTCCGTCGTTTTAGTTTCAATTGAGAAGGTATATCAAACATTCGAGAGCCAAAACTCGAGAGATTGTTTCATCACATTTCCAAACACCTCGACATTCGTCAAAAATACTACACTGCTGTTTCGGTGTTCCTAGTTACTTACAAAATATGTCATACGCTGGATTCGGTCGAAACAGAAATCTTTTTACTTTTAGTCGCACGCTTTTCGCGTATTCGCCATTTCCACATATCCATTATACACCTTGTTGACCCCCAAAATTTTGCATAAACATTGTCTTCAGTTTCTCTTGGGACGACTGTAATACACAGGAGAATTGGGAAGGGCTAGGGTATCAAACCAATCACATTATATGTTAGGAAAGCTGCTATATCTTCCATTTAAATTCGTCATTCAATTCAGCGAACAAACATGGGCGATGTAGCAGCTTTTATAACATATAATGTGATTGGTTTGATACCCTAGCCCTAAACATGGTCTGTAATGGGGCAACAAACGGACAAGCGAAAAAGGTCTATTAGCTTCAATAGAAAAAGTAAGAAAAAGAAATAAATAAAAATATACATATTGAAGGTAGAACATAATTCTGAGATTTATTTGTTATTGTTTATTTCTTCCAAATGCTCTGTTACTTTAGGTGGCAGTTATAACCTCGCGTCCGCGGAAGGTTTATATTTTTAGCTTCAACGATCAAGTGAAGTACCAGTGGAATACGATTTCGCGTAAGTGATAAAGAAACACTTTTGCTATCATATAGCAATTAAGTTTTTGTTACTTCAGACATTTTTTGACAAGTATGAAAATTATATTTAATTTAAAACTAAAGCAAATATTAAATAATATCACGTTTTGTGACAAATCTATTTTAGGAATGAAATGTGTTAAAAGCAAATTGAAATGCAAACTTGATATAACGAGAATAGAAGACAAGGCCAGGTATATTATTTAATATTTCGGCTCGAAGAAGTGCTCTTCTGCAGCCCATGCAGAGCTACCGTTAGATATCTCATTTAACTAATTTAATCCGTTGTCATTACAGAAAAATGCAGAGATGGTTTCAAGAAAACCTCTGATGGCAAATGTATTGGTAAGTAAACCTGTGCAATGCCTTGTGATTATTGCCAACCTAAAGAAATCGCGAAGTTTGCGTTCACACTGGTGTAAGAACCAATGAAATTTTTCTGTGCTTTTGAGCTATTGCTGTCATGACCTATATTGGTTTTAGTTCTTTGATGTGTTGGTCGTTCCTTTTTTTACGTCAATGGTCAGTTTTGCAGGCTCTTTCACCGAGGATGAGCCAAATTTTCTGCACATCAAAAATACTTGTCCGTCAAAACTGAAATTCTTATAAATTTACAGAAGAAATGAAAACCTTATTTCATATTTTCTCAAGATATCGACGAATGTAAGGACTCTGGGGGCTGTAAAGACAAAATTGCTAGGTGCCATAACACCATTGGTTCATTCACGTGCTCCTGCCCACAAGGCTACAATACAGACTATCAAGGAGGGTGTAGAGGTATGTATTCATTTGTTGTAAAGGCGTTTTGAGTGCCACACTCTGCCCAGTTACAAAGGACACAAACAATCCAGTGAAACAATCAAAAATCAAAGGAAGTAGAGTAGTAAAGTGTGACGTCACAAATATTTAAATTTTTGAAATTATGGGATTTATTAAGATCTACAGAAAGTACATGATGAAGAATGCCCATTTGCCAAAAATCAGCATATTATTTCAATTTGGGGGTGAGAAATTGGCCCTTCCATTCTTCAGTGACTCCATGCAATTCCTTGTAATTTTGTCTCTGTTCTAAACGGTTTAGAACAGAGACAAAATTACAAGGATTTGCATGGCGTCACTGAAGCATGAAAGAGCCAATTTCTCACCCCCAAATTGAAATAAGATGCTGATTTTTGGCAAGTAGGCATTCTTCATCATGTTCTTTAAGAATATCATGATAAATCCCATAATTTCATAAGTTTAGTTTTTGTAACGTCATCACTTTACCACTCTATACATGTAGCAGTATGAAGCGCTTAAAAACGTGCGCAGACAAGTCACGAGTAATATTGGTTTTGGTTTTACTTCTGATTGGACGAGAAAATGGCGCGAGATTTTAAACCAATCATTAAGCACTGTAGTGCAAGCCAAAGGAATAGGCCATAATCGTATTCTCGGTATTGGATTGGAACTAGCTTGCAATGGACGCTAATGCAGAGAATCTTTTCAAATGCAAATGACATAAAACTATTTTACGATATTCCCTCACATTAGCCTCCATTTAAAGCTAGTTCCAGTCCATTACGAGAATACGAATATGGCCTATTGCGAATTACTTTCGATACTTCAGTAAAAACTGCTCTACATTTCATAAAACATGAAATAAAATTGTAATTTTGTTTTTCGTCCGACTTTAATATTAAATCTAATATTAACCTTTTTATTTATTTTAGTCCTTATAACTAGAAAAGTTGTGTTGGTAAGGCATGTCCGCATAGATTATAGCTTTTGCTAGCTGCGGGCATGCCAGCATCTATATTCTGTATTCGTTAATGAACTGTAATTAATAAATAAAGTGTTTAAATAAAGTGTGTATTTGTAAGCTGTATTCTGAAGCAGTGGCATTAATACAGTAAAAAAAATAAAGAGCCTGTTAAGCAAAAATCATTGAGAAATTTTTATTGCTAGTGCATAAATACTCATCTATTATTATTATCACCTTATTTCAAACCTTTCTGCTCAAAGATGTTGATGAATGTCAAATAAATAAAGGTGGATGCAAGGAAAGCTGCCACAACACTCAGGGCTCGTACCGCTGCGGCTGTTATCACAACGGTTATAAACTGGTGGACGGTTATCGCTGTGAAGGTAAGTTAGGTAATACAGGGGCGTAGCCTGGAGTTTACAAACGGGGCAGGGGGGGGGGGCGGTCACACTGCATGTCACTATGTTGATTCCACAAAAATCAGTAATAAAGCCACCAGCGCAAGAAAGAAAAGGTATCGCACAAGATTTTCATCTAACGTAGTCAACACATTCCTATAAATTTTTTTGTTTAGTTAAAAAATGCCACCAGTTTGACAGTTGAACGACCCATGATTATTTTCGATCATTGTTGCTTCTTTGGCATTTTACTTCATTTGAAAAGTATTATTTTCAATTTGAAAGTATCTTTGTAAAACACAAAACTAATAATAAGAAATCTAAATATTGTTCCGTCGGCAAAAAATCCTCTAGTACATCACGCCAACTCTAAAATAATGATAAAATAAGACTACGCTAAAAATATATAAAAATAAAAGTAAAAAAGTAAAAACCGTTATAAAAACTATTAAAAAAATTACAAATAAAAGTTAAACTATACGAGTTTACTTTTAAAAGTGCAGAGAGATTGGCTGGATACAGCTGGGCAAGAAAGAAAATCTAAAAATATCTTTATGTCCTTTCGGTACAATAAATTTGAATTCATGGCTTCCACGAGTTCTCCTTTCTCTGCTAGGAGGCCATGGCACATCTTGTATATAGTAGAGAGCCTTGCCTGTCTTCTCATTGTTTGTCCCATTGTAGATCTTGCAGCATTTCCGTCACGCTCGCTGTTCGATCATAATTTCCTGTGACACTGAAGCGGGCTGCTTTCCGCTGTACCTTTTCTAGAGCGGCTTTATCTTTCTGGTAGGGTGGGACCCATGCGCAAGAAAATTCATTTAAACACGCGGTATTTAGATAAATGTACATAAGCCAACGATTCTCGATCGAAAGATGAATCTGATCGAGTCTGCATTTACATCTAAAAGATTGTTTCGATTTTCCACTCTTGTTTTTCCAGATGTCGACGAATGCCAAGAAGGAAAGGATAACTGTAACAAGACAACAACTACTTGCAGCAACTACGATGGTGGTTTCCATTGTGAATGTAAGCCAGGACACAAGTACACGGAGGACAGATCTTCTTGTAAACGTATGTAGCAAGAAATCCGAGTAAATATGAATGTATTCATATTTTGCATTTTCACTAAATCCGATCTGTAGAATTTTTACTAAATTTTCAGTGTCCTCTGTCCACCTTCATCAGAGTAAAACGAAAGTTCGTTGGTTCTCGCGCGCAGTTGTTGACGTTCTTTATTTTCGAATTAATGGAACATGCGTGCGAGGGAACGCTTTTCTTTCATTGACGGCGTTGCTGTCCAAAGTGGAGTGCCACGACTCCAGGAAAAGCCTTCTGCTATAACTGAACTAACTATAGAAATTCTGCAGATCGGATTTAGTGAAAACACAAAATATGTCTACTACTACCGATCGCAATACTGATGACACAGTATTTTCATGAATATATTTGTTTCAATATTTTTCTTTGTTTGTCTTCCTTTTTAACAAGCATAGTTGTTTTTCCAATGCATGTGTAGGCATTTTCTTGATCGATGTTTTATAGTTTACATGGAAGGAATGAAAAGCGTAATTGTCATACACGCTCTCCATGCGGGCAGTATATTGACTCTTGTAGGACTACGGGTGCTGACATTATCCCATATATTGGTTTCGTAACAGGCAGGGAACTGGATGTGTTCGATCTAAATTGCTGAAGGATTCATGTATAAAAATTCAACGCAATTTCCGGCTTGTCAATAACTCTCTGCTCTTTACGGACTTCTTTATTGTTTCGTAGGTAGAATATGTTCCCACTTCAGTGCTGACAGAGACTCTCATGGCAAACTGGAACCGGCTCGCTGTTTCCAGAAAGGACAAAACAAATATGAAGACAAGTGTAAAGTTGTTTGTGATCACGGTTACGTCCCAGAAACACCGGCTTATGAGATTGCAAACTGCGGGCAATACGGTAACTGGGATCCTAACCCAACAACTTGCAAAGGTAAGCTAGCAATGTACGTTTTCTTATAAGACAAGCACGATAAACACGCTACGTAGATAACCTAGATCATCGTTCGTGCATTTGCCTAAATTTTTCAAAATCGACATTTCTAATCCGTTTCAATCTTCTCAATCCTCCGCCGTACTTGTTCCTTTTTGGTTTAGTGTCACTTCTATGGTGTTTTTCTTCCTTAGCAAACTATTAGTTTTAGGTTTCCTACATTTTAAAGTTAATTAAGGTTGTCGAAGAAATGACTCAAAATATCGTGACGAATGAATAGTCTTCATTCCAAGAACATCTCGCTCCACATGTACAAGTCTCCTCCAACTCGAACAACCTTCAGTATTAAAATGTTAAAGAGATGGCTTTTTGTTCAATATTTTTAATGGTTTGTATGTCACTTGTACTGTACTAAATCAGGTTAGATACTATATTAACCTGTCGGTAAATATAGATGGGAAATACTTTGCCCTTAGCAAAAATAAATATATAGTAGGTAACACAATTCAAAGTTTAATTTCACTTGCTTGACGATATTATCAGATTATTACACTGAAGTTGAAGAGAAACAAGTTCAGAATAATTTAGAGAGGCAATCTCATTTCTAACCTTTTTTAAACTGAAATAATTATTTTCAATCTTGGATAGGGACGCAACTTTTGTCAAAATTAAAATGCAAACTTCGTCTTTCTCCCCTTGTTTAGGAAGACCGTGTCCGTTTTTGAATAACATAAAGAACGGTAATGTGGAATATGGGTGCAGGATTAGCATCAGAAGATTTGGTCAGCGATGCCAACATACTTGTAATAACGGGTACAGATTAAAGGGCAACTCTTACAGAGAATGCAAGGCAGACGGTACTTGGAGTGGAACTGAACCAACGTGTGAGAAAGTCCATCCTAGTAAGTACACACGAGAAAATTTAAAAGGGGCACTGTCACGGTATTTGGTGCCATTTTAAAATGCTGAAATGTGTTCCTGTATCAATGGCAACCCAAAAATAAAGTTGTAGTTTTGTTACCTGGGACTATGCCACTACACTGAAACCTTTTATTGCCGCCTATCACTTAGGATGGAAGTGGATTGAAATATGAAAAAAACTAGCCAATTCTTTTTATAATTCTAGAGCCATTCCTTGAAATTATCGCCAGAAATTCATTACGGTTTGCTCTCTTTGCCACAGTTCGTTTGATATCTTCCAGTTAGTCCATCAGGAGCATTTTGAGCACGAGGAAAGGTACCAGGTAATGATTTTAAAAATGAAAGAAGCTGAAAACAGCAACCTCCTGGCAGTGACATTGCTTCTTTAACAATCCTCAAAAATGGTTGACGTTTGATTTGTAGGAGAAAGCTAGCATCATGTCTTTGAACTGAAAATACGTTTTCTTTTCTTTTGATTCCAGAACCAGAAATTACGTGTCCTGCTAGCATAACCGTGGTTCTAAAGCCAGGAATGAACACTGCAGATATCAGTGAAAAATGGACACGCCCCACAGCTAACGTAAAGAACATAACCGCTGTACAACCACCCGGTGTCAGCAGGAGCTATCGATTCCCCTACGGCAAAACGATTGTGAAGTGGATGGCAGTGAATGACATTGGTGAAAAGGCTTACTGTGTAGTTCATGTTGATGTGAAGGGTAACAAAAATTGTTTTCTTTCCACTTCTTTCAAGGAGCAACGTCACGATAGTTTGACTTGTTTTTTGCGATGATTCAAATTAACCTTAAAACGTAGGACACTTTAAACTAATAGTTTACTAAGGAAGAAAAACGCCAAAGAGATGATAGTAAAACAAGAAGGTACAAAAATGGTTGAGGATGGAGAAGTCTGAGATGTATTACAAATAACGATTTTGAAAAAAAATTAGGCTATTGTTAATGCCTCAAAAGGTACAAACCGTGACGTCGCTCCTTTAGACCTTAGTGTTCGGTCCTTGCCTTTGTTTACCGTTTAGCGTTTTTCCAAGTGCGAGACTACCTCCATCGTTGGCCAAAGATGAAGGACCGGAGAAGACGTCTCATAGATCTATTTCATGAATGGGTGGAAATTTTAAATTCTTTCGTGTGCATTTAAATTAGCCATTCGAGCCTCGGTTCAAAACCTGAGAATTTAAAATTGGCAGCCATTTATGAAATGGGTCTATATGGAATGCTCTTTGTTCAACAACTGACAACTAAAAAAACTGTTGCTTCAGTGAAGTTTAACAAAGGTTTGTACCCCTCAAAAAGTAACTTTTTAGTATAAATCTATTTTGCAATGTTACCAAACATATATAATCAACCGCACAAATAAAAAGGTTATCTTATCAGTCTTTTTTAAACTTCCTCAGACAACGAAAAGCCAAAGATCATCTTCTGCCCAGGAAGGATATTTAAGGTGTCCTACAGCCCGTCGCCAGTGTGGGTGAACTTTACAAAACCGATTTTTAGTGACAATGTTGGCATCGTCAGATTTAATCCTTCCCTCATAAATGGCATGTATTTAAACAACGAACGCTACTTTACGTTTGATGCATACGACGCCAGTGGCAACTGGGCACGGTGTGAGTTTAAAGTTTATGTTGGAGGTACGTGTGGTGACGGCACAGCATCATACATAGGCGCACGGGCAGGGAGGGGAGGGGCTGTAACCTCATTCTCCTAAAAAATACACAATTTCCGAATGTGTTAGCATTAAACCGGTATACACCCGCCCAAAAATTGAAACTGTTGTTGCCCGAATCCTGAGCGTTTTGCCCGAAAGATATCGACAATTTTCGAAACTGAGGGCTGCCAGCGCTCCCCAGTCTCCCCCCCCCCCCGGTTCTTACGCTTATGGCATCATATAATGTTGATACTTTGTTTTCTCGACTGACCCCCGGGGTCAAATAAACGCCTGATCCATCACGTCGACTTTTAATAAACTCCCCCGGCCTTTATTTTAGGTACAATTCAGAATTCAAAGTCCCTGTCGCACCAAAAGAATAATTAAAACATGTTTGTTCTGAAAATAGACCCTTACTTTGATAACTCGTTAAATTCGTGGCATGTAACATTTTATAAAGAAAGGAAGTAAACTTTTTGATGCTAAATACAGGAAATCGGTGTCAATTGCCTCCCGAGGGTCCCCCCGGAACTTCGTGGTCATGCAGCTCGTTTGGTGGAGGGCGATACTGCTCCAGGACATGTCCTGAGGGAGAAGAAATCTTTGGTACAGCTGGATGGTGGTTATGTAATCAAGCAGATGGAGAATGGAAATTTAATCCCCAACAAAGGCCAGTTGCACACTGTGTTGGTAAGAAGCTGAATGATGCAGCAGTCTGTTCAGAATAGAAATTCTCCTTAAACGTCACCTTTACTTCTACTGCTCTGGGAGGTGCGGTGGCCTAACAGATAGTGCGCTGGACTCCAGATCGGGCGGTCTGGGTTCGAGCTTTGGTCAAGCCACTGCGTTGTGATCTTGGGCAAGAAACTGCATGCTCACAGTGCCTCACTTCACCCAAGTGTATAAATGGGTACCGGCGAATTTAATGCTGGGGGTAACCCTGCGAGGGACTAGCTAGCATCCTATACAGAGAGGAAAAGAAATGCTCATAGTTGCTTCATACTATTGAAACCGGGATAAGCTCCGTCCTGATATGGGCCACTAGGCTCGTAAGCAGACTTCACGTTACTTCGTATGAATTCAGGGCCGTACCGAGGATTTTTTTTGTCTGCGGGGGCAAACTCCGCACCCTGTCACTTCCTAAAAGAAATAGCCCAGCAAAATCAAACACTATGTTAGAGAAAACGTTAGTTTTCCTGGCGGGGGCAACTGCTCTTCCCCTGTTCACACTCCCCCCCCCCCCCGCTCCCCCCGCTATGTACGGCCCGGGAATTTTAGTCTAATCATTGCCGATTTAGTTCATCTGATCTCATATCTCCGCTTCTCCTTGTATTGTGTATTGGCACGAGGGTCTCAGTGGGGGATAGCTTTGACGGTGGATAGTTGAAAATATTGTTTATTGATGGTAAACGTTTTAACCCATTTGACCGTTCGCGATTAATTCTAGATGGCTCAAGAAATTTCACTGTTAAAATTTTTCTGTTTGTGATGGTTTGCGGTGCTGAATTTTTACGACGTTTTCACAGTTGACTGATCTTCGGGGAAACCCCTATCCCAGGGTTCACTTCCATCGATTAACATCCCATCCTGACCCCCCCCCTCCCCCCTCCATTTAGTAAGTACTTTCTAATCCACGGATTATTTAAAACTTCAGTGCTTCGATCAAAAAGTAATCAAAATGGATGAACTTCGAACGTACTTATCCGTTTCTCTAGCTTTGTGATATTGAAGCCCCTACTTTTAATATTAAATTGATATTATTTTTAATCCTTAGGCTATATGGACGTTAACGCAAGTCTCCCATGCAATGTTGGTAGTATTCGAAATTCCTCATTCGGTCAGCAGGGCTGTTGTGAGTTGAGACATTTTAAAACCTACAGTTTTTCGTTTCAAAATTTCAAGCACGAATGATATAAATTTCTTCCAGCTCATTTTAAAAGCCGCTTTTCTGATGTGTTGGATGGCATATAAAGAGACAATTTATTGCCTGGATACTTTAAATTCTGTACACTACCGTTCTTGACAACGTACATTAGAATTTGTATCGTGTAGCAGTGACTAAAACAACAAATTTACTAAAGCACTAGTATCAAAAAGTTCTAGTAACGAGTCATTATTTCATCTTCCCCACAGGGGAGCTCCATACTTAATGAATTCTGGAAAATTCCTCAAGTGAAAAATTTGGGTTGTCTCGTGACTGTTCACCCGATCGCTGGCATCACAAGTTGGGAAAACGTTATAACTATCAACGTCGCCCAATGTTCAGTGATGTTTCAGAGTTCATCGTGCACATATTTACAGCATTGCATTGCGTACTAAGATAATAATTAAGCAAAGCCAACCCGGAGCGTTTTGCCAGAGATTATTAATACCAGTTGAAGTCGATTGGGAAAATGTGGGGCATGCAACTGAACAAAAGCCTACTTTAACATTGATATTTGTTTTTATAATCTGCATAGATGAATGTCCGCCAGGAACGTACTACAAAAGCGGCGCCTGCGAAGAATGCGTAGAAGGGACGTATCAGGATAAAACAGCACAGACAAGCTGTAAAGCCTGCCCTGTAGGAACATCTTCAAAGAAAGGGTCTTACGATTGCAGACGTTAGTGGTGCTTTGTATGTTTGATTGTAAGAAGAGCGGTAAAATGCTGTCGCTAAGGGCGATTTGTCCTAGTTGTATCCAAACAGATCAAGCCAACCAATTGCCACATATTGTTATAAAAATAGGGAGGCCTGCGATGTTGGAGGCTCGTTGACCTGATGGTTAGTGGACAGGATTCCGCTCGAGCGGTCTGGGTTCGAGCTCTGGTTGAGGCAAAGGGTTGTGTTCTTGGGCAAAACACTTCACTCTTTCAATGCATATGCCTCTCTTCACCCAGGTGTATAAATGGGTACTGGTCAATTATTTTATTGCTGGGGGTAACCTCGCAATGGACTAACATAGAGATACTCACAGTCGCCTCATGTTAAGGAAACCTCTAGCCTGATTGACCGCTGCGTGTGCAGAGCTAAAGAGTGTCGAAAACCAAAACCAAAGTAATAACTTTGCTCAATCACAAAGGACGTAGACAATCCAGCGATCCAAACAAAGCCCGAAAAATTACACGTAGCCGACAGAAAGCGCGGGAAAACGTGCGCGCGCGAGTAACGATTGGTTTTGGTTAATTTACTTCTTTCTGGTTGAAAAAGTGGCGTGAGATTTTTAAACCAATCACTGAGCGTATAATGCAAAACCCAAAGCAATTCGCTGATTACTCTCCACGTTCAATTGAAAATGAAACCGCTCTAAGGTCACCATGAGTTACTGCGTTTAGTTTTACCTTTTCCATGCACGACCGGTTTACTAATAAAAATCATTTTATCTTTAAACTATCAGCTATTTGTCCTCCTGGTCGATATTCCAAGGACGGTTTGGGGCCGTTCTGTGGTTTCTGTTCTAATGGAACGTATCAAGATAAAGCTCAGCAGACAAGTTGTGTAGCTTGTCCTAATGGAACCTACACTCTACATATTGGAGCTACTTTCTGTGGAAGTAAGTTGTTTTGGTAACTTGGGGTTTTGACATTCATACAGCTCCAACTTCTAAGAGGGTCGTATTTATCACAGCTCGTATAAAGCTTAACCTTTTTACTTAATCTACAGAATCGCCACAAATTACAAAATTAAAGCCAGGCGACGTTGCTTCAGTTACTGCCGGAGGCACTGTGGTGCTGAAGTGTTTCTCTCAAGGACAACCAACTCCTTCTGTTTACTGGAAGTATTCAGCTAATGGTAAAGGTGAGTCTATAAAGTAGGGAAATAAATTGGTTATCCGACCGTAAAGGAGGGCTGGGTGTACATGAATTATTTTTAGTCCCGTGATCAGTAAGAATGACTGTCTCTATCAGAGGACTGACGGTAAGAATGGGTCACTTTATAGGTTCCAAGACGCAAGAGCCAATAAAAGACAAGGACGGTAACCTAATGGGAACACAGCTGACCATAACAAATGCGGACTCATCTGATGATGGAGACTACACGTGCACGTCAGCCAATTCACACGGTGAAATCACTCGCTCTGTGCACGTGACTGTCACAAAGTCCTCTTCCAAGAGGACATCGTTGAAAGATATTAGTAAGTGGCTTAATGACAGATTATAGTTGATGTACTTTCTAAGGATGTACCTGATAATCTCTCATACTCGACTATTTTTTCATTAAATACGTTCAAAAACATTTTCAAACAGTCTTCAAGAAGCTGCCATTCAGATTATATTAAGGGTGTTTTCGATTTACCCTATTCTGGAATAAGAATGTCGCTTTTCTTATTCCAGAATACACAGAATATATTCCAAGTAGCAGAATACTCGGAATAAACCAGAATAATGACGTCATTATCGCATTCGACGATAAAGGAAAAACGGGGGAAGGCGTTAGCTTTTTCTTAAAAAAGATAACAACAAGTATCAGGTCACCCAGATAAAACAATGAAGGACAGAAAATCATTGGCGAAATAGTCTTCGTTACTTTCGGGTCGAACGCACCCTAAGACAGTTAAGGTACTTAGCACATTACCCGGCATAACTACCCTCTATACATCCTTACACTCTGGAAGTTTCCAGTGGGTTTTCTCGCCATAGATAGCATTAATACCATCCCCGCCGCTGAGAGGAGACATGTAATAAGTGCATAGCAAAATAGTCTCCTTTTTTGAAATATCACTGATTAAAGGAATTAATAATTTCTTATCGTGATATTTACAGAAGCAGCGATGGATAACTTTGTACCAAGGGCCCAAGGTACGAATGTGTGGATATAAATAATTATAAATGGTCATTAAGAGAAGCCTTGCATAGTCTTTTTTGGCCATATTGTGTTTTAATTAAGGCTTAGTAATAAAATTCCAGTGCTCTATATTACCTTGAAGATAGCAATAATCAATGAAATATTTCTCCAAACACCACCATATAAATTTTGGACTCCATCAATTTTTTTAATCTTTTATGCTATATGCAGATCCATGTCCCGAGGGAAAATTCAGCTCGGATGGACTGGGACCATTGTGTCGAGTCTGTCCTAAAAACTCGTACCAGGACCAACCGGGAATGACTGCTTGTAAAAACTGCCAACACGGGACAAAGACTTTACAATTAGCTGCGACTTCTGAGGAGGCTTGTGGAGGTAAGCTTACCAGGGCTTGTTAACAGACGTTTTTCTTTAAATTCTGTTTTCGCCCAGGCTTATACGCAGACGTTTAAATTAATTGACAAGCCTAAAGAACGCTTTGTAGGAGGCTTGTTTTCGCCATGTTTTTTTCTGTATCAATAAAAAAGCTTCAGCAATAAACTGAGGTTTTGTGATGTTAACAGTCATTTGTTTTTCTTTCCAGTTGCTCCTGTGATTACTAGTGTAAATTCCTTTGTAAACACGACAAGCTTTGAGGCCGTGCTAGACTGCTATGCTCATGCGTCTCCTTCACCACTCATCAGCTGGCACTTCGCAGAGGATGTCCCAAGTGAGTCATACATCATTGACGACATTCATTCATCCAGCCACCTGAATGTCTGTTTGTCTGGTTTTCGTTCTGTGAGACTTTCACAAAGCCCGTGTGACTCTGTCTGTCGGTCTGTTTTCTGGATAACTCATCCACCCGCACATCCATTCATTAGTTTACAGTTCTTTGACCTTACATTGTTTAAAATTCACTCATTTGTTTTCTAACACTGTAATATTACTTTTCACTAACTAATAAGCTTTTTTAACTTCCCAGAGTTGGTAATTGCAGCAAATAGTGTTTCCTATAAGCATGATGCAAAGGAAGGCATTATAATAATTATTCGATTCGGTCTTAGATCCCGGGGCGGGGCGGGGGGAGACTCCAACCTCGTTCCCAAGGCTTTTTTCTTGGTTAGGGGGACTCCGTAAAAGGACTCCATACCCTGTTTGGCACAGGCTCGTTTAAAATTATATACCCAAATGTGTATTTTAGAGGGGGAAAGTTATAAGTCTGATAACGTCTTTTGCAGGGGACTTTCTTGGTATTCCGAAACTCGTACAGTTGGTGAACGACAAAGGGAAACCGATCGGTACCCGGATGATAATCAGGGCTGTCACTGAATTCAACACAGGGCGGTACGAGTGCACAGCGGTCAACCAATTTGGTCAGGACGAGAAAACTCTTGATTTGAAAGTGCCACGGAAATAGGTAAGTTTTGTAAGTAGGTCTGTCAGTCAGTCAGTCGGTAACTGTGGTGTTGTACCGTTTTCAGTGAGAACCACCGCAAGTTAACACTCAACCCTTATTTTATTGACTCCATGCTCGCACCGACTACACTGAAGGGAAGCCCGAGTTACTTTCTCGACCACGTGCTCGTATGATTGACAGATGTCACAACACTACAGTAACTAAGTGAACACTTAGGGAATTTATCGAGGGTAGCACTAAAATAGTAATTACAATACTATAAAACCTGTGGCCCTCATATAACAGGGACATTAGCTATCACTGCATCACATGATTTCCTTTTGATAATATGATTCCCTTTCTTTGCTGGTGTCGCGTTGCAGTCTGACTGTTCAAATCGCACAGTTTATAGCTCTGGAAGCTATGCAAATACAAGTCAATGCTGTTTCCAGTGTTGCCTTTTTCGTTGTTTGGGAGGCGCGGTGGCTAAAGGTTAGCGTACTGGACTCCGCGAACGGTCCGGGTTCGAGCCCTGTTGATGATATTGTGAGTAGTCGTTGTTGTTGTTCATTATCAGTTTATCATGCGAGCTACTAATCTAAGCAATTTTCTTTCACTTTTTAATATTTTAGATCCATCATTAAAAGTCCACAGAAGAAGCCAGCCAGGTTTCCTGGCGTTTGACATTGCTGTAGCCAGTCTCTTATTATAAGAACAAAATAAAGGCGAAATGTAATCTTCGAAGTTTTTGGACACCTTTCTGTTGGTTTTCGAACATCTTAATCAACACAAATACATTTATTTAAACGCACAATTGCAATGAAAACAACACCTAGAAAAAAATCCGCTTTGTTTAAGGTGTGTCACTATTTCATTTTCATCCCTACGAGGTACGACCCACCAATTAAAAAATCTTTTTCTTAACCCTTAGCGTACTAAGTACGCATATATGCGTAGTTAACGATCATGCTTCTTGTACCGCTTGTGACGTAATCAGTTTGCATGTCAGCTGACTTTTGTGAATCTGAGGCCACGTTTACACTAACGCGTTTTCCAATCGACACGGTTTCAACCGCATCGAAAACGACACGGTTTCGAAGTGTTTACGCGGAGCCATCTTACCGTTTTCTAAGTGTTTTCCAAAGCGTTTTGTATAACCAAGCGCTGCCTTCTGAGCAAATTTCACCATGTTTACTATTTCAGAGCCGGCAGGAGTCTGTAGCCGGCCAATTTCATGCTAAAAGGTAATCATTTTCAAATCCATGCGGTTTCTCTATTTCAGCCGTTTACACGAGAAATGAAACCAGTATCGTTTAAAACGCTCCACTTTTGACAACGTTTCCAAAACTACCCGGTTTCAATTCAACGCCGTGTAAACAAAAGGCGTACGTAAACGCATCGAAAGCGATGCGGTGACAAATGAAACCGCGTTAAACGCAGCCTGATTTAGCAGGGACAGGTCTTTCCACACGACTGTCGATTAGTAGTATCGAAATCATTCTGTCAGAGGTAATAAGAAAACGTAAACACCTTGTTAATCGATTTTGGTGCAAAATTGGTGCAAAAAAAGGCCAATATACCCTATGGTACACCTGGGCCCTCGTTTTCAGGATTTACCGCTTATATGCGAAATGCACCAAAGTACAATTTTGTACATTTCTGCACTTAACTTTATGAAACTCTAGTTTCAGTGTAGAAAAGTGCTTTATTGGCTTATTTCAGCTCCATTTAGCGCCATGGCACACCAAAATCGCATTAAACGTGTAACATATATGGTAAAATGCAGAACCTCCGGTCCTCAAAGGGTAAAGTGTCAAAAGTGTATGTATTACACAGGCCGCGAAAGAACAACCAGAGATCCCCACAGAACCATTCACAGAGCATCCTACTTTCAAAGCGGTGAAACGAAAAAAATCCAAACCCACTTCAGGTTTTTTATATGGAAATTGCAACGAAAACAAGACTCTCGTGGGAAGGGAAACAAAATTACAAGCTGTTGGGCGGATAATATTCGACTTTGTACTCGATGATACGGTTCATGAGGTGTCTCGCTGGTAGAGTTTTAGATCCGAGTGTACCGCGAACCTCTAACCGCGGGTTGCCGCGGTTACCCGTTTGCGGTTCTACGTTCAAACGTAATTCCACTTAGATTGGCGGTGGACAAGATTGGTCGCCATTTTGAATCAGCAGCCATGAATGGCACTTGTTTTCAAGATCCAAAAGAATTCATCAAATTTAGCATTTGGTTGAAATTTGTGCTTCTACTAATGGATGAAGACCTGCTCCACAAGATTTTTGTTTCAGTACGTGGGATAAAACAAGAATTATATGCTAAAAGCTTTCAGGTAAATGGTAAACGTGAACACTCACCTCTCCACGTTGAAAACGTACGTCGACCTCAAACGTGACTGGTCACGTGACCTCCAGCGGTTCGCGGTAGACTCGAATCTAAAACTCTCTGCAGTCCGCATAATAAAATCGTTATATAACTTGTTTGGTCAGTAGTTAATTATAAGTGAGATGAGGTGACATTAAGGTACTTAAAGTTCTTTGTAGTAAAGGTGAAACAAATCCGACCGATGTTGAATTGCAGCTTTCTGCTTTTGTTCTTATTTCGTCCGTTCTTAGTTTTGCCACATCTAATTAATAAATGCTAAGCCTATTGAGCCGACCGGAGACTACAATGGCATCGGCGAATGTTTAATACTCTTATTAAGGATTTTTTCTTTTTATCGCTTGCACTTTATCCTAAACGCATTAGTTCATAAGCTACTGTTATGGTCGAGAGGACAAGAGTCGGGTGCGACATCCTTACAGCTACGGTTACAATATTGTTTCTTAATTGTTCCGTAACGACTGCAATGGCAAAAACTTTCTTTTGATAATGGTGCCATGTCGTGCAGGAAGTCATATACTGAGTCAGACGTGTCATGAATTACAGTCTTTAATTTGTCGTGTTTTAGACTCTGGGGTTTTGGACATAATTTACGAATCCATCCACCAAGTACATTAGCTGCATAAAATATATAAAATAGGTTACTCGGAATATTTCTCGAGTTAGAAGAGAAACGATTAGGGGCGATGATTGTAGAGTGAGCGATCATTTTGAAACCGGAATTCCGGTGAACTTAAAATTTAGCAGTGAAAAACGGTGTAACTTCACATGTTCAGGGGTGAAATAGATCTTTTACGAGCGAACATTAAACTGCAAACTTACTTTGTGGTCAATAGACTCGATAACCTCTTAATCTGACAATAAAATCCAAATTCATTAACTTCATTTGTGAAAATTCTCGCTATAAAAGCATAGCTTAGTTAGCTTCCAATCGTTGTGTCATTTGAACTACAAAAGCTAAAAAAAAAGCTTTCTAGAGATTAAAGGAAAACAATTTATTTTAAAGACAATTTTGTCAGAGGTTTCGGTTGTATTTGTTTAAGTTTTAAATTAAAACTATGCCAGTCAGTAGACATGTTGTTCAAATACAGCATCCGTATATTATATTTGAAAGTGAATGCATTTTTTTTGAGATGTAAAAGACATTTCACGCATTCTCTGTTGCGTGAATATAACTTTTGTTGCGATAAATAGGCCATAAGCTATTTGATGTTAATAGTTTCCGCCTACTCAAAGCATATAAACTCATTTCCAGTCGCATGCTCAGTGGCTCTTATTCAAACTCTGCACGGGTGGCCGGTTGATGCGACAGTTGGTGCCCTTATTTTAAGTTTCTACAAAGGGAAACTTAAGTGTGTTTTTATTCGCAAAAGCAGATGCGTTGTATTAAAACAAAGACGATCGCACAAACACGATATCAGCTGCATTTGGCAAACCTATCAAGCTTGCTGTTTGACAGCTTACAAGGCTATAGAGGCAAAGCTCTCATCTGTAAGTAAGACATTGTTCTTAAAATTTGGGAAAAATTGCAGCGGATTTTCGTTGCCGCTAAAAAAAACAAGGATAAATTTTTAAACTTTTTCGTGAACTTTATCATTAAAACACTTTTTTCCAAGTTAAAATCAGTAATCTGATATTAAAATACGTGAGGTTTAGGACGCATTGTGCTAATTGTTGGCGAAAAACGTTAAAAATCGCGAGCACGTTCTTATATTAAACGAACACGTTTCTAAATATAACACATCACGAACAATTTTTCATAAACTGAAAACAAAGTATGGAAAAGTCACGGCTTACAATTCACAAACCCTCGGTGGAAAGATTAATCTAAACTTTCATATTTTTCGAATGGAATTGAAGTTAATAGTTCTCAGTTAAATGGGGCGTCATTTGGCCTCATATAAGAAAACTCGTTAAATTTTGAACTTCGAGAAAAACTTTAATCAGAGCAAAAGTACTGATGAATTAACGAACCATCAATATTTAATAACCCATCTTTGAAACAAAGCTAGCTATCTAGAGGATGATAAGAAACTAAAATTGTCTTTGCCATAAGACCGCGTTATCTTGGTTTAC
Organism: Blastomussa wellsi; assembly: GCA_947652115.1. Lineage (NCBI taxonomy): Eukaryota > Metazoa > Cnidaria > Anthozoa > Scleractinia > Plerogyridae > Blastomussa > Blastomussa wellsi. Next base: position 4,711,554 of record OX393568.1, on the reverse strand, counting down.
TAATTCAGAAACCTACCCAATGAATGATAACAAACAAAAAATCCACACTCTGTATTAAGCCGAGCAAATGCGTTTCCTGCACGCTGAATGAAATTTCAAAGACGTTCCAAATTCAACATTGTCGCTTCTGTCAAAGTTAAAAGTAAACATAAAATATGAATTTTATGTTTGTTGAATGGTTTAATTATAACTTTTAATACGTCGTCCGTTTTGAAGACTGAACAGAGAAACGAATATATGCCGATAAAACTCATAAAATTCGCTAGCTAAACTGTTTACAACTCATATAATGATATCCTACTTTTTCGTCACCAGCTTCACCACTGAAGAAAACAGCAAATGAAATATGAATGTGTTGGGCGATACGATCAAATCAAAAGCGAGAAAAGTATTGCTTTGTTTTTGCGAGGTAAACATTACGTGCTATATCAGGCTTTCTGCGGTCTTCAGAGAACTCACGAATCCGTCTGCAAGATTTGAGTATTATTTTTAAAGGAGCCGGCCCTCCTTTAAAATTGAAATTCAAGAGGACAAGACCGAACAAACGAAAGCCATACAGAATAACGCGAGGGCTATCATGGGTCTAGAAAATGGCACGAAACTGGAAAGAAATTCCTACTCTGCGCCGCAAACTTCAAGCATCTATTTCGCCGTTGTGTTGATTTTAACAGCTGTAGTTAATATAACTTCAAATGTGCTAGTGCTGGTCATTCTAGCAAGGAATAATCGTCTTCGTACATGTACGAACTTCTTTATCGCCAATCTGAGCGTTGTGGATTTATTAGCCGGTATTGTTCTTATACCAGCCGCTGTCGACTCACTTTTAGCGAAAGAGTGGCGACTGAACTACGATGATATTTGCGCATTCTACGGGTTTTTAAATTCACTTTACGGGATCGCTTCTTCGTTAACGGTGGCAGTAATTGCTCTGGATCGCTATCACAGTATTCTGAACTGTCTTCAGTATGAAACAATTGTAACACAGCGAAGAACTGCCCTAGGTCTCGCATGGATATGGTTGCAAGCAAGTTTCGTCTCGCTTTGCCCGCTGGTGGGCTGGGGAAGATTTTCGCTAAACCCTAGTCAACGCTGCTCTGCACCTCACCCAGACAAAAACGGATTTATTTTCTTCCAAACAGCAAGTTGTGTGGTGCTACCGTACGCGGTCACTGTTTTCTGTTACACCAGGATTCATGTGGTTGCAAGAAGACATGCTAGAACTATTGTGAACATTCAAATTCGCGATGCACGAAACAGGCTTAAAGGCGGGGGAGTTAATCTCTCAGCGTCGAAAAAGACCGTCATGGTATACATTGTACTGGGCGTGTACACAATCTGTTGGATACCCTATTATACTATCAACCTTTTGATAACCGTGTTCCCCGAAACAAAACTTCCTGAGCGATTTGTTTTAACCGGGACGATATTATCATTAGTTAATTCAGCATGCAACCCTATTATGTATGCATTAATCACGAGCCAATTCCGAAGTGGATTGAAGCGCGTTTATCGTCGAATTCGAAGAAGTATTTTTTCGGGCGACGTACGACATTTAAACCCAGCCGGTCCTCGGGGAGATTCTCGCAGCTCGTGGACTTTCACAAGATCGAGTGCCAGAAGATTTTTCGCAACGAGCCAGGATCCAGCGCGGCCAAAGCTCGTAATAGATTTAAATCCAGTCTGTGCGGTTATAAGAGAGGAAGAGAGTTCAATGAATACAGGGACGCCGGAAAAAATGGATGTTGGAAACCCTTCGTCTGGGTATCCGTTGACATTGCAAGTTCCCAACGAACAATGGCATAAATGTAGAAAAGCCTCTAAAGCTTTGGCGGATGTTGATGTCAAGAAAAATGGATGGGTTGGAGAGTAGATTTGAAGTGTTTTACTTTATGAAAAAATTTAAATGAAGTGGATGAAACAGCAGGTTTTTGGTCTGCGTAACAGAAAATAATTACCAGGGATCTGTTGTAAGATTCCCGCATGATTTTGTGATAATAAGCCGCATTAATTGTTTGTGATTTTATTGGGCATTGCTCCCCTACTGAAATAAGTAATTTTTGGTCTATGTGGACTTGCACAGGCGAAAATTTTTTTTAGCTGTTTCCCAGCAAACGGCAAAATTTCATTTCATTGGGTGTCTACGCGTAAGTGATATAGTTTGTTGTTAATCACGGGGTGATTTTTTCCATATCTGTCTGTACATGTAGGGCATAAATTTAAGAATTCGATAAAAAATAAAATGAAATGCAACGTCGCGTTAGGCGTTGGCCATGTAACGTAAAATTTCCTCTGTTATACATCACGGTTAGCTTCAGTTTTTCTCCAAGCTTGGAAAGGCAGACGGATTTCTGTATGTTTTGTTTTTCATACCGTTAAAATAAGAGATTGAAATCCGTCTGCTATCGCAAGCTAGTGAGTTTTCCTTAACTCTGGCTAATTCAGAAATTTGTCAGATTTGTACACTTGCGGCATTTTTGCAAGGACTAATCGTTCTTGTTTCTATCCTTAGTTTGCCTATCAGCGTATGATTTGAGATTTGAATACGTCATGGTGGTTTCGAAGTGCGTAAGTCCCGATAATGCGTTCAATATACCGATCTGACCCGAATATGGTAATGTCGATCTGAGATGGAGGTTGTAACTTCTCGAAGAAAAATGAAACAATGCATTGTGTTGATTCTAATCCACATTAGGTATAGATTACCCACTACCACAACTTCTTTATTGTTATCTTTTTGTTAGGGAGTAAAACTCACGCCTTAACACATTGATTTGAACTCAGGAGGGAGGAAAGAGGGAGAAGTTGTCCCCAGCCTCCACTGAAGCGCTGCTGCGCAGGGCTTGAGTACCACAACCTACAAGACATTTCTTATAAACCCTTGGTTTTTGGTCATCGTAGTAACAGTAGTAATACACAAAGAGCGGCGATAGACATTTTAAAACCACGCATTTTTCTAAACTTGACGTTTCGTATGTTACGTTAGTCCACGTACATTTTCTAAAGTATATCAAGAAAACATGCGGGCAATGACACAATACTCACGGAATTTAAAACTGAGACTGAAATTTGAAAGCGATAATCTTTCCCATTTATTATTATTACTAAATGTTATATCTCCCATTTGTTATTTAGGCATTATACGTCAGCAGAGCCGGATCCCTTTACTGATATCGATGGTATTTGGGAGTTCATTGGTTCGATTCCCGTCTGGGACTCTTGTTCTATTCTTCCGCTCTCGCGCAACATGCTGAATATTTTATCTTTCATATTTCACCAGCCAGCTGCTTACACCATCTTTCTTTTTCTCAGCTACACATAAATGACCTTGCTGGCGGTTGCTAGCTAGGAATTGGGTCTAAACTTTAGAAAAAACATGTGACATGTTTTTCCTAAATTTGAGACCAAAAGGCCGTAATTCGTAAAGGAAAATGTCAGCAAATGAGAGTCAAATGACGCAGGAACCTGAGAAAACAGATCGAAACAGAAACAAACGAATAAACTGAGAAAACTTCCGTTTAATTTTCGATTTAAAGTGCTGCTATGATCAAACTCTTACACCTTGCCTTTTAAGAGAATCATGCAATGTTCCATGCATCTGCAATTCGGGCTAAATTCTAACGTGACATTTGGTTTGATTTTATCAAAGCCTCGGAGTCTTGTTCGAATTTTGATATATCAATTGTGACCTATTGCGTGCGTCGTGGTTCTACAAAGTTTTCTTGTTCCACTCTACTCCATAAAACATAGATCCTTCAGGGTACAAACAAGCTTCTCTGCCTATTCCAAATCTCAGTTCAAGTTCTTTCACCACCTCTTCCTCTCCACCCATAAGTTTTCTGGTTGTCATGACTTTGTCATCCGTCAAATATGTAGAAGTCACGAATTTGTTTCCTGTGAGGGTTATTCTTCCCCAGGGTTTTTCCACAGTGCAGATGCGATCGTGGGTAAATGGTGACCTTGGATCTGTTTGATTGAAGAGTAACCAATCGTGGAAGTCACCAATGGTCTTGGGAATTAAATGGAATTTGTATCTTGGTATCCATTTGGGGTCATCCTCGCATATGAACTCTTCCTTCACCCCCTCCTCGCGACCGAACTCGTCCACGACAGTTTTAATTCGGTGTTCGAAGAAGTATTGGTCACCATGTTTTTTAACTGAGGAGGGTGAATAGGGGTACGCGAATCCGCCAATCCGTGCTATTTTTTGGCCAAATCCGTCAATCCGCCACTATTTTCGTTCAAATCCGCGTCCACATTCCTTGAAAACTTTCTGTGCAACAGTTTCACTGAAAGGACGGTAGATGTTGTTTTAAAGGCAATTTTTCACGTGGTTTCGTTTCATTACATCTTTTTGCGGCAGTCCCATTGAAAAGCGATGGTTTGGGTCTCGTCCAAACAGAAAATGGACAAAACGAGAACACTGAGACCAAGACAATACGCCAAGGACACGATCCCAGCGTTATGGCATACAGAGTCCGGAATCTGAGTTCAAATTATCAGCTAATCCGTGATCCACTGCATTTTCGAAATCCGCGAATCCGCTTAATTTTTCGATGAAATCCGTAATCCGTGTGCTTTTTAAGGCTAAATCCGTTGATCCGCGAACCTATTCACCCCCCCCCCCCCCTCTTTAACTCGATCTGACCCACTCTGGCGTACTTGACCATTTAACATGCCACTGAATCGAAGAGGTGGATATACGCAGTGACCGAAACCTGCGAAACCAACGTCAGACAACCAGACATCTTCAATGGGGCTTAAAGTGCCCGTCTTGTAGTGGAACACTGGGGTTTGAAGCTGGGTGTAGCGTGTGTTTGAATCCAAAGTGAACAAGGAGAAGAGAAAACATTCCGTTAAGCTCATAGCAAAATCCACCGCGATGACTTCGTTGGATTTTGTCGAACAACCAATCTTTGGAAAGAATTATTTTCCCCTTTCCAAAGACGCTCAGGTTTTCAAACGGCACTGATAAAATATGAGCTAAATATTTTTCAACTTCTTCTGGGGTGAAATGCTCAGATTCCATTTTTCGCTAAAGGAGTCCACGTTACCCTTACACAGCGGAACATTTGAACCCAGACGAAGTAGAGGAATATTTAGGTCGTATTCACTATACAGGACCGATTCAACCAACCGTCGAAGTCTTGTCCGAGCTACAGCGATGTCACATTTTATGGGTGCCTTTTGAAAACTTGAGTGTTTTTGGAAAGGAGAAGATCTTCCTCTCCAAAGAATGGCTGTTCGACGAAATTGTGCGAAGACATCGCGGTGGATTTTGCTATGAGCTAAACACGTTATTTTCTCTTCTACTCGATTATTTTGGATTTGAACACAAGAAATATGCAGGTATGGTGTTCTCCCGCAAAACAGGCCGTGTAGGACCGCCCTGTGATCATATTATTCTGTCGATTAACATTGGAGACAAAGTCTGGTTGAGTGATGTTTCGTTTGGCGACTCGTTTCTGACACCTCTTCATTTTAGCGGCTTGTCAAATCCTCAAGAGCAACAAAGTGGAATTTATCGACTGCGAAAAGACGGAGATGAATTTTTCTACGAAGAGAAAGTTAAAATCGTTGTTGATGAGCTGGGCCGGGAAGAAATGGCAAAGGAAAATTTTACTACCGACCCTGAATGGGCGCCACGGTACAAATTTGATCTCATTCCAAGAACCGTAGGGCACTTCCACGAAAAGTTACTATATCACGAAACAGATGCAAGGTCACCGTTTACCCACGACCGCATATGCGTACTATGGCAATGCCCTGGGGAAGAATAACCCTTACTGGTGGCAAGATCGTAACTACAACATATCTTGGTGGAAACAAAGTGAGGAAGACAACCAAGCAACTTCTGGGTGGAGAGGAAGAGGTAGTGAAGGAACTTGAACAGAACTTTGGAATTAGAAGAGAAATGTGTTTCTACCCTGAGGGCTCTATGTTTTATGGATTAGACTGGAGCGAAGAAGATGTACAGGACCAGAGCTAAAAGCCTATGAAGGGCAAACATCAATTACACAGGGGCCATGCAGCAGGATTTTTAGTTGGCAGGTAGATTTTGCAGGATGCAGGTTGAAAATGTAATTAACGTTGGGAAACCGCTGGCACTAATGGAAACAAGAGGTCGTTTTTACATTTTGAGCCTGCAACCTGCTACCTGCAAAATCTACCTGCTGATTTTTAGTGTGTGTGTGTGTGTGTGGGGGGGGGGGGGGGGGGGGGGGCAAGGGAGTGAAACGCGTGAGCCAAGTTGGGGGGGGGGGGAGAGGAAGCTGGATACCTTTCCTTCCTTCAAGACAGAATTAAAATGGGTGAGAGGCAGGAGTGGGGCCCCGGCGGCATGAAACAAAAGGCGGAAATCTGTCTGTGTTCGCAGGCTAGGTGTGGGGTGAATAATAATAACAAATATTTATGCAGGATAACCCTTCAGTACAAGAGTACTGTTATCAAAGGGGTCCTGTTTAAAATGCAATAAAATACAATAAAAAGATGAAAACGCTAATACTGAATAACTAACGCAAACTACATTAACTACTCTATGCAAAAAACTCATCTAGAGATTCCCTAAATAAAACTCTACTAAAAACCATATTGGCCCTTCCTGTAGCATCAGCCTTCTACCAGTATTGGTGCTGGCTATGTTTATTTATAGTTCATCACTAAATTTTCTCCGATTCTCATTGGTCTAAATTAAACACGTGACGCGATAGTGTTCATCTGCCGAGGGCACTATCAGCGCATAGTGCCCGTCTGAGTAAAATGCCCGGATGGGTAGTGTCCATCCGTGAAATTTTTTTGTAAACAAGCACGTTTTCGTTTAAAAAACGCTATTTTATTGATCTGTATTTGGAGGGTTTCTTGTCTGATTTTCGTTTATTCGTACATTTTGGCTTGCAGCAAAATCTCAAGATGCTAGTTTGTGAATGTGCGCGCGGAAGAAAATTTAGTGGGGAACTAAAGACAATAGAGTGTTTGTCTCGGAACTATCGGTCTGATAGTTGCCCCATGGAAATTTGATGTTCTTAAAACTAGCATAGTTGCCCTCGAAGCTTCGCTTCTCGGGCAAATATTTGTTTTAAGAACATCAAATTCCCGCAGGGCAACTATCAGCCGATAGTTCCTCGACAGAAACACTCTATTGTTTAAATAGCCTCATCTAAACATGAGGGGATTGGAGCTGGACTCTTGAGAGAATTTGATACAGTTATGCTTTTTCGAGAATTTTTTCAATCCCCTGACTGTTTAGATGCGGCTCTACAAACACAGAAAAAGTCCTCTGTTAATCCCCTATTAGTCCTATTATCAATCCCAGTGAAATTAAAAAGCTATCTGAACCAACTGGGCATTGACTATGGCATCAGTATTCTCCAGAAATCTGCCGTATATTTAGGAACAACACATTTTCTGTCTGAAGTCCTTGTTGTGACCTAACAGACGTGGAATATGCTATCTCTAGTACTAAATGTTTTAAATTTTTCAAATCTAAACTGTCATGCTTTAGTTCAAATAGTGAACGCAGTTCCTGTATTTTAAGAGTAAACGTTTACCCGGGAAATAAAGTTGTTTCGTGACTGCTGGGTTATAAGATTTGCTTTCTTTGGAGGTTAACTGCGGTTTCATTAACATACGCAAAGGCCACGATCCGAACTTCATGGCTTGCAGAGTCCGGAAATCGAGCTGAATTATCAGCTGATCCGTGATTCGATTTCCACTGCATTTTCGAAATCCGCGAATCCACTTAATTTTTCGCTGAAAGCGCAATCCGTGTGCTTTTCAAGGCTAAATCCTTTGCTCCGCGAACCTATTCACCGCCATCCATCACAGGCGGCCCATACGTTGTATGTGATTTATGTGACATTATGTAAGCAAATGTATGAGAACAGTTCGAAAATTGCCTAAATTCTACGTGTGGAAAAGAATGCAAATAAAAATGACTTACGTTGTGTTTTCCTTAAACTCGGCCCACAGGGAGCAGAGGAGTTATGCTTGAAACATCAATAAAAGAAACGTCTTACTTTCGTTCTTGTATTTGTTCTCTTAGTGGATCATGTTTACTATAGTGTGTACTATAGGTGGTCTCGGTCGATATGTCGACCGATATATCGACCGACTACCGGTCGAGAGTCGACCGATATATCGGTCGATAGTCGGTCGACTATCGGTCGACTGTCGACCGGCTATCGGTCGACATTCGACCGACTATCGACCGATAGTCGGAGAATAAATACGTCGACCGATATAAACTAAGATCATCAATACTCGACCGACAACGGACGACCGACACTTGACCGACATTTGACCGACACTTGACCGACACTTGACCGATGCTTGACCGATACTTGACCGATCATTGACCGATACTCAACTAATAATTTTGAGGCCCAAAATTATGTCGCTCAAAATATATTACGCCTTGTCGAAATCTTCCAAAATACGTTGGATAAAAAAGAAGTCATTTCTTCTCTTTGGACCTTGTCTCGCAAGACTTTTCACTAGCTCCTGCAATGAGCTAGACTGCTCGTCTCTCTTTCGCACAAAATTTACCGGCGAGCGAACGAAAATAATTTTGCCATTACTAGATACCGCGATCGACAAATAGCACAGGCGCCAGCTCGTGCTGGCGCCCGCGCTATTTGCCGATCGATCGCGGCTTCGCCGTTCTCAGGTAGGTTATAGTAATGGCACTCGCAAAATTATTTTCGTTCGCTCGCCGGTAAATTTTGTGCAAAAGAGAGACTGTCTAGCAATGATCTGAACTTAAATCCGCTGAGGTTTGCTCGCTTTTTATATATACTTTTTCCTTTTGTAGATGCCGGTCCGGTATTTACAGCGGTCAATATCGATTTTAGCCAATCGGATCAGCGAACTATAATTATTATTAATAATAATAATAATAATTGTTTTATTTTACCCAGTTTTAGCAATCTAGCCTTCCATTTATATGAGTTCTCCGCTTAATCGAAAACTCATCTACAATAAAGGTAACTGTAAGGTACACTATCTAAAGATCACGCCGAGTCCAAATTACAATTAACATCTGTAGCGCTAAGAACTAAGGTTAAATAACTGTTTCAGGTACGTTGGCTAAACGATACTTGACCGATATTCGACCGATATTTGACTGATATTTGACCGACAATCTACCGATACTTCACCGACAGTCGATCGCTAAATACCCATCGATTTGTCGACCGATACATCGGTCGACTGTCGACCGATATATCGGTCGACTGTCGGTCGATATATCGACCGACTAGCGACCGATAGTCGGTCGATAGTCGACCGACAGTCGGTCGATATATCGGTCGACACATCGACCGAGACCACCAAGAGTACACATGATCCAAACCGAACCAAACATACGTATTCATTTGCGATCGATCGTTTCGAACCGCCATCAGTCTGAGGTTCTGTTGTTGTTCAATGAGGTGCAAAATATATGTAGACATTTTTCTGTTAATTAACCTCTCGTACCCATCATCTGGAGTGGATATTCTGCGCCAAAAATGCAACAAGACCAGCTAACCCCAAACGAAGTTGAGGAATATTTAGCTAGAATTCATTATACAGGTCCCATAGAACCAACAATAGAAGTTTTAACTGAACTGCAGCGATGTCATATGTTATCAGTGCCATTTGAAAATTTGAGCGTGTTTGGAAAGGAGAAAGTGGTTCTCTCCAAAGATTGGCTTTTCGACAAAATCGTGCGAAGACATCGCGGTGGATTTTGCTGTGAGCTCAACACGATGTATTCTTTTCTTCTCGACTACTTTGGATTTAGCCAAAAGCTGTATGCTGGTGCCGTGTTCAGCCGCTATTCCGAACGCAAAGGAATGCCGTTTGATCACATGGTATTGATGATCAACATTGAAGATGCCTTATGGTTGACCGACGTTGCTTTCGCTGACTCATATTTGACGCCTCTTCGATTCATTATGTTAGACCCTCAGGAACAGCAGAGTGGAATTTATCGCATCCGAAAGGATGGAGAAGAATATTTATGCGAAGAGAAGGATAAAGTGTTTGTTGACGAATTTGGTCAAGAGGAGCAAAGCGCCATCAGCCTTGACGAATGGGCCCCGAGATGCAAATTTGATCTCATTCCAAGATCCATGGAGGACTTCAATGACATGTTACAATATCACCAAACAAACCAAGAGTCGCCATTTACCCACGATCGCATATGCACCATGGCAACACCCTCAGGAAGAATAACTCTTGCTGGAAGCAAAGTCATAACTTCAACATCTCTGGGAAATAACAAATTCAGGAAAGAAATCAAGCAACTTCTGGGTGGAGAGGAAGAGATAGTGAAGTCACTTGAACAGAACTTTGGAATCAGAAGAGAAGTTTGTTTGTACCCTAAAGGATCTATTTTCTATCGGGATAAATAGAGGGAAAGGATAGGAAAACTCTTATAGGTTGACATTTTTCCCAGTACCACCCATAGAAAACTTAGTGGTATCTATTCCATAGACAGTGGCACACTGCATCCCTTTTCTCAGGAATCCCCCAGGAGTAGCCGTCAGGTGGGTGCAGTCTTCCCTACTAGGCCTTTCCAGATTCTGCTCGGCAACTTTTTAGACACTTTTAGGATTTTGAGCAACTTTTTTTGTCAGAGAGCAACTTCTAGCAACTTTTCGGAAAACTAGCACGTTTTTGGTATTTTTGGGCTTTTTGAACCAAAATGCTGCATAACCTCTTTTTTTAAATAAACAAGTTAAAATTCTCTTGGTTAAAATTTTAAACATCTTTCTAGAAAACTCATATTTTTACCCTTTGAATGGACACCATGTGGATGTGGTAATTAATTACAAGAAATCTGAATTGGGTTTGGGTAGCCTCGTTCCCAGGGCTTTTCCCTTCTTGTGGGGGAGGGGGGAGGCACCCTACGAAAACAACAGTAAGCTAACTAGATTTGTAAACCAGATTGTTACACTTACTAACTTTTTGTAACTAGCTACTTAGATTCAACTAAAGGTTGCCTAATTTGTTTTCAACCTTAATGTTGATTACAAAGCAATTGTTATTAAAATTAGACATGCAAGCAACTTAACAAAATTTTTGAGCAACTTAACAAAATTTTTGAGCAACTTTTTGGCATATTTCTTAGCAAGTTTTTAGCTTTTTGGGAGCAAAATCTGGAAAGGCCTATTCCCTACCTTTTCAACATTTTGTGAAATCCCCACACTGTATTTTATCTCCCATATATGGGCTATTCTCCCATAAAAAGGGTATCATTTTTGCTAAGGAAACTGGGGGATGTAGACTTTACCTGCATTATTGCATTACTTGTGCTTCAATTGGCAACTAGTGTTGATTTTTATTGATGTACAATGTACACAACATGACATAACAGACCATTTTAATTAAAAAAAAATTGCTTTCCATTTCATAATAGTTCTTTAGGGCTTACAGGCAAAACAGTGTAAACTGATAATTAACCTCCTTATAGTGTAACAATAAACAAAGCTAATCTTTTGCTATTGTAATATAATTATGGAACCTGGCCTGTTTTGAATCCATATACGCCTCTTTGACCTCTAGTGATCACATTAGCCACTTTTCATATGAAAGCGGGTCAGGTACCGTCCACACTTGGCTGGTAAATTTTGTTTGGCGTTACCAAAAAAAACTTGACAAAGTTTTTCTCTACCAAATTTTCAGTTTGGTTATCGTGTACCCACTTGAAAACACCAAATTACTCCATAACCACAGAGTGCTAATTATCTTGAAATCGAAGACAGATAAACTCTTTGAAAAGCGAGATAAAATCTTTTGGATTGACATTTTCCTTCCTTTCACAGCGCACAAATTGTGTCGGTTTTGACCCTTGACAAAAATTTGTCTTGCCTCGGAGCAGGAAGATGGAGCCTTTGAACAGCTGCTTTGAAGTACGGTATGGCTTGACAAAATTAATTTTGGTACGAAAAAAGTTGTCTTCCGTACTTGTAAGCCGGAACTGATGACAGATATTTTTGCAAAACAAACAAAACTTCGCCTAGCGCAGATGGTACCTTAATCTTCATCAAATGTTAATCAAACAAAATAGTTAAAAATGGTTTTATCAAATGGAGTCTAGGCATCTCTAACTTTAAGCTATTTCTAAGATGTCAGTGATGCTTAGCGGGAAAAACAATCCTAAATGTGACTTATAAACAGTTTATAATTAATGAACAGCCTTCCCAGTGGGGTATATGGTGAAAAAAAAAAATTAAAAACAAACTGAAGTGGATTGTGGAGCAAGCTAAGCCCGGTATGGATAGCAAGAACTTGCAGGCAGTGCTCAGTTTAATGGAAACAATCTCGGAAAATATTAATATCATAAATTTACCAGAGTTTGTGCTTCATTGATGAGAAGCAGAAGCTTATCACCTGATAAGCTTCTGTCAGTAGTCACTTTGGTACAAGACTGAGTGTGGCAAAAAAGATCTTCAAAGACCATGCTGGCTTGTTCCACTCACCAATTTTTTGTCCTACCCCGCAGTCCACCACACCTAGTGATAACTAATGATGGGGCCTGTCAACACGTTGCGCCATCCAGTTGTCACTAATGGTTAACATGGCTGTAAAGTAGACTATAAAACAACTTCTTATTATGGGTGAAACTCTAAGAACCTGTTCCCAGCCAGGCTTTCATACTTTATTGAGAAGGACGAGGAGGTCCCCACATGTACAGCAAATAAGATAAAAGTTTGGGCCAACCTAGTCTATTTTCACTGGCATATCAACTTATATATATGGGCATGCAATGAATTTGCTTTCCTTAGAGGAAACAAAACTCTCTGCACCAGTCATTCAGAGTTTTAAAAACCTACAACTACAAAAGAACTCCTGATGATTATATTTATTGGGCACCACTAAATTTTCCAACTACTTTCTGAAAACTGCAAACACCATGAATTAACTGGTGAACTCAACTGAAATGCTTTTAGTTTTAGAATTTTGCATACAGATGGCAACACTTCTTTGAGTCAAATTAAAGTTTCAAGTGTAAAAATAATTTACTACGGATCTGCGCAATGAATTTGAATTTAGATATCATTACCCCATGCACCCACTTTTCAGAAATTCTTGTGGCTCACGTGTTGCATCACCTTGCCACCACCATTGTTTACAGTTGCTTGCTTGAACTGCACTCTGGAAACATGATTTTTGTTTAAAAGTGTTTGTTTTCATGGCAAAAGCATGAAATTAGGTTCAAACTTTTGACACTACCACTTAAAGAAAATAGAAAACATTTCTTGCAAAATATAATGCTTCACTGTTGACTGCTTATTTGAAATTTTATTCAACCATGATCCTGATGTAAATAGTGAGCTAATTTACACAAGACAAAGTGACAGTTGGAACTCAAAGGCAAAAGTAGCAGGGCCAAGCGGGTGGGGCAATTAGGGTCGATTACATGTACAGTTCAGTGATTCACTTTTTTTGGCATGATTTTAAGATCCAAGTTCTGATCACGTGTAAGTCCAAGGTTCAAGTTGTTGCCCTAGGGAGCTGGTGAAAATTGTTGTCATAGATTTAGAGAGTAACACAGTATACAGATTTGACTCGATCATGTCAATTCAGGGCCCTAGACTTATGGTAATCAACAAGATGCATACTCCTGGTAAAAACTGGGTTTTGACTAATAGGCTTTGGGCTTTCTATAGTTGTTATGACTGCACTATTGAAAATTTCAGGCATCTTAGTATACATAGAAGGAAATCTGCATTTAACTCAAAGTTGAGTCTGAGAGAGCAGAATTAACATGTAACAGTGTAGCATGTACACTGTTAGCATGTATCAATCTTATGCTCAACTTAATAACCAACATAATATGCTGAAATCAATAGAAAACAGTCAACTTTCATCCCTACTCCACTAAACACTATGAAAACAACAACTAATGTAAATAGAAATTGTTGTCTGAGAGATGTAAGTTGAATAAACGTTTGACAGTTCTTGCTGGACAAATAACTTAGTTTGACTAGTAAAAATTAACCAAATCTCTCACTAGATAGCCACTGGGCTCACTAGTTACCTAAAAGGTTAGTAACAAGTCCTGTCAACTGGGGAACATAAACAAATCTTTATACACAACGTCACTTTAAATAAATTAAGGATAAACTTAAATTATAAATTAATCTGTCTATAAAAATAATTATATAATATTTAATAACTGACAAGCAAACAGCATCCCTAGATGTAGTTAGAGGCACCTTTTAGGGAACGTACTTTATGTAAACATATTATTGAACAACACTCTTTGTATACCACCCAGAGTATCTGAAGTGTGTTGACTGTTGCAATGGCAACAAGAACGCCACAAAACAATAGGTTTAATGAGCAAAAGCAATCACTCTGCACCTGCGTTTCATAGTTTTGTACATTTCTGTGCCTTCATCTGCAAAACAACATGAAATGACCAAATTTTATGTTTTCTCGAGAATGTGAGCTCAAGGCGGCAAAATTTTCTTTCTTTTTCCTGACATTTCAATAATTGCCAAAGCGTCACAGAAAAGAGAAATTATATTTTGAAATGATGTTTTCATTGCCGTCGTCGTTGCTAGAACTCCCTATTCATAAATGGCAGACACGTGCAGAAAACTTGGTACTAGACATGGAAACGAGGCGTTTTAGGATAAACAACTTTCGTTTCACAAGCGTTTCAGAAGGAATTTTGCGTGTTTCATAGTTTAGAAGCTTTTTTTAAGCCAGCCGGGTGTTTAGAGCTTTTTCGTGATCAATTTAGAAATAAGTGAGTTTAATTTGAGTTTTAAATCAAATCTCTATTGTTGTGTACACGGTTGTACACAGACGGGAACTGTTGGTCCGAAAGGGAATAGAGTTGGAGTTTTTGATTTCCCGAAGGACTAACTTCGACAGGAATGGCTTGCCAAAATTCGGGGAAATGTTGGCCTGCATTTCAAGCTTACAGAGGCTACAGAAGGTAGTCTATGCATACCTTACCCTAATGATGTGAAGAAAGGACCGGAGGCAAAAAACGGCTTTGTGTAAAGTAGCTTGGTTCTTGAGGTTTCCTTGGTGAACTTCTCCTCAAAAATGCCATCCACCAACACTAGGAACAACTGAAGCACCTTGTAGCAAAAAGCGATGTTTGCAAAATGAAAAGAGCATACCTTTGCAGCAAGCTTGTAACCTTGAAATGAGGGCCAACATCTCACCATAGTTGTACTAGCCATTCCTGTCGATGTCCTTCAGGAAACCAAAAAAAATTCAACTCTCTTCGCTTCGGAACAACAGTTCCCTTCTGTGTACAACCGGTCACAAAACAATAGATATTTGACTTAAAACTCTCATTGAGTTCACTTATTTCGAAATTGATCACGAAAAACACTCTAAACACCCAATTCGGCTTAAAAATAGGTTCTAAACTGTGCACAATTCCTTCCGAAACGCTTGTGAGACGAAAGTTGTTTATCCTAAAACGACTCGTTTTCATGTCTAGCTACCAGTTTTCCCTTTTTGCATCCGCCATTTATGAATAAGGTGTATGTTTAGCTTCAAATTAAACATACAAAGAGTATAATGCATCCTCAGAGCCCGTCCCTGTTGCAAGTGGCGCAGGATTCTGTAATCGCCTAGAGACTACAACCTTTATCTTTATAAATCTGAATTCTCCACAAAATGTGAACATGAACCCTAACAGGCTTAATGCCACCAGCCACTCAGAAATATCGCCGACAACATGATGGATATATGCTCTGCTCTTGGGGTCCCACCTATGTGCGATTGTGGTGCTGTTCACGTGGTAGCGTATCCAGTCTTCACTAGCCAAAGAGGTAGCTACAGCACATAAAATAAAGAGGCCTGACATTGCAATGACAATGAAAAGTCGTAAGATGAACAGGGTGGTGGTTATCAACCCACACGTCTTCATCTTGTAAGAAATATAGGACTGAATCCAGCAGTAGATTATACCTCCCACGAACACCATGAGTGCACCAATGATGTGGACAACTGAAACTGCATCTTCCTATTACAGATCGGGATTTAACATAAACCACATTAAACAATACACAGATGATGACATGATACATTTTCAGGTATAACAGCATTGCGCACTGATGACGTCACAAAATTTTGAACCCCCTCTGTGACTCAGACAAACAAACCGCTGTCTGCACCATTTCCGTAAGACAATGTGTGGGAAAATGTAATTGGCAAACACTTTTGTGCAATATTTAGAGGCTGTTTCACAATAATATATAGCCCAAGTATCCTTGCACTGTTGAATTATATAGGATGTTTGACCCATGTAGGCCCTATTTATACCAATAACAAAATAATTATTTTTAAGAGAAATTCTGGAGATTCATATCGACCTGAAGACGTTCATTGTGCAGTACAATTCTTGGTTTTTATGTGACGTCATAAAAATATATCTGTGCGCAAGTTTCCAGCTAGATAGTATCCTTTCTGTTTGAAATACAGCATGTTGAATTTTCGAGATTTCCACTATACGCGACTTCACAACGGCTTCGTGACAAAGCTGTCACGCTCTAAGAAAAGGTCTAGTAATTGTTATTTTATGAACCATTTTATACCTGAATTTAAAAAGGTAAATTTTTATATTTAAAATCTCTGTATTAATTTTTTATCTTATTGCAGGTGCAGCGGAATATTTTTATAGAAACTACGCAGTATAAATTTCTATATATTAAGCTTCTTATCATCCAGAAAAACGGTTTTCTCTATATAATTTGATCAATATTGCTTACCTGGAAATTCGCCACTGTGCTTGCACCAAGACTACATACAATGCCAAATAACAAGGCCACTTTGTTGAGCCTGATAAGGAGAGTTCTGTCTCTTTCGTTCCAATCAGCATCGTGTCTCAATTGTAGGTAACGTACAAATGATGTTATCAGCCCCACAACAGCACAAAAGTTGAACAACAGTCCGAAAACATTACTTTCCGGTATGTGATCGGCTGTGTCGCTTATTGTCGGAAACCAAGACGTATCGTTGCGAACCTTTGAGATAACGTAAGTTATGATGAACGTCGCTAAAGAGGAGACGGCCAGAAGAAGAGGAAGATTGCCAAGACCACAACGACGACACATGGTACTTGTAGCGGATGGTTGTGAGAGTCGCACACTAGTCTAGTTTGAAAAGGAAGACGATCCAAGATCACAAAATAACAAAGTTACCTTTTACACCACAGGTGCTTGAAATAGCATCCCTATTTTCGAAACTATCCTGGAAAATGACTCAAATACACGTGATATCTTCAACACACGTAAAAGGTCAAAATGAGGAAGAAATCGAAAGTGTACATTCCTGGTGAAGCTTGGTGACGTTATGGGTACATGGTTTTTTAGGGAGGGGAGGGTATGAGGTGCTGAAGTAATATTCAAATTTTATACTGGTCGTAAAGCATGTAATAAAAACCATCGAAGTGAAAGTTTTAATACACAGCAAATAAATTTTATTATCAATGATAAACAAAATTTAAAAATTATTTCAAAACAATGTATCATATATACCGACTCAATTATGAAAAACACCTCTATCACCCGCTGGGGAAAGTTTTGTTGCAGGTGCAGGTTCCAAAGCGAGGCTATGGAATTCTAGCGCGCGAAGTTTGGGCACCAAAACACTGGCACCCAAACGCGTTTTTAGCAAGATTTTGGAATGGAAAATCTTTCCAGTGATGAAATTTCTGCAGGAAAAGGACCTGTAAATTGTGAATTTAAGCAGGCTGCTTTAAGTCAACGTCCTGGACGCGAATCGGTGGCAGAAGATGAGCCAATTTTCTTTCCCTTTCCTTTCCCGCCATACGACATCCAAGAGGATTTTATGAGAACTTTGTATCGCGTGCTGGAGAGCGGAGGAGTTGGTATTTTCGAAAGCCCTACAGGAACGGTAAATGGGATTGCACAGCAAATGTATGGGATGCAAAACATAACTTAGATCTCGTAGTTTTGTGTTGTTATATTTTGCAATTTACCTGTACTTATCGCATTTGGGCTGGGGGGCTGGTGAGGGGGTGGCATATAAACTAGCCGTAGAGGGGCTTGTACTAAAACATGGAACGCCGGAATGCTGGAACGCCGGA
Source organism: Blastomussa wellsi (assembly GCA_947652115.1). NCBI lineage: Eukaryota > Metazoa > Cnidaria > Anthozoa > Scleractinia > Plerogyridae > Blastomussa > Blastomussa wellsi. The sequence continues at coordinate 4,693,490 of OX393568.1, read as the reverse complement.
ACGCCGGAATACTAAAACCCGGAACACAAAATTACTAAAACCCGGAACGCATGAAAAATAAAGAAATTAAAAAAAATACATAAATATAAATTAAAAAAAAAATCAGATTTTAGGATCCCAAAAAAAGGTACTACCCGATCACCAACACTTCAATTATTTAAAATGGCGGACATTTCTCCCATTCTACGTTAACACTTTCGTTAATTTAATGAAACGTTTAATGCAAATCAAGTCAAACGACAATCGTCCTAGCTTTCGAAAACACTGAGCTTCCCAGGTAAGATATTTGTTTTCAATTGCCTGTGGTCTGATACATCGATATTATTCTTGGTGCTAACTGAACTACGGGTTGCATTTCGATACAATAGACCCTTTTCATAATGGCGCCCGACAAATTATTCTTTTATTCTTATGATAATGAGCCCTACTAGCCTCGTCAGCATGTGCAAAATTCAATAGAATTTTTTCGTTAAAGTGAGGTTAGTAGGGCTAATTAACACATATACAAAAGAATAATTAACGTATAGTAGTAGTAGTGGTGAAAAGTATAAAACTCTAATACAGTAGTATTCGAAGAATCGATGAGACAAAAACTCAAGTGCTTACCTCTTTTTTTCTGGGCTTTGAGGACTGCTGCTAAACACAAAATGATTACTTAGCTGATATTTAATACTTTGCATATCATAAACGTAATAAACGAAAAGAAAATAAAAAACGTTACAACACTTACCCCGCAGAAGCGTCCATTTTCCCAACGCTGTACACTACATGTGACTTCGCATGTGACTTTGATAAATATATTATCATAATTACATTTTGGCGGGAAACATCACCAAAATCTTTGCCACCCAGAAATAAAGGATCGTCACAAAATATTAAATGGTTTCTTAAAGCACATTATAATAATCAGTCAAAGATAAATGTCACTGCAAAACGTTCTTACCAGTGAAAGATAATCAAGTTTTTTTTTGGCAGGCGGGGTTGTGGGTGGGCGGGCATACTGGGGGAATTTTCCTGTTTGAATTGAAGTAAATTGGGTTTAGAAATACAGGTTTTAATTAATTAATAAACTCATTTATTTATTTATTTTTTTTTTAATTTCTTTATTTTTCATGCGTTCCGGGTTTTAGTAATTTTGTGTTCCGGGTTTTAGTATTCCGGCGTTCCGGCATTCCGGCATTCTGGCATTCTGGCGTTCCATGTTTTAGTACAAGCCCCGTAGAGGGGACTTGCTACTCTTGACCATCCACAAAATTAATGACTTGCAGTGGGGCATTTGAAAATCTCAATTAAGTTAAGTTCCTCAGGTTTCTGCAACCCCGCCTCCCCCAATCCCCCCCCCTCCTGCAGCTCAACATTGATAGGTCCATATTAATAAGCTTACAGGCGTTTTAAGGCAGTAGTTTCATGATGACACACTAGAAATAATAACTAAATAATCGCAAATCTTGGTGCACATTTACAAATGTTGCAAGCAAAGCACCAATGCCCGGGCCACAGGCAGCCCAAGCTCTCAATGCGATTACACAATGCGTGAAACATGACTGGCGCCAGTCACAGGAACATTCCAGGAAATATCCATTCTGGCTACCCCCTATTTTGGCTCCTCCTTGGTGTGCAATCCTCCAGCCACCTCTTTTAAAAATTCCTAGCCTGCATAGCAGTCGATTCCTTTCCAAGTGCGTGCGGTGCGATCCAAAGAAAGAATGCACGAATAGCGGATGAGCGAGCCTGACCGTCTGCTATTCGCACGTTCTTTCTTTCGTTTGATCGCACCATGCACGCTTACAAACGAATCAACTGCTACGCAGGCTAAAAAATTCCAGTCAAGATTCATACATAATTATTTTCTTCAATTTACTGAAAACTTGTCTCTTGATATCCCTTCCCCTTTTAATTCCCTGTGGCCTTCCTTGGGTGAGTGTTGGTGCCATTTGTCTATGTTCTGGAACGGCATATTATACTGTCAAATACTCAGTGAACTAATAGCATAGTTGTCACCTTGTACAGGGAAAATCTTTGAGTTTGATTTGTGGAGCACTGACCTGGCTTCAAAATTATGAAGAGAAAAGACAAGAGGAGTTAGAGAAAGCTCTATCATGTGCAAAGCAAGTGAACAATCAAAGGTAAACAGATATTAACAATAATTTTTTATGAGTACAATGTACAATTTGTTTTAAAATTAGTAGCTTAAAGGCCATTTCCAGTCCATACTGCACAGTCTCGAGATTTATTTACATTTCTGTTTTGAATTAATTTTGTTGATATGTTTCAATTCGGTAACTGTGTACATGAAGTTTTTGAGTCCGCCATTACTGGTTGTTTCATTTGGGAGTTCTCGGTGAGCTGAAACATCAGTTTGGAATATTGTTGAGGTTCGTCTACTCTTTATTAAATTATTTTACAAGGATATCAGATGTTAATAATGAAGAAAAAGGTAATGTTTTTACCTGTTTTTTGTTCAATTGTGTGAGACTTGATAAACATTGCAGGCGGAGATTGCACAGTACGGACTGGAAATGGCCTTTAATTACTTTTTGGTAAACTGTAAGTCACTAATTTTTGTTTTCAAAATTATTAACTACAGAGACAGTGTTACTCTAGAGGACCAAGGACAAACTATCGAGAGTAAAGACTCTTGTAAGTGCTAGAAAATAATAAATATTTATTTAATATTTCACATATCATTACTCTGTGTACAATCATGCCATAAAAATATAGTCAGAAAAAGTTCACTCCTGACATGTAAATAATAATTTATCACAGAATCCTCCAACAGGAGTCAAACATGTTCATGTATAATTTTGAATTTGGTTTAAATTTGTTTTGTTTTCTTTTTTTTTTTTAAAATATGATTTAACAGTCAAAGTTGTTGTAGTTTTTGGACAAGACATGCCACTCTTGTGACCCTGTACAGCCTGAATTAGAACCTAGACTCCAGGCCTTCATCCAATCCAATCAATGATAGCATAAATTTTCATAAATTAAGATGAAGGCTTTCTGCTTTATAATTTAGGCCTGGCTAAATCTACATTAAACATCATCATTATAATAATTATCATCATAGTTCTCAATGGTTCTTTTGTGTAGCATCAACACCAGACTGGATAACAGAATTTGCTGAAAAACAAGCCAAACAGGAAGCTGAGCACAGACTAAACGTATGTCCTCTGTGGCACCTTTTTAACATAAACCTTGCTGAGTTGCTCTGCTCTATTTTTAAGCTTTTCTTTCAAGGCTGATGTGAGTATTGTTTTGTAATAATTGTACAAAATGTTTCCAGGAGGAAAAAGAGAGGCTTGAAAAACAGAAGGCTCAGCTTCAGAAACTTAAGAATGAAATCAGACCAGCATTTCCAGTCAAATATGGAAAGAGAAAGGTTTGTTTGACCTGAAAAATACACAATTTTCCTAGAGTACAATACTGTTTTGTAATTAAAGGGACATTGTCTCGAGTATAACTTCAAAAATTCAACAACCCACACCACTGGAAACCTTCAAGTTACATGAGTTGTCAAGTGTTGTTGAAATTACTATGACAGTGTACTAAAGCTAAATATGGAGTGATATCACTGATATTATCAACTTGAAAATGTCAGGTTGACTTTTTCAAGTTCTGTTGTGATTTGGAAAAACTGATGAAAACTATATACTGTCTCGCTCTTTCTTAAAGAATTTGCTTGATATCCATCTGTTTTTGTTCTAGGAGTATTTCCTGTATGGGTGAAAAAACTTACTCATAATGTCGTGGCCATTTCACTAAAAAATATCCAAATATCCAGTGTCCCTTTTTATAATTTCTTCTATTTTTTGGAAAAAAGTAGCCGCCTTTTCTAAGCAAAGTAGAGCAAAGAACACTTAAATTCATCGATCATCAGTGCTTATTGAAAGCAGTGTCAAGTAATCTAGTAAGTACACAGGTAACCCAAGCTCAGTATACGAGCGCATTACAAAATAGCAACAATATGCATTTGAAACATATCCTGAGCTTGGGCCACAGGTCTGTGATAAGTAGTAAACAATGATTAAACTTTAAGACATGGTTGTTATGTGCTTCATTGTTTTAGTTGTATACCAATGACCCTATTCATGGTTAATGACTCTCATTTACATTACAATAACACTGAACATGGATACAAGGTAATATAATTGCCTGAAATTGCCTCGCATGTTCCAAGTTGCCTGTTGGATTATTGTAAATATGCATAATATAAGAAAAGTTAGCTGTGAAGAGAGCTGTTAGGAAGAATACAGAAGTTCATGAAACAGTTATTGAGAACTCTGCAGCCCCCAACCATCAAAAATCTGTTTGCGTCTGAAGGCAAGATTTAAATTGCAGTTGGCTTCAGAATGCAGCCAGGATCTCTGCACCACCACCCCCCCACTCGGCCCCCTCCTCCAATCCCCTAACATGACATTTTAACATCCAGGCCCCATCCTTGGGTTTCCATGGTTATACAGAAATTGAATAATATAATTTTTCAGCACAGTGATGAAAGCCCAAGTAATTCCCACAATGATGAAGAAGACAAAATTGCAAATGAAATTGATGAAGTCTTGGGAAAGACTGGTCTACAGGACCCTGATGCTGATATTGTATTAACAGAGTACTTCAGCGACAGAGAAGATGCCATGTAAGACTTGTCATTATATATACATGTACACAGGGCTCAAAATTAACACTGGCAAACTTGCAAAATGCGAGACAGTATTTTTTGGGATTTACGATCAAGTGAAAAAGATATCCACTAGCGAACATTTGTGAGTAAGAATCATCCCTGTCTCCAAAACATATAAAGAAAGCTGTCCAAATTGAGTTTCTGGTCAAGTAATTCAAAAGAAGGTACAAACAAACATTTTTGTTTACCTTTTCAGCTGCACTTCAAAAGTATCAAAAATAATTTTAATTTTTACATCAGAAACTTGCTAGTTGGCTTGCCAATTTTCTACAAAGTAGGAAAAATTTTTACTAGCAAGACTGCTAGTGGAATAAAAAGGTAAGTTCGAGCCCCAGTGCACTGTATCATATGGAGGTTCCATGATAATATCATTCAGATAACTTCTTGCTTTTCAAGGCTTAAGATTTTTAAACCAATCACTGAGCTCTCAAAACCAATTAAAGCAATTTGCTATTTTGACACTCAGTTGAAAACTGCTCTATCAACTCAATCTCTAGTGACAGTCAGTGTACTAATCACTGCGCTCCCCCCTTTGTAAAGCCTTGAAAAGTTCCAAGAGACAAGGAATTTATTTAAAGAGCACCATGGTGCTTAATGAAGTAATGGCGTCATCATCATCATCATCATTCCTTGTAATCCCACTTGACTGCCGAAGCATTCCCAGGGGCTATGATGACAGGATGTGTGACATGCAACTTCCATATGGCAGAGCCTATAGTTTGACGGTAGGCATTTTTCAGCATTTGCGAGGAGAACATTGGTGGCACTTCTTAACCTCACTGAGACCTGTTTACATAGCATTGAGCCCCTAAAAATATGGTGTACAATAAAGAAAATTGTAGTTCTGAGAGGAGGGTTAAGGGCATGAGACAGGGAGGCATGAAAGAGATTTCAAGAGATTTTGGCACAGGGCTTTTGAGAATTAAAGATATATTTTATTACTAATGTCAGCATTTAATTTTTTAAATACTTATACAAGTCATTTATAGCCTTTTAAAAACATGCGAACTCTGCTCATGTCAACAGTTACGTTTTTTCGCTGCTGAAACAGAATTTCACTTCAACAGGGTCAAAAGGTCACGTCTGTCAGTTGTGATTAGTAGACTTTGATCCATTTTGTTTGTTTCCGATTTTCAAGATTCATTGGCTGTCACCATAATTATGATTGACAGCAGCGAAAAACGCTATCGTTGGTTGATTAGATTTTGAACTTAAAAGTCTGCATGTTATTGAAAAGCACAGCAAATTGGCGATATGGGTGACAGGGAGTTTGTCTTTAGGTCAGATCAAGAGGAGGAAGAAAAAGATGAAGAGCCTCATTGTCTGAAGGTAAGTTGTAAGTTACAGTATATTTTATATCAATGGGCCTTGTCATGGTTTTCGATGCCATCTTGTTTGCATGGGAATCTGATGGTTAATAACTTTTTGAAAAATTGAAGTTTGGACAATTTGTGAACCAAAAAGTTAAATTACTAGGCAGAAGATTGTATTCACCAAGTTTGAAGCATGTAGCTGGGATAGAAGATGCTCAGTTATTTTTTTAATTTTGCATACAATCATTTGTCTGTAAATTTTGAGTGGGTTGATGGGGTTTCACTGAGCATCTTCTATCCCAGCTACATGTACATCCTTCAAACTTGGTGAATACAATCTTTCTGCGTAATATTAAATAACGTTGTGATTCATAAATTGTGCAAACTTCAATTATTTTTGGAAAAGTTATTTCCCATCAGGTCTCAAACAAACACAGTGATTGTAATTTCAGATGGCTTTGCCTACCCTTCAAGATGGTGTCGAAAACCGTGATAGGCCTATTGCTGAATGGGATGCAGATTAAAGCTATCCCTTTCTTAATGCAGTAGGTAAAAAGATTGCTTGACTGAAATGTCATCATGTATACCAATGCACAAACTAGCATGCTACCGGCGGCTATTCTAACTACACAACATTCAGCATTGCTCTTGATCATTGTTATTCCAGATATTCTATTGCAGTCGAACACACTCACAACTGGCGCAGTTTGTAAGAGAAGTGCAGAAGAGTCCATTTTGTGACAGCACAAGGGTTGTGTCACTTGGGTCGCGGCAGAACCTCTGCATCAATGAAGAGGTCAAGCGCCTGAAAAATATTAATAAAATCAATGACAGATGTTTGGAGCTTCAGAAGAAAGACAAGGGTGGGTGTAAAGCAGTTCTTGTGCATTTCCTTTGTGGGGTGGGGTGGTTGGCCAAGCTCTTGTCAAAAATATTGTTACATCACTGTTTCACTTAATTGTGAGGGTTTTGTATTCGTATTTGTTAAGGTTCAGGTCCTTGATGTTCCCAGCTCCCTCGCCCCCACCCCCTACACCCTCAGATAGTTTTTGAGATTTGACTCCCAAAAATGATATCACGGCATTTCCAGCATTTTGGAGGCACCAAATCAACTAAACATAAACTATCCTCTGAAGTTAATTTTTAGTGACTAGCTTGTTTCTTACACTTTCGTTTTCAACAGACAAGAAAAAGTCTGATGGAGAGAATGCTCCAAAGAAGAAAAAACTTGCTAAAGGTTGTCCATTTTATGCATACCAGCAGTTGCAGAAATTCAGGGACCATGTCTTGGTGAGATGTGTGCTAAACAAAATTAGTATTTTATGTTCAATACTGTTTAGTTGTCGTGTTTCTAATTTACCTGTGGGAGGTGCGGCGGCCTAATGGTAAGCATGCTGGACTCTGGATCAGGTAGTCCGGGCTTGAGTCCTGGCCAGGCACTGTGTTGTGTTCTTGGGCAAGCTAAGACACTTTTAATCACTGTCATGTCTCGCTTCACCCAGGAGTATAAATGGGTACCAGTGAATTTTATGCTGGGGGTAACCCTGCAATGGACTTAGCATCCCATCCAGTAAGGGGAGGGGGTTAAGAAACACTTTTATTAATATTCATTTATTTGCCACACCACAGAATACAATTATTATAAAGAAAACAAAAAAGATAGAAAGAATGAAGGTAATAATTGCAAGGAGGCCTAAAGGAAACTATGTGTATGTTAATTAGGCCTCCTCAATTATTAGTTTACACGATGAAGTTAAAAAGTAGAAACATGACGATGGATACAATTACAATATCAGATGGAAAGTAACCGAAAGAAAAGGAAAGCTGCACAAAAAGTTAAGAGATCAGGTTAAGCTCTGGCCTGATGGGCCACTAGGCTCGTATACAGACTTGACCTTTAGTTTACCCTAATCTGCCTATGAGTCACTCAAAATATTTACAGAGAAGCTTAGAATTAGGCAAGGCCAGGAGTCCAGTGACCATGAATCTAAGGGTTAGCAAGAGACCCTGAATAAAATTGTAAAATTAAGTTAATAGTTTTTGTACAGTGTACCACTAAAACTGGGGGGCTTACAAAATGGAAAACTTAGAGTCATTATCAAATGATAGATCTTAATGACAAAGTTGGAAAACAATATTTCCAATCAATACGAATGCTGAAACCTTTCTGAGGTTAACTATGATCTGTGATGCATTTAATTCAGATGTTTTTTTTTTCAGGTTGACATAAAAGATATTGAACAGCTTGTTTCTGTGGGAGAGGAACTTCATGCATGCCCTTACTATGGAACAAGATTAGCCATATCTTCCGCACAGGTTAGAAATTTAGAATGATTTCTAAATTCCAAAATAAGTTATAAAGCTTTGACACACAAAGCTCACAATTTTTCAAGTGTGGCATGATTGATGCTCTGAGATCAGCAGGTTTTTTTTGCAGGTCACAGGTCATAGGTTGCTGGTCACAGGTTACAAGACAGGGGTAGGAAAAAAGGAAACCTTAACAGTTACGGAATGCAATGCAGAATGCAGGGGCCCTGGTGCTCGTTAAGAAGTAAATAAGTTTTCCTTTTTTTCCTATCTCTGACTTGTGACCTGTGACCTGCAAAAGAAACCTGCCACTCTGAGATTACCCCGGTAACTTATTTAATTATTTTGTAGCATCAATTACATGTCTTGGAAGAGTTACAGGTGTATGTGTTAATTAACAGGGCTAAAAAAACTTCAATTTCAGCTTGTTCTTTGGACAAGAACGTTTCAAATTTTTCCCACTAGCCAGACCATGACCAGACAGCACTTTCTCTAGCCATGGTGCATTTTCCATTTATTACAGACACTTCCTCTTAAAACCTACTTTGATGTGAATGTGTGTTTCATTTTTTCCTACACCAGCTTGTTGTTTTGCCATACAACATCCTTCTTCACAAGTCCACCAGAGAAGCTTGTGGAATAAGGCTTGACGGCAACATAGTCATCATAGATGAAGCACATAATTTGATTGACACCATCAGCAGTGTCCATAGTATTGAAATCAGTGGTTCTCAGGTAATTTGATACTATGTACATGTACTTGAATCTTGTTTTTAGAAGGAGTACAGTATCTCTGACATATTTTGTAAAATATGCTGCAGTACATTGGTATATATACAAGATACTTGATAAAGTAAATTTGTTACATAGAAAATGATTAATAAAACTAATTTGGACTGTAACCAACATTAAAACCATGGGTTTGCTGAGAGCTCTGGTTCTTACATGTTGGTCTATTTTGATTGTTTGACTGACTGACTGACTGACTACTGATTGACTGATTGATTGATTGATTGATTGATTGATCGATCGATCGATTGATCAATCAATCGATCGATTGATCGATCGGTTGGTTGGTTGGTTGGTTGATTGGTTGATTGATTTATTGATTAATTGATTTACTGGAATACAGACTATCAGTGCCTGTGACAACTGTGCTCCAGAGTTAGTTCAACA
>OX393568.1:4574016-4681516 GCA_947652115.1 Blastomussa wellsi | reverse complement strand
CAGAGGTATATCATTCTTTTCTTGTAATTTGCAGATGTAAAGCTTAAAACAATCAATGACTTTTTGTTTTCTGCCCAGATGGACAATGTAAACCTTTTTAAGGTAAAGGGATCTTTTTCTTTTTCTTTGCATTATGTTAAATCTGAGTTTTGCACTAAATTGTTTTTGCTTAACCCATTGACTCCTAAACCGGCTGTAACCAGCCGTGACAGACCTTGACCTTTGTTCCGCTTCTGACGTCATCAGCTTTGACCAAAATAGGAATCCCATTTATCCCAGTTCTACAGAAGGAAAAGAGCTTTCCAATGATACCCAGATGATATTGATTGGGCCAATGGAGCTTGAAATATGCAGGAAAATGCTTAGAATTTTCTGCCAAAAACTAGGAGGAAAATTTCCCTCACTTACTTTTGGCTACTCCATGTTGAGTATTTCCCGTCTCAATGATGCTTTCGTAGCAATTCTTGAACCGAAAGCGAGCCCAGTAAAAGGCCAACAAAAGCATAAAAAAGATACGAGGAAAGGAGAAAGGAAAAGCCAAAAATTGATTTGTGCGCATGCCCGAGCTAAAATATCGTTAAATGCGATACTAGTGAAAAACCTGGCATGCCTTCATTCTGCAAATGCATTTTGGAGAAACTGTTCAAAATGTCTAAAAAACACGTTTTTTTCAAAAATCTCCAGGAGTCAATGGGTTGAATACTGTTTATGGTTACTTTATAGATTAAAAAATACTGCGAAAAGAGCATGATCTCTAAAAAGGTAAGACTGTGATTAACTGAGTTCAGTTTAAGAAATAAATAAAGACTAAATTGAAGATACAAAATTTAAAGAATACCAAAAACATGTTTTTACTTTCGGGGACGTTTTTGAATATTGCTAATGCTTAAAGTATTCAGAAGTAGGGATTCAAACAATTCTGCACTTTAAAAAGTCTAATTTTTAGACGATGCGTTGACCTGTACAGTACAGTCATACAGAGACAAAAACAAGCTTTAGTCATCCTTAAACACAATGACTACAAACAACTGACCAGTCGAGTTCCATGTGCTTTTAACTATGCACAAGTCACTGCACATGTTATATGACACGCCTTATTCTAATTTCCAGTCCCTATAAGTCATATATGTGGGAGGCATAGTGGCCTAATAGTTAGTGCGATGGACTCCAGTTTGGACGGTCTGGGTTCGAGCCTTGGTCAGGGCACTGCATTCTGTTCTTGGCCAGGACACTACTCTCATAATGCCTCTCTCCACCCAGGTGTATAAATGGGTACCGGTGAAATAATGCTGGGGGGGGGGGGGGGGTAACCCTCCCTCCATCCAGGGGGAGTAGAAATATTCCTTGCTGCTTAATGCTACGGAAACTGGGATAAACTTTGGCAGTAAGCGCTCCCTGGCATTGGGCTTTATTTATAAGTCATATACAGGAAATAACATTTTTTCATTATTTTTCTGTTTTCAGCTTAATGGATTTATTGACAAATACCAATCTGTACAAGTGGGTACAGGTTAGTAAAACAACAACAACAATACTTTTATGTTAACATGGGTAATTCTAAATGTTTTACAGTTCTCAGTAGCGTAGCGAATACAGTTTTATTTGACATTTTGGACAGTTAGATTGAATCCAAATATTAGTTTGTAAATGTGTCCCTCATTTGATGAGTGATTCGTCTCTTTAATTTTGTTTGTGATGTTGACCCCTACTTTTACCAAAATCTATTTGCCTTACTTTTTATTATGCCAGGGACAGAAGAAGACACATTTTATCAAAGCAGTAGTTCACCTCTTCAAATTATTGAAAGCTTTCTGGAAGCACTCACAAATGCTGACAAAGATGGAAGGGTTGTTGTCAATAAACAAGGTGAGATTTGCTTTTTCTGACATCTGGTATCTGCATCAAATCACCTTTTCCACATCTAAGATCCATGGTACACATCAGTGATAGGTTTGCAGGCTTAAATTGACATTCAAATGCTTGTTCAAATAGTGAAGTCTGCATTTTTTTATTACCAATAGACTGTCTTGGCTTGGTGCTGATCTCTGGTTTCAGTATCATAAAAATTATATTAACAATAATGCTGGAGTAGTCCTATACCTACCCTGTCCCCTCCCCCGCCTGGATGGAATGCTAGACCCACCTCCCCCAACATTTGCCAGTACCCATTCATACACCTGGGCAGAAAGAGGCAGTGAAACTTGGAATGTCTTGACAAAACACAATGAACCTGCTACCACAGTGACTATATATGCTCGGGCTTGACCAAAGTCACTCAATCCAGGGGTGTCAAAACAATCTGGCGGCAAACCTGACTCTGGCCATAGAAATCAGCAGGCAGCAAACAAGCTCAGCTGTCACAGCCACGTATGTTTCTAGTCCATATCAATCCAGAGGCCTGTGCATTAATTATAACCATTAGGCCTAGGTTGTTGTATGTTGTATCATTTATTTGCAGAAATTGGTCTTTTAATATGTACCTTCCTTTCTCAAAAGTAGTTTGATGGTTTTGTGGTTGTAAGGCAGGGTCTGCTGTATGCGCGATATCACTCGCTACATATTACATACCTCAATACATGTTGCGTAACATGTCCTTGACTGACTGTGTCCTGTGCTTTTAAACATGAACAGATCGGCTCAGTAGTTCCAGCGTGAAGTTTTTACTGTTGAACCCAGCTGTGCATTTTACAAGTGTTGTTAAAGAAGCCAGGGCAGTTATTGTGGCTGGAGGAACAATGCAACCTGTATGATAACAGCAATATCACAAATTAATTATGATATAATTATGACCATAAATAAAATGCTGTATTCAGCCCTGTTTAAGTTATATATAACTCTGTTTTATATTTCCAAATCTTGATGCCCCATTTGGACCACCCACACTGATCCTAACCCCCTAAGGAGGGAGGGAGGGACCAGAAAGAGGTCCAAGATGGATAGGGGCAGATGGAGGTCCTTCACGGGATCTAAAATGGGGTCCAGATGAGGAAGTTGCACTTTCTATTGCCCGTATTGCCACTGGGAGATCTAGGAAAAGACCACGTTTTGTTGAAGATTATCTGGGGTCCCACCTTATTTGACCAGAAGCGTCATACACTGTCTCGAACCCCTACCCCTCCCCACCATGCACAATCACATGTTTTGCCTTAATTCATCTCTTTCAATTTTTTGGTTTGACACACACAGGCAGCACCCTTCAGCCTTGCTTTACTATTGACTATAGGTCCGTTTAAAGTTGAGTGTCAAAAGTAATTCGGAAATTACTTTAGTTTCAGTTTTACAACACTTGCCCTATTTTATATTTTCAGACAAGACAATAATTATTGTGTTGTGCAAAGACTGCCCAGTGCTATGATTCTTAGCTTCCACTCTCAACACTGAGTGACAATGAAACAAAATCTAATTCACTTTAAAAACTGTTTCACTTTATAGTCTAATCTTTATTTCAGATGTCAGATTTTAAAGATCAGCTGTTTACTTGTGCAGGACTGCCTAGTGAAAATATTGTGGATTTTTCTTGTGGTAACAAATGTTCTTTTCCTTGCATGTATGTTTCCCTTTGTCATTAAATTTGTACCTGATCGTTTCATAGGCCTGCGCCTTGTTGACTTTTTCAGGTCATGTTATTCCAGCAGAAAATTTGCTTTCCGTGGCATTGGATAGAGGACCCTCGGGTAAAGAGCTTGATTTCACTTACCAGTCCAGAAATTCCGCTCAATTGGTAAGGCTGACAAGTTCGTATTTTCTTGCGCCACGTGCACAAGACCGCCATTATATATTAAACCTATCGTCCAATTTCTAATTATTTTGATTCTCTTTCAACTAAAAGGTGTAAATGATTTAAACACGGTATTTTCTTAAAAGAATGACTCCAAATTATTACTACTTGCGATATTAGTCGACGGAAATTCAGCAAACAATTTTTCAACTTTTGTCCGCCTCCGTCCGCCATTTTTGTTTCATGTGAACGGGAAGTTGTCTGGCGGTTTTCACTTCCGTTTCTCCAAAGCGAGGCAGTCCACAAATCAGTAGCTAAATTTCATCTGACTTTTCTCAGCCGGGCGTAGTGGCGCACGCCTGTGATCCGGCTACTTGGAGGCTGGGGTTGTTGAACGGCTTGAGGGCGGGATTACTGGGGGCGGCTGTCCTATGTAGATCGGGTGTCCGCGCTAAGTTTGGCGTCAATATGGTGCACACAGAGGAGTCTGAGTTCTCCAGGTTGGTTAAAGAGGAGCGCACAGGCCCAGGGTGGAAACACAGCAGGCAAAAGCTCCCGCGTCAAACAGTAGTGGGATAGCATCTGTGAATAGGCGGTCGTTCGCAGCCCGGTCAAGATAGTCGAACTCGACCCTGTTTTTTTTTTCCTTTTTTTTTTAACCTCGTTCGATTTTCTCTCGATATGCTTGTCTTCTTAACTCTTTCTTTGTTTTTAATTTTTCCGATTTTTAACTTTTTTCTTCGTTCGCTAATAATATTAACTCTTTTTCAAATAGAATTTTAACTTTTTTCCTCCCTTGCTGTAATTTTAATTTTAATTGCTCCCCTACCCCACTTTTAGGTTTTTTTTTTTCTTCTTTAGCCCTCTCTTTGGAAGAAAAAAAGGTGTAAAATTAAAGTATGCCATTTGGTGTTGTTTTCTATTTTTTATGGGGGTAGGGGTGGGGAGGCGTTATTTCTTCGTTTTTTCTAGTGTTTTCGTAGGACACGGTACCATATTTTATGATGATCGCAAATTGTGACATCTTGCTGTTAATTTGATCAATATAAATTCAGATATTTTTATTACTTTTATTTATTTATTTGTGTACATGTTTCAGAAAGAAGAATTGGGTCGTTTACTTATCAACATTTTTGCTGTAGTTCCTGGAGGAGTAGTTTGTTTTTTCTCTTCATACGATTATGAGCAGCAAGTCTACAAACACTGGCAAACAACTGGCACTCTTGATAAAATGAACGCCAGAAAAAAGGTATCGACTTTCTAGTTTTGTTATTTGTTTCTCAGCCTTCACTTGTAAACTCCTTTCACTGCGCCAAATGAAAAATATTCTAGAGTATTCTAGCCTCGAATACGTCAGTGTGATGCCATAGAATCCTAGAGTATTCAAGGCGTACGCTATACGTGAAGTACACCTGGAGTATTCAAGAGTTTTCGATTTGAATACGCGAAGTGCCCCTGGTGTATTCACGAGTATTCAACATTGAATACGTGATGCACACCTGGAGTGTTCAATTTGAATACGGAAAAACAGGCCGGATTCTAATAGATCCCAGGTGTATTTCGAATCAGGCGTACTAGAATACGTCGGAAAATTTCAGTATACGAGGCGTGTGCCGAGTCGTATTCCAGCGAATTCTGGCCCGAATATTTGGCTTTTCGCGCAGTGTTTACTTGTCGCTGAGTAGCGTTTCTAAACATTTTATTTTTTTGTGTGAAGGTGTTTAGAGAACCAAGAAAAGCTAACCAGCTTGATCAAGTTCTTTCGTCGTATGCCGCCTGTATTAAGGTAGGTACAGACGACGTCCCGAACGAAATTAACCTACCGAATAATGATGATGACGACGATGAAGATGTTGATAATGGTGGTGTCGTTGGTAAAAGACTTGATGTAGCGAACAATAAAAACAAAGATAAAAATAAAGAGCCTGGCGAAAAACAGAAAGTATTACGATCACGCTTAATTAAAAGAATGCAAAAACAAAACAAGTAACGTTCAATTTAAAATCATTTCCTTTCCGTTCACTCTCTCTTCTCTTTTCTTTCCTTTACTTTTCCCTTCCTTCATGTCACCTCACGTCACGCCATTTCACCTCACTTCACGTCACGCCACTTCACTTCACGTCACGCCACTTCACTTCACTTCACGTCACGCCACTTCACTTCACTTCACGTCACGCCACATCACCTCACTTCACATCGCGCCACTTTACGTAACGCCACTTTACCTCACCTCACGTCACGCCACTTCACCTCGCTGCACTTCTTTAAACGTCAGCCATAAAGTACATGGTTTTTACTTAGTGAACCGGCCGACTGTTTTTTAACTATTGTTTTAGCCAATTGCATAAATAAGTGTTTACCTTATATTCTTCAGAAGCCACCTGTAGCAGCGAACACCTCGTCTCCTAATGGAGCGGTGTTATTCTGTGTGGTCGGAGGAAAGATGAGTGAAGGAATCAACTTTTCTGATGATCTCGGAAGGTACGTAAATGAAGTAGCAAAATATCATCTGGTGAAAAGTCTCGGACTATACCGGGCAAGGCTTGAACTGTTCGAAGAGAATTTCCGAGCACTCCACGAGTTATGACGTCAGCCAAATACCATCGGTTTACGTCATGTTATTAAGAAATGGTGGGTGGGGAGGGTTGGAGGTGTCATTAAGTCCATGAGAATTCGCCATAGTGTATTTTATTTGCCAAATGTACTACTACTTACACAGTCGGGGGGAGGGGGGAAGTTCCAGTTTTGGCAAATCTTCATTGAAGTACTCGAGCAGTTTCCGAGTTATTTTATCCAATCAAAGGCTAGTGGGAGAGCTCGCGAATGCACCGTAAGTAATCGCGGGTGCAAATACGTCATGTTGCTTAGCAACTTCAGTGTCAAACACCGTGGGCTCAATTCTGTTTCAGAGGCGTCATCAACTGGCACTTCATCCTCTTAACTGGACAATAGGCAATTTCCGAGTTCCCTTTTGCCTCAAGGTCAAAACGAGTCTAAGTGCGAAACCATTCATATGAAAATGAGTTTTACCTGCACGTTCACTGTCATGCAAAGCAAACTCATTTTCATATGAATGGTTTCACACTTAGACTCGTTTTGAAATAGAGGTAAAGGGGAGCTCGGAAATGGCTTATTACCGAATCTCTTTCTACCTTAGATGCGTAGTGATGGTCGGACTTCCTTATCCTAATATTTACTCTCCAGAGTTGAAGGAGAAAATGACTTATCTTGATACTACTTTGGGGGTAAGATTTCTTCCCTCTTTTGTTTCTTTTCTTTTCTTTGTTTGCTGCATTATATTACATTTACTTGCTAAGGAGCATTGCCGAGAAATATTGTGGAAAGGCGGAAAAATCTACGGTAACAGTGCGAGTAGTGTTGTACCCTGTCGTTTGAACAAGTCATCCCACATCACAATTTATATGGAAGTATCATCAGTTCATATTGACTTGTTGTTGTTTTCATATTTTCCTTTCAGCCTAAAGCTGGGCAAACACATTACGAAAATCTTTGCATGAAAGCTGTAAATCAGTCAATAGGTGAGAGAAAAGCTCCTTTTATATAAGCCACATGTGGACGAAAGGGTGTTAACTATTACAACTATAGACATCGATAACAAACGTCCACGGGTTAACTTCGGCCTTGTTGTTGTTGTATGTAGAACGGTTTTCTTCGGTCTGCAAGACCGGATTATACTTTCTGGCATCTGGCCAATCACAGAGAAAATAACGAAACGCAGTGAACCAATCAGAAGACGAAACAGAAACGTGCATCGTTGCCAAGCGCGCGAAAGGGCAGTAGACTGGTTTGTCTTTATTCCTGATTGGTTGAATAAATAGCGAGATCAACATCGTGTTTTCTGTGATTGGTCAGCACATTGCACATTTGGGGAATTTTAGAGCTCGTTATATATGAAGATGTGCGAGCGCGCATTTGGCTGAACATTCAAGTAACTTGCGAAATCCAAGATGGCGTACAACAGGAAAATTTCTCAGAATGTGCGAGTCCTAACACGCGTGTCCAACCGTGACACTGCTCCGTTAAGTAGTCCATCTAAAAACTCTCAAATGCTAAGATTTCAAGTTTTGTTTTCAAGGTCGTGCTATCCGTCACAGAGGAGACTATGCGACAATCTTGCTACTGGATCAGCGCTACGGTTCTGCTAGAATACAAAGAAGCTTACCAGGTTGGATTTCAAACCGACTCCAGCATCAGGCTCGCTTCGGATCAGCATTTGCCGCCATTCGCAAGGTAAACTGTCGGCTAGGGGCGGGGCGTGGCTAGTCCCCAGTCCTTTAAACGCGACACTTTGTCTTCTTGCTCCCCGAAGCCCCGAGACACGTGAAGTGGCAACGGGTGATTCGGTGTGCAGGTCATTTCAAAGTAAGGAACTTGATGAAGTGAAGAGGTCATTTTATTTGGGCTGGCGTTCGTTCTATTTAAAATCTGTTCACCGTGCTGACGAGGCCTGGTCAGGGCGAAACAGCTGTCTACGGTTTATCGGTTTCGGTCATGTTAATGCCTCGCAAAGTCAATTTTTTTGTTAGTATCAGCCTTGAAGTTTTGGACAAGACGAAGGGGGTGATGAAATGTTGATAAATAGAAGATTTCCTACCCTAAGTGGTTATAAATGACTCTATGTTAGACGTTATTGAAGGCGTCATAAGCACGTTTCAGAATCGAATAAAAACGCCAAGGAAGTACACTTGAATAATATTAATGAATATAAGGATTACAGGATAATTTTATGAAAGCAGATTAATTTTTACATTTCTGTTTCTTTCAGTTTTTCGTGGATAAGCGACAGACGGGTGGTGTCACAGAACACGAAATACAACTAAATTAATGCCGGATTTCTTAATGCATAATAAGTTCACTCAAAGATATTTCCATAGCCTCCTACTCAAGGTAATTTTCCACAAAGATTATAACGGAGGTGAAGCGAATATTTATTTGATGTATTTCTCAGTCGCAAACAACAATAGCTATATTTTTGAAGTTTAAAAATGTATTTTGCACTATCCACAGAGTGGCTGTCCTTTGTGTTTACATACTTGTCAGACCTGAGAGGTTGTTTATCCTGAAGGTTGAGTTTTAAAAAGCAATAAAAAAAGTTCCAAATAAAGAGGTTGCAAAAGCACAATAGTTTTGGATTCTCCATATTTTGCACTTTTTTGCCTCAAAACTTATTACCACCTTTGCTACTCGCTTTAGTATTTAATAACGTTTTACAACAAGGAATCCCACGTGACTGCTTTTAATTCATTAATGCACACATCTATCCGATCAAAGGCCGGTATCTTTATCTTTCATCTTTTAAAGAGTCCCAGTCAGCCACACCTTTGTTATTGTCATCCAATTCCAGTATTATATTTTACGTGGAGCTTGTCGAAACGAAAGATTTCACTGAGAAACTTGCTGAAGGTAGTCTAAACACGTCCAGTAACATAGCCTATAGTAATACAATAACACTACACTTCACCGTACGATTTTCATAATTTCGATGGCATCGAAAATGGCGGGGGCTGACTAGGACTGTGGCCACCCAACAAACTTTTTGGCAAGTTAGCCAATCAGAGAGCGCGAATTTGTTTGACTTGTCCCGCCTCCTTGTTAAAAGCATGACAGGTTTCGTGAGAACAGCTTTGAAAATTCATAGGAGGCGGGACAGCTCAAACAAATTCGTGCTCTCCGATTGGCTAATTATAACTTGTCAAAAAAGTTTGTTGGGTGGCCACAGTTAGGCCCCCCCCTCCTCCTCCTCCAAAAAAAGAAAAATCCAATGTCGTTAACGCTAAGTTCGTTTAACCCAATTGTATCGGTAGTGTAGAAGCTCTCGTAAGCTTGAAATTCTACTGGTAGCAGTTGCTATCCTTTTAGGGGCTTGGGGTATTGTTCCTGTTGTTTGTTTTATTGTTTTCACGCAGGGTATCGAGCCATTCATGTAATACCTTACGAGAGCTGCTACATCTCCCAAGTGTATATACCAAGGGAATAGTAGCTGTAGTGGGTGTAGCAGCTGTAGTTGGGGAAGTAGGTGTAATAGCTGTAGTACCTGTAGCAGGTGTAGTAGCTGTACTACACCTGCTACAGCTACTACAGCTACTACTAGGTGTAGTAGGTGTAGTAGCTGTAGTAGGTGTAGTACCTGTAGCAGGTGTAGTACGTGTAGTAGCTGTAGTAGCTGTAGTAACTTTAGTAGCTGTAGTAGCTACTACACCCACTACACCTACTACAGCTACTACACCTGCTACAGGTACTACACCTACTACAGCTACTACAGCTGCAACACCTACTACACCTACTACAGCTACTATAGCCACTACACCTGCAGTTAATACAGGGGTGTTACGGTCAGGCGTTACTCGGGACATAATAGTTAGGCTTATACCAGGTAGTAGCCAATTTTTATTTAGCAAGTTTACCATGAAAATAGATCACCACTAAGCAATTTTGTATTTCAACAATTTTAAATATTCCTGGTGTCCAAAAGTTCGTATCCTGGTTCTTTGATTTGTCAGCTACTAAACATTGATGATTTCCTCGCTGAAGCTCGTCTTGGAGCACATTCAACTGGGAGAGTCGGACCGGACTAGACTACGAGCAGTCCCTGCTTTCGCTTGTCCACTCGCGTTCCGTTTTCGCTTGACGTTCGATTGAAAAAGAGGAAATAGCCCGTAGAATTATAAATTGGCACAGCTTGTCATGTGTAACATGGGCAATAGCGAAGTGTTTGCAGCAAGGTCTTACCTTGATACTTACTTGGGGAAAATTATTTTCAGAAAAATTTCTCAATATAGCGACAAACGTGCACCCGCGAAACTCGTAGGGGTCCGTTCAAAAACTGCTGCTTGACAGCTGAGAGAAGAGAACTGGCGTCCCTTGAAGACTGAAAATTATTTTCAGAAAAAATTCTCGATTTATCGACAAACTTTCGACCACGAAACTCGTAGGGGTCCGTTCAAAAACTGCTGCTTGACAGCTGAGAACTGGCGTCCCTTGAAGACTGAAAATTATTTTCAGAACTGAAATTCTCAATTTACCGACAAACTTGTGCCCACGAAACTCCTAGGGGTCCGTTCAAAAACTGCTGCTTGACAGTTGCGAGAAGAGAACTGGTGTCCCTTGAAGACTGATATCGCTGTGTCCATTAGATTCTGCGCTTCCTTGCAACGGAGAAACTTGAATAGGAGTGTTTACCCTACGTAACATTTTGGAATGAATGGAAATGCTATATGGCGTAGAATGAAAACTAAGAGGAAGTGAATTCCTGTCAAACTTGTTTTTATCGTCACAGGACCCTGCGTTTGGGTGCGAGGCAGCCTCTTTTCCACGCACGACAAGGTGAGTAGCACTTGGGAACGAAGCTTGTTGCTCCTCGGCACGTGCTGATGGCGATGATGCGGAACTAAGATGCGAATATGAAGAATTTGAGAAAAGAGATATCGAATTAAGTTCCTCTTTGTAAGAGCGGGTGTGAACGCCAAAACGTTCTGGGGACGAGAACAGGTCTATTGTTGCGCTGTGTTCAGTACATCGAGAACAAGATTCATCTTTAACAAGCCTTGGGGAGAAGAAGAGATCTGGTGTTTTAGAACAACTTTCGTCCATAACACACAGAGACTGAGAAAACAAATCGGGAGAGAAAGGTGCTTCCGCCATCTTGTCACAACTGTCATTTAACATCGACACTTCATTGTTACCATGGTGATTAATAGACGTCAATTGCTTGGCAATGACTTGGTCCCCTTGTTGATCTTCCATTCTATTCGCATTACGAACATGTGACCGTATATGCATTAAGTTGCTGTGGTTATCTCTCAAGGGTGTGTTACAAACGATTTTCTTTTCGTGAAATTCCTCAGCAGGTTCAGATCGGTCTTCAAGACAATTCTGCGAGATAAATTTTCGCTGGTTGCTCAGAAATAAACTTTCAAGTAAACGACGGTTAGGTTTGGTTCCCGCTCTGACTTCACGGCAGCTATTTTCAGTCAGCTCAGAGAAAACACTTTCACAGTCTCTCCAAAACTGTGAATCAGAATCGCTGTCACGCACCATTTTATCGGAGTATGAAGAACACTCCACACGACGAGGTGGCTTTGGTTCTTCTTGCGCGCTATCACGAAAGAGTTCCAAAAGACAGACTGCCTCTTCTGTTCCCATGCAATCTTTGTGAGATTCATGTGAGGGCTTCGTCCTACCTAAATCCACAGTGTATTCGGTCATGGGCCCTTTACCCGACAAATATCTGGAGCTTTCCGCCTGGAAATGGGGTTTACTGTCCAACAATACGGCAGATGCCATGGTAGATTTAGGTGTGAGCGATTTTATTATTGGTATATTTTCGAATTCGAGTTCCATGTCGGCCAAGAAGGCGTCCAAATCTTCAGAAGACGGAAAATCGGTAAACTCTGTGAAATTCTCCACCTTTGAGGTATGAGAAATCTCGCACACAACGTCCTTTAACGTCACCGTTTCCGCAGACATTGCGTCTGGTTTTATAGAAGGCAGAGGAACGTTGCGTTGGGTGGAGTGTAGGGTTGGCGGTGTCTGTCTTTCTTCTCTACTCAGAGTATCGTTTTCCAGATCGGCTAGAAATACACTGAGATCCTCCGATGACGGAAAGTCTTCGTACTCTAGCCAGACATGTGAAAGATTCTGCTCCGAGCGGTTGTCTGTTAAGTTCGTGTTCAGTTTGCTGGGTTTAAGGTTTGCCGGCGTCCCGATCTGAATCGTATCAGGAGGCGGCGAGTTTCTACTGTTGATGCCTTCGTTGGGGAATGACGATGTATGGTCTTCATATTATAAGGAAAAAACAAGCAAATTAGTATTTGCAAGAGCATAAAAAACGTTCTGTTGTACGCAAGAAAATTGCTGTGTTCCTAGACAAGACACTTTACTCTTGTAGCTGATAGTGTTGTTCTCCACCCAAGTGTTTATTAAATGCTAAGATTAACACTGCGATGGTTTAGCATCCCATCCAGGGGGGGAATACAAATACTGCTAGTCGCTTCATGCTAAGGAAACCGGGATAAGCTCCGGCCTGATGGGCCACTAGG
This sequence comes from Blastomussa wellsi, assembly GCA_947652115.1. Classification (NCBI taxonomy): domain Eukaryota; kingdom Metazoa; phylum Cnidaria; class Anthozoa; order Scleractinia; family Plerogyridae; genus Blastomussa; species Blastomussa wellsi. The sequence goes on along the minus strand of OX393568.1, from coordinate 4,668,739 downwards.
CTTGTATTCATACAGTACCGCTCAAATGTAAGTTACCACCGTCTCGCGAGAAACGAGACTCGTATCGCGAGAAACGGTTTTGACGAAGTTAATGAACCCAACTTTTAACTCAGTCTTGTTATATCTTTCTATTATGTACTATTTATTTATTTAGTTCTCTTATTACAACATTTGAACCAGAAAAATGCCGCTAAACAGCCAAAATGAACGACCGAGTACCTTAGCAGGGACTGGGCATTAGTACTTTCAAAGGCGTTTTTCTCAAAATCTACACTTATGATCCCACCTCAAAATTTCAGAAATTAGAAAATGGCTCTGATTTACAAGAAATAAAATAAAAATCTGTATAACAGCCAAAAATCACATTTTCCTATTTTGAAACTTTGAGGTGGGGTCTTATGGGTAGATTTTTAGGAAAATGCCATTGAAAGGGCTAGTACCCAGTCCCTTCTAAGCACACTCGGTCGTTCATTTTGAGTGTTTATTAGCATTTTCATTGCTCAAATGTCCCCTCTGATGGTTGCACGCTGTAACAAATAGTAATAAGAGAAGTAAACACTTCTGAACAATTTATGAAAGGCACATTTACTCTGGCCCTCAAAACTGTAGTAAGCCACCTTAATTTTGTACAGGCTTTCAACTCACACTGTCTAATTTCCTTTGACCCACTGCTTTCCGTTTCTTGAATTACAGTCTTTCCCGTAAAACCGTGAACACCAGAAAAAATTTCTGGAATGTTTATTGTGTAGTGACCAATCGCAGCAAAGTTCAGGACACGCGAAAAAACCTCAAAACCACAAACTAATGACCGTTGCTGTTTGCGGTTTAGTTTTCTCACACCTGATTGGCTTTTTCTTTGTAGCACAATAACATTCCATAAACATTTCTGGTGTTCACGGTTTTACGGGAAAGACTGTAAATCAAAAACAGGTTAAGCCATACAATTCACAGCCAAAACCAGCCTTACCCTGATTAGAAGGGAAAGCCAACTTCCTGCGGTCCTTGTTAACAGATGCCAGCTCACACTTTTGGGAAGGATCACTACCAGAGAATGGCTGTGAGGTGCCAGTTAGAACAATAGGCATGTTCATGGAGCCAAATTCCTGTGGTGTACAGTATGTAGATGAACCTCTTTCCCCTTGCAGGGATGCGTGTCTTGTAGCTAAAAATGCTTCGTAACTTGCTTGGGAGTGAAAGCCATCTTGAAATGGTGAGCGCTCAGAGCTCCTAGGATTGAATGATTGAGGTGTGCTTATGTGTAACTCCCGTAAATATTCATTCAATATCTGTAACACCGTGAGACTTTGGTCAGCTGAAGAGCAGGGGAATATTTGACAAGCTAAAAGACTGGGAAACTGTTCAAGCTGACAGTGTGTGTTTCCTGATTTGCGCCACTGTTTGTTGGCAATGTTTTTGAGGTGAAATGGAGAGTTGCGAGTGATTTGCGACGCTGTTCTGCAAGGTGAACAGATTCTGAATCCAAAATGTAGTTTATTTCCAACGAAATGCTGCTCGATAGCTTGGTGTATGACAACACTCCACGGGATGCCGGTAAATGAATTGGATTTCACACTTTTCACAAACCTGAAACAAACATGCAAATTATTATTTAAAGTGTCTATGACGAAGAATGGTGTTTTCCATTTTGTGCTGTCTTCTTTCACTCCTGAGATATTGAAGTTTATGTATTGAGCAAATTACATAACTGATGACGTCATAAGGTTTCAGGATGGGAGTCAAACAACAAAATGAAGAATAAGGTTAGACAATATAGATGAAACTTGGCACCAATATTGTAACCTTAACAATTATTCCATGAGGATATGAGATGGTAGATAGGCAATGACACGTGTAGCACCGAGTTGGCTATAACCAACTCATATCCAACAAACGCAAGTGGAATAATTGTTTTATTAAAAACGCCCCAAAAATATTGCACAAACATTGCAAAAATTGCATTCTATTACGTGTACACGAATCTTTTTGGTAGGTCAATGGTATATGAGCTCAATATACCATTGCCTATCAACCAATCAAAACTCAGGAAATGCAATATACCATAGCTAGTTTTTAATAATATGAAATACACAACATGGTGCCTATTATGTTGCTTTTGACCCCATATTGGAACCACTTATGACGTCATCAGTTATCACATTTGCATAATGCTAAAAGTGAATATCGCCGGAGCGAAAGAAAATATTACAAAAAGGAAAACAGCATTATTCATCATTTTGAAAGGGTTTACTGTATGGGCACTTTAATGATGGCCTAACATGTGCTCAAGTCAAAAATGTGAATCAAACCTCATGAAGCTTGTGGCAGATGTACCAAAGAACCTGTCCAGACAGCTGCCAAACACTGTGATTTGTGCCATCTGTGTTCGGTCTGATGCTATCACACTGATCCTGTACCGATACTGAACACTGTCTGAAGTGTACTCCACTCTGCATCCCTCGCACCAGAATCTGCAGATTGAAAAAAGATCATGGTCACTCTCTAGTTTTGCATTGTGTACTGTGTCGTTTTCATGAACAAGTATGGTGACCTATCATTTTTTCTTTCTCTTCATTGGGAGGCATGATGGCCTATTGGTTAGTGCACTCTTTTGGACTCTGGATCAAACAGTTCTTGTTCAAGCCTCGACAGGAACACTGTGTTGTGTTCATGGGAAAGACACTTTACTCTGACTCACAGTGCCTCTCTTCACCCAGGAGCATAAAGGGGTACTGGCAAATTCAATGCTGGGGTGTAATCCTGTGATGGACTAGCATCCCATCCAGGTGGAGTTGAAATACTCACTTCATGCTAAGGAAACTGGGATAAGCTGCACCCTGATGGACCACTAGGCTCTAACGGAGACTTTACCTTTCTTTTGTTTTGAAGTGAGCAATAACTTTTTCCTTGTATTTAATGAATATAATTATTGACCAATTCCCAGTGTAGAATAAGAAACAACTGTGGTTGGAAACATGTATTTAGCAACTGAAACCGGTTGTGCATATAATATTATTTGACTGCAAGGAATCACTGTGTATAAGCAAGGTGCTGTTGCTCCTAAGCAGGTTTGGGTAGACCCCATTCTTATAGAAAATTTGTTAAGGTCCTAGAACATAAACAACCAAATAGGCAAAGTTTAATAAATGAGCTGGTGCATGATTACAGGTTAATTTTGTGGGCTCTTATAAGGGTACAGCAGGATAAGAAGGCTGGGGATTCTAAATAGTGAGAAGTTAGCACCCACGCCATGCCACCGAAAGCATGAGATCATGAGGTCAACAAAACATCCCTATCTCCCCTTCAAGGACAGCATGTTACACCAAAGGTACTACGAGATTATAGTACACAAGGAGTGTAGATGTCAACCCCGGGTTTCCAAATTACCAAGGATTGAAAAAACCCTGGGAATTAGGTAGACTAGAAGGCTATTTTGAGTATTTTATTCCTAGCAACTGCAAGATCTACTGCAATAATTTCTGCAATTAGTCCTACCCTGAATCAGGAGGGTTAACAAATAAGATAAGGAAAAGTCTGTGTCAAGCCTAGTGGCCCATACCAGCAGAGGGTATCCTGGTTTCCGTAGCATGAAGCAACTTGGAGTACCATTTCTAATTCCCCTGGGTGGGGCTCCAGCAGTATTTCATCAGTACCCATTGGAGTGGAGAGAGGCACTGTGAGAGTGTCTTGTCCAAGAACAAAACACAGTAGGGGGGGGGGGGGGGGGGCGGGTAGGCATAGCTATAGGTGGGACAGTTGAACTGAGCTGAGATTTTCTGTATGGTCAATATAGTCACTAAAAGTCAATAAGATGTTGCTAGAAAGTCTACTAAAATGGACAAAAGTCCCCAGTACGGGACAATAACTACTGTCAAATTCCCCACCTGTGCATATAAATCTGCATAAAATAAGAGGAAGGCCCTGAATTGGAGGGGTATAAATCCCATTTCTCAGCCAAAATTTTGCCCAAGTCAGCCTTTTTGGTACCGAAATCCCAGTCCCCTAACTTTCCATTTTCTGTTTATTTGGACCCCTTCAAAAATTTCATGGCACTGCAACACAACGCAGTCTTGGATCGAATTTTATGGAAGTCAAAACTTCAGTACCTGCGACATGGAACGCGAAATAACTTATATTTTTAAGATCCATAAGTTTAATACAGTAAAATAAAAGTGATTTCCAAACATTGTGTACTCACGTTATTTCGTCCTCTCGAGTATGAACTTTCTTGTGACACCGAGTACAACAAGGATAGCAAAATTTGTCTCGTATAGACACAACAGTGGCCAAGACAATCGCACTTGTTGCCATCACAATAATCACCACCACATACCACATGTTTTAATCCTAAACATCTTGTTTAGCAAAAACGACTCTCGAAGAATCCAAAATGGCGCTCATTTGTGATCATCCAATCAAATCATCGAATAGAACGGAATAGTAGGTCCCAGTCTACGGCGTACTCGTACAAAGTAGAGGGCTGTCAATGCAAATTATGCATCTCAAGTTGTCATCAAGATAAGTGCGTTCTTAGATTGGGATTACCTCGGTGTTAGAACCTGTGCCCTTCCTTTGAGCTGTTGTTTTTCGGTTCTATATTGTTTAGAGGTTCTTTATTGCCTTGTTCATTCTTTGTTTTATGTCACTTGTGAGTTTCACAGGTTTTTACACCGAGGATGAGCCCTTGGAACAGGGGCGGATCCAGGAATTTTTGATTTGGAGGGGGAGGAAGGGGAGTCCAAAGTTGAGTAATAATAGACAATCCTGTCGATGCGAGAATTTTAGTGTCTAACAGGTAGGTTTGGAAAGGGGGATCTGGACCCCACCCTCCTCCTGGATCTGCCACTGATATAGATTTGACAATACAGTTTATAGAATGGGTGATCCCAGTGGTAAAAATCCTGCATCAGCATATATAGCAACATTATTTCTATTCATTTAAAGTTTGTGTAAAAGGACAAAGTAAAAACCAACTTTTATTTTCTTTTAACCCATTTTATAATGTCAATGTTGTTATGTTGCTTGTGTGAGCCATACTATGTTAAAACTGGCATAGTGAGAATGTGTTATTCCAGAAATTATCCATTCCCCCTCGTCATCACCACCACCCCTCCCCACCATAGAGGGTTTTGTTGGTTTTAGTTTCATACTTTCCTCTAAAAATTTTGGTCTTGAACCTCCCCCCCCCCTCCTCTTTTGGAATTTCCAAGGATCTTCCATGGGTAGGGTATGGATATTTTCTGAGGGAAGAAAAAAGGCAAAGGAGATTGGAGAGAAAGGGAACCTACCTCCCCCTCCCATTTATATGCCAGGCAGGCTGTAATAGATAACTGAAGAGCTCATGGCTGAGAGATTGTGATGCAAGGGGGGATTTAGGGGGAGGGGGGGAGGGGCAGTGGCTGTGGTGCACTACCCCAATTTCCTCGGCTACCTGTATTTTTAACAATTTTCTTGACCTATATTTTTTGCATTTGCCATTTCCACATCTCCCATTGATCATACCAAGGTATATTTTAACTGCAAATTAACGCAATGCATAATACACCTTCTTTGCGGCACAAAATTTTGCATAACCTTTGTTTCCTATCCCTCCTGGGTATTGCAGTCGTCCCAAGAGACGAGGGGGGGAGCACACAAGATGTATTATGGGAGATGTGAAAGTGACATGCAGACCGATTTCAATCATGACAACTTAAACAATCCATTTATTTCAGAAAGAGAGGTGTTAAATCCAAGTCTTGATACAAAGAAATTTATTTCATCCCATTCAGGCTCTAGAAATCGTGCACACATGTTGAGAAAGTGTGTGACAATATTTATAATTTCAAACCCTTAAACTTTTAAAAATCCTGATGAAAATGTATGTAACAGATCATTAGTTTTCTAGAATAATTATTAAATTCATGTATACCTACAAAATATAATAAAACTAATTAGATGTACAAATATATTTACAATATCTTTCTCCTACAATCCACTTTATGTACAAAGGCTGTTTACCACACACAGTGCATCTTTCTATTTATCTATACTCGGCAACAAGACAGTGGGCCCCTGGCACAAATAGAATGTCCCGCAAGAGAGATGCCAGCAGGATTGCCATCAGTCGCAGACGCAATGTCTTTTGTTTCGGCAGCCTCCACAGTTTTGATGTTCCTCTTCAACTGAGTTGCCAAGCTCATAAACAAATTTTCTACATTGTCAGCTTCTTTTGCAGAAGTTTCCATAGCAGTGCAATGTTCATTCTCACGGGCAACCATTTGTGCGCTCCTAAAATCCACTTGCCTCTCGTGCAATAGGTCGCTTTTATTTCCTACAATGTACATGAGAACTTTCTTCTTTGTGAATCTGTGGACGTCATCAAGCCAATGTTGGTGTAAGTTTTCAAATGATTTCCTGTTTGTGATGTCGTAAGTTATGATGACGCCATCTGCATTGTGATAATAACTCTGTGTGACTGAACGGAAGCGTTCTTGGCCAGCTGTGTCCCAGACTTGCAGCTAATAGATGAACAAACAAAATTAAGTTTATTTCAGACGTTATCAAAAATAATTTTTTTAAATCAGTAACTTTTCTCAAAATTTACTATAAAATAAAAGTATATTTTCTCCTAGCCTGTGAACATACTGGCTAGATTTATAGCTCAAATATTCTCTGTATTCTCTGTAATAAACCTTGTTGTTGTTGTTGTTGCTGTCCTTCAAATTCGACATCAAATCAGAATTTAGCCTTGTATGGCCTGGGCAGATCAGACCTTCAGTTGGATTGATAACTCAACGCAACTGGATGTGACTCTGAGCAAAATTGCCAAATCAGTCAATTTAAATAAATTATAATAAAATTGTTGATTTTTTGTTTAACCCCAACAGAGCACAGAATATTGGAAATCAGCTCAGGAATGTAAACTAAATTTCCTCTGAATTTTAATAGTTAATAATTAGTTAAAATAATTTCCTTTATACTAATTATGAAACAAAACCTCACACATGAAAATGAAAACACACTTGTCCACCTTCTCCATGCCTCCCTCCCCAGAGAACTCTGTGTTGTCACTTTTAAAAAACCAACATTGTAAAAGTTCTTACAATTAAGCACACCCACCCCCTTCTAAAAAGCCTTCATCTGGATTGAGGTTCTATTTTTTTAATAAGCCTTCCCCAATCCTCTACTTAAATTCACCCCCCTCCCCTCCCTCATCATTTTGTTATAAAAAAAGAAAAAGAAAATTTGGAAAGTTTGAAAATTTGAAAATTTGAAAAAGAGAATTTGGATTTATGCACAATTTTTTTTATTTACGTCAAACCGTGTTCTGAGTACCACAAAGTGACAAATTAAAATTTAGCGCGAAGTAAGGTGTATTATTTTATTTCATTGTATTTACGTTGGGGTGTTAGAGAATTTTTATAAATACAATTTGTCATCTCTTACAAAACAATAACAAGGCAAAATTAAAAATCGCACATGAAAATTCATCAAAACGATGTACGAGATGAAGAAACGTGACACAATTGAAAGTAGTAAAAACAGTCTAATTTAAAAAAATTTAGAGAACGGAAGTTTTGGATATTCCCTAACGCGCAGGAAATTTAACAGCTAACTGAATGGACTGACGCTTTGCACGAAAACATATGCAATTTATTTTCAGGGACTATTCGATAACTTCATAATGAGTCGGGTTTGTTTACACCTCATTTCATCGACACCGCCGTTACCCTCACAAACTGAGCCACCAAAACGAGAAATCCAAATGAGCTAAAAAGGGAAAATGATTTCAGCTACCGACAAGTACCGGCAAAAATACCAGTAACTGAAATCTACATTTAAAACATGCAGATGTCAAATTTTACGATCGATCAAACGAAGGAATATATATAAAATCACCTAGAGGAACAAAAATAATAATGACACCATTCGCAAATAATATTATTTTGCTCTCAAAATTCCATTTCTATTAGACGTCTTAAAAATGACAGAAATGATAATCGCCGCTAAATTCATAATATTGTGGTTTCGAAAATTCAAAACAAAACTTGCAACTCACGGATCATAATTTTTCACTTGAATTTATAAGCTTATGTAGATTATTTAAATGTGTATTTTGGAAATTGAGCTACAAAAGAAAAATACTCAAATTAGATGAAATAGCAGAGTTGATATAAAAAGAGAAAAAGAGCGAAACAACATTCGCGAACATTGCGCGGCGTTCGAATCTGCACAAATCGCACGCTTGTCAATTTACAGCATGAAAGATGAATTAAGAACTAAATATACCTTCACTTTTTCACCATCGACGTCCACGGTTCGTATCGTAAAATCGACACCGATTGTCGGGCCTTGAGAAGGAGCGAAGTATCCCTGCGCAAATCTTTTAACAAGGCACGTTTTTCCAACATTTGCATCACCAATCAGGATGATTTTAAACAAGTAGCTGTAGTCGTCCATATGTATCGCTTGCAAAGCTTGGAATGCCGCAAATTTGGCGCTTAGAAACCTTTGATTTTCCTTTTCTTCCAAGCTCAACGCTGGAAGGAAGTAAACTAAGGTATCGACAGGGAAAAACCAACTTTTTAAGCAGAAATTTTGCCTCTCAAATTTGGAAGATTACATCTTGTACAATCACGCGCGAACATACCAGAAGCATTGTCTTCCTTTGTTCGGATTGGACAAGCCCAGTGTGACGTCATAGAATAACACGCTCAATGATTGCACGTGGACTTCCGGTGAGCAGTGTTTTCCCTTTCGACACGTTCGATTTCCGGTTTCGTTGCAGTTCTCCAGGCGTGAGTTATTTTCGTCTTGTTATCTATCAGTCTAAAGCACGTTGTGAGATCCAACACCCTTAAAACCAACAAATAAAATTTGCGTTGTAAATTATTTGTTCTGTTGAATGCTATTTATAGACACCGCTACCGGCCATCAGCGTGTAAATCACAAAAACAGCAAATTGTAACGAGCCGCAGGACCAGCGCTGTAAAAGTCTGGATCTGGCAGCGCTGCGAAGGTCTCTCACAGTCTCTATTTGTATAGCAAAGTAGATTTAGTGTCTCAATCTCGATTTCGCAATGCCAAAAGTCACGCATTTACCATTCGCCACCACTAAGCTAAGACAGTGGCTATTTCTGACGGTTTTTCTCGGTGATCGGGCCTACATTCGACGCATATTCGTCGACCAGTCTTGCAAGTGTTATAAAATATGATCTACGTACGGCGAAATAAATTTTGTTTAACAACATTTTAGAATTCCCTCAGTATTACTCATGGGGCACTATTAAAGAGCCGCGAATAATATGTACCGGATACGGAACTCGAGCACTAAAAAATTGCAATTGTTTAGGAAATGACTTAAATGGTAGAAAATTTGAGTGGCACTAGAGTTGAGTAGGCCGGGGTACACAAGGTAATGGTAGGGGTGGGGTGAGGTGGGGGAAGGGAGGCTGACAAAACCATTCAAACAATATTTGGCAGTGGTTTGCTTTTAATATTTAACTTCAGTAATCAGTCAAGCCAATATTATAAAATAGCTATTTACATCACTACAGTATATAATTTCTACTTTAATTCAGCACAATTTATAAATTTATTATATACCAACATTGCCAGTAGTAGCCAGTATCTTCTGGCTTTGCAAGTGGCAGCATAAAATGATCAAAATGTAATATAAAACTATCTTTATTGTTAAACTTTTATTCCTCCCAGACTATTCTATCATCTGTTTAATAACAAAGAATATTTCTGTGATGCAACCAGGACAGAAAAAGGATGAAAAATTAACAATTTCTCTCTGTTTACCATAGTCTTGATTGCTGGCTATAATTTTCTTACATTTTTTTAATCCAAACACAAGCTTCACTTGTGTTTATGTTGTAATAATTTACTTCCCAGTGAATATTATAGTGGTGGATTATTATAATCCAAGCTAAAGGCATAGTTATGCATCGTGGATCATCAAGAGAGTAACTAAAATTCAATGAAAGGTTACTAAGTCCACTGAAGTTCCCACTACAGGATGATGATTGCTGTGAAATGCCTCACCTATGCCGCTATGTCGCTTGGGAACGCTTGCAACACAGGCTATAGTTATTAGTGTATGAGCAGTTGTTCATTCATTCCATTTCATTCATCCATTCACTCATTCATTTCATTTATTCATCCATTCATTCACTCACTCATTCACTCATTCATTCATCCATCCATCCATCCATCCATTCCATTCATCCATTCACTGAATTTAATCACTCATTCATTCCATTCATTCATTCAGTTTCTTCTATCCACCCTCATTTTGGAATTAATATACTCAGTTTCACATGTCCTAATTGGCCACTAATTTAGAACTTTGCAGTAAACTAATTTTATATTGGGGCTACAGTAAATGAACCTGACAGAGAGAGAGTTAAACTTAGTTGAGCCACAGCCAATGCTAAATAATAATATTTTAAAAGAAGGCTTAAAATATAGGAAAATATAGGATTTACCTCAATTTATAGGAGTTTATAGGACAAGTCTGAAAAAATAGGACTTTATAGGATTTTATAGGAATATATAGGACGCTTGACACCCTGTTAAAATAATAATAATAAAACTCAACAACGCACAAGGAACAAGTTAAAAAAGTCCATATAAAAGATTCCAGGGATTGCATGCACTTAACCGCCTCTACTGCCATGCACGTAGGCCACACATTGTTTACACATTATAGATTGAAAAGGTACAAATTGCATGACTTAACTGAGCTAAAGTTAAAATTCCTGATGACACCCTTAGCCCACTTTGGGATGAGAAACAATGTCCACTAAGCCTTATAGTTGAGGTGTCAGGTTATGGGAGGTTTAAACATGCAGTCATGCATACCTTAGTAGAGGAAGTGTCCATTAATCTAGGTTCTATTGTATAATGACATCAAACTAACCAATCAAAGCGCATGTGAATCCTGGAACATTTTATAATGAGCAAAAGCTTCGAGTTCTTCTAGATCATGAGTGTTCACAACAATTCTTCTTTTGATTTCCTGAATCATTATTGAGTTTGATTTTCTTCTGTGAATTTCGCAATTTTCCTGATCTAGTTCTGTATCTGGAGCTTTCACTTGATGACTCTACTGTGGTGTAATGTGGAGGGCGATCCATAAAACTTCTTGAACGTACAAGTTTATGAGAAAGCGTCAGAAAAATGGATTCTATTGTCTCCAGTTCTTCATCGTTTTTGGTCGAAATTTCCCACATGGGCATGCTGTGGAGGTCTGCAAATTTTCTTGCTTGATTAGAACTAACCGTCCTCTCATGAATAAGGTCACACTTGTTTCCTATCATTAATTTGGGGACTTCCCCATCGTATTCAGTAAAACCAAAATGCTCGTATTCCTGAAGCCATGTTTCCAATGCTTTGAAAGAACCTTCTCTCGTGATATCATACATGAAGATCACAGCACTGACATTCCTGTAATAATGAACCACCATGCTCTTACGGAATCTCTCTTGCCCGGCAGTATCCCAGATTTGTAGCTACGACAGATAAAATAATAACCAAATATAAATATTGAATATCCTTATACAGAAAAGGTTTGGTAATACACAAGCAGCAAAAAACAATTAAAACAAATAGACCCTATGCAAAAATGGAAGCAAATGGCATAATATACTACTCTGAGAAGTTTTGAACAGTGTTTTTGGTTAAGTTCCTGCAAAACGGTGACTGATTTAAATTTAAGAGATTTGTATGGAAAAAGCTACTCTGGCCTGCCTAGCCTCACTTTCATGGTTTTGGCAATATAAATGGTCCTATAACTTTCCATTGGTTACAAGGATAGCCTCAAAACTCCATATATCAGTTTAATTTGACTTAATCTTTAAGGGAAAGTAATCAATTATCTTGACAAATGTTTTTTTTCGGGGCCAAAAAATAGCGGACGCCTAACTTTCACATCTTACACACCTAGACACTTACAGACCAGCCAGCCTACACAGAATCCTGATTTTTCGAACCCTCAGCGCCTCTTGATAGCTTGTTTCCCAATAAATGTCACTCAGTTGGACACTGTAAATTATTTTACCGGACTTTCAAAACCCCTGTTGCTTTAAGGAAGGTGATTTTGCAAAGTCATTAAAGTGCCTATAAAGTAAAAAATATCTTAAGCTTATTTGAAAGCCCTTCAAAAATGAGGAAGAACAGTGTTTTTCTTTTTTTAATATCTTATTTCGTTTCAGAGATATTACCGTTTTTGTGTTATGCAAATTAGATAACTGATGACATCATTAGTGGTTCCAGTATCGGGTCAAAACACAAAGTGAAGAATGTCTTTACAAATAATATAGCAATGCAGTTGAAACTTGGCATGAGTATTGTACCCTACGACATACACCACATGGTGACAATTTTGATGTTGCTATGGCAACGCTTTGGATAGAGATCTCTTTTATGCAGCGATGACAATTACTGTTTTTTATGTCTACCAAACATTGTCTACTTCCAAAACGGTAACGAGGAGACCTACTGCAATGTGGACATTGTGCATGTTTTAATAGGTTCATGTACCTCTTCTTTCTCAAAGCCTCAAACAGCAATAATGCATCCAGAGAGGAAAGAGACTGGAACCAAAAGCGTCACCATAGCAACATCAAAATATGCACCAAGTGGTTTATTTCTTAGGGTACAATAATCATGCCAAGTTTCATCTGCATTGCGTTATTATTTGTAAAGATATTCTTCATTTTGTGTTTTGACCCTATACTGGAACCACTAATGACGTCATCGGTTATCTCATTTGCATAATACAAAAACGTGAATATCTCTGGAACGAAACAAGATATTAAAAAAAGAAACACACCACTCTTCCTCATTTTGTTAAGGCTTTCAAATAGGCTTAAGATATTTTTTACTTCATAGGCACTTTAAGGGGTAATCAGATTTCATGTACCTTATTATAGGAAATTAACAATGCATGTAATTAATGTGAATTTCAAAACTTCGCGTTAATTTAATGTATCTTAATTTACCTCATTGTTAATTAAAATGACGTTGATTGAAAGCATCGTTATTTTAAGACACCTTTTTATCAGCAAAGTTACAATTAATCTACGTTTCCGTCAGAGTCCGTTGACGCATCTTAATTTAATATTGACTTTAAAATGTCCTTCGATTCGTCAGTATACCGATCGTCTTCTCCGAGGGGATAAGTCACTTCTTCAACTTTCTTGCGCAAAATATCTATCGCATTTTTGTCATCCCATTTCATGCCCTAGTTTGTATGGCTACCTTGCTGGAAATACACGGAAATTCGCCATTAAACGTATGTAAACATAACTTTTCGAAAATTTGCGTTAATTTTATAATGCGTAAATTTTGTTCGCGTTGTTAACATGCTTTGTTGTATTCCTATAATAAGGTACATACAAATGCTTAAAGGGACCTAATCAGCCTCCGCCATTTTTGATGGCATCAAAATTATGTCAATTGTATGGTGAAGCGAAATTGTATTGTATTGCTGTAGGTTATGTTACTGGAAGTGTTTAAATTACCTTTAACGAGTTTCTAAGGGATTTCTTTAGTTTTGACACGATCCGCGTAAATTAGAATACTAAAATTTTCACATGAAAACAATAACAAAGGTGTGGCTGACTAGGGTCCTTTAACATCTCATGAAAGTACCAATGGAAACCTACTAAAATATTAGTGGTCCAGTTTTGTTAAAAATTACTATACCAGTGTACTAACATATAAAAGGAGAAAGAAGTGATATTGTGAAACCATCAGGAAATATAACCCATAGGTGCCCGTGCTGGCCAAAACTGGCCATGACGAACATTGTCCTTTGTTTCACCTCTGATGTCATCATCTCTGACCAAAAAAAGCATCACTTATAATCAAGCTCTGCAGCAGCAAAAAGATCTTTTCAACCCAGATCAGAATGGCAGCATTAACTGTGCATGAAATACACACTGAAATGCTGAGAAACTTGAAAGAATTGTGTGAACTACCCTTGGCAACTCCATGACAAGACTTTCCTGTTTGGATGATGTTTTATTGGGAATTTTTGGACTGACGACAAGTCCAGTAGAAGGCCAAACGTTAGGAAAAGGAGAAAAAGGCAAAGTGAAAAAAAATGGGAAAAACAAAACAGGCTAAAGATGTAGGTCACTTTTTAACCAAATTTTGCCTTTTGCATATGCCCAAGCAAAAATGTCATAAAACACGATGCTCATAGAAAGACAAGCATCGGTATTTTGAGTATTTGGGAGCAGATTTAGCTCAAAACTGACCATAAAATGTCACAAATGTCCAAAAAATGCTTTTCTTTTCCCAAAAATCTCTGGGTGTCAATGGGTTAAAATCCAACTTGAAAAAGTCAGGCTAACTCTTTCAAGTTTGGCCCTTGCTTATTTAACAATTTTCCTGATATCGTCCTCTTATGTCCTAGGCACAGGTACCAACTTTGGGCTGTTAGGGCACTAACTTACCCAACTGGCTGGCTGGAATGGCTCACTCTTGAAGAAAATTCCCTTATTAATCAGAATGGGTCAGCCAGATTAGTTAATTTCTAAATTAGTTTTACCCTTCCGATGATAAATTTTATAACAATTTGGAAAAAATCTCAACTGAAAGGTCTATTTGCCATTTCCACATCTCCTATAATACACCTTGTTTGTCCCCCAAAATATTGCACACCTTTGTTTCCCATGTCTCCTGGGTATTACAGTCATTCCAAGAGAAACAGAAGACAATGCTTCTGCAAAATTTTAGGGGGCAAACAAGGTGTATTATGGGAGATGGGGAAAAGGCAAATTATTTGTTTCCCTTTATGGTCATAATTTTAGTACCGTTTTTCTAAAGGGCAGAAAAAGACAGAGGGTACATGCATTTACTGCAACCCTTCGCATAACGACATCTGACAAAATCGGAGAAGTATCAAAATGTAACAGAAATTTGAAACTTCAATAGTTTATGCAAAAGTATTAAGTGAGTAATCATTGATTAATGATGGTTAATTAACTAGTGATAGAGATATCGAATTTCCTTTATAATCTAGTGCGTGGCCTAGCGTCTCATCTTTTGTCAGATCCGGAGACGAGGCGTAATCTCTTATTCCTTCACGTTCTTTTCTCCAAACTCTTTCGTTCCTAATGGCACTCTCCGCAGGCGCACGTCCAAAACGCCGCTCCAAGAAGGTGTCTGATCCAGACTTCGTGTACGATTTTCCAACGGACTCGCTGTTTCATGACGCTCTCATTCTGGAGCAGAGCAATCCCGTTGACCCCGTTCTCTTCGAACAGTCTACCAAGTCAGAAGCTAGATCGTCTAAATCAAAAACCAAACCAGTTACAGTACCTTGAGCTTCTTCACCGCCATTCGTTCCTGACGCCGATACCAATCCTTCTCTTTCATTCGACCAGCAGCTTCAGTTGATCAAACTACAAAAGGAAAAGTTGGAGCTGGAGGTGAAAGTACTTGCCATGAGCCGCCAGGAACGCCCTCTCGAAAATTCGTTTGCAGATCTCTCCACGCAAGACGCCAGAGACGCTATTGCGCCAAGACGCACCAAGCGCAACATCGACTGGCCACAGGATTTTGTTCCGTCCATTCAAGGTGAATATGATAAGTTAGAACTGCCCGAGTTTGTTTCGGGTTTCTTGATTATGATCAAAACCTATGATTCTTCGCTAAAGGATGCCATGTTAGCTCATCTCGAGTTACTACTCACTAAAGCAATTAGTTATTCGTGGATTAGCGTTCGTGGTTTTCATAAATTTATCGCCAAACAGGTCGAACAGCGTCGTTTGGAATGGCAGGATTTTAAGTCTATCCAAGATCAAGCCACAACCTTTTTTCGCCATTCAGATTTACGAAATACACGACAGCGAATTGACAACCCGCGTCAACCCTCTAACAACGCATCCTCGGGTGATCGTCAACAGGCGGTTCCACCCACAATTAAAAAAGCTTGTAAAACCTGGAATTACACTGGCTCTTGTGATTGCGATCCGCAAGATGAAGTTAATTACAAAGAACATCACCGCTGTCGAGTGTGCAAGGCGGATCACCCGATGCTTCATTGCTCAAAACGTCACACACCAATCCCACCCCAATGACAACTAGGCCGAGTAATTCCAGACGAAATTTCCTCAGCGGCCTCTTTGACCCGGAACGGAAACAGACATGAACATTTTAAAAATTCAGCAGTTGTTCGACATTTAATTGCTTCTCGTCTCCAGCAGCCAAATGCCTTCGGTGCCAAGGTTTTGGTTCCTACTTCGCTCTTGCTTTCAAACTGGAGACCACTGCTTTCCAGTTATCATGATAACATTGTGATCGATTTTCTTTCGTACGGTTGGCCTGTTAATTATACAGCACACACTCCTCCTGTTTCATCATTGCATAATCATCCATCTGCTACGAACTTTGATTCGCATGTGCAAACCTATCTTGACACTGAATTATCTTGGAATGCTATAGCCGGACCCTTCGATCATCCTCCATTTGCAGACGATTTCGTATCCTCGCCTCTTCAAACAGTGCCCAAACGTGGTACCTCGACGCGGCGCGTAGTTATGGACTTGAGTTTCCCTCACGGCTCCTCAGTCAACGATGGCATTTCTCAAGACACCTATTTGGGCGAGCATTTTAAGCTACGTTTGCCTGGCATTGATCGCCTCGTTGAATTCATTCTCGAGAAAGGTCGTAACTGTCTCATTTTCAAGAAGGACTTGCGTCGGGCTTATCGACAGTTTCCTGTAGACCCCAAGGACTATAATTTACTGGGCTTTTGTTATAAGGGTAAATTTTATTTTGACACTCGTTGTCCTTTCGGTTTGCGTTCGTCAGCTATGATTTGCCAACGCACGACAAAGGCGGCCGTCCATATCTTCACTGAGCAGGGGTTTTTAGCAGACGTTTATCTTGACGACTTTTACGGCGCGGAATATCCATCTCTTGCAGCCCAGGCCTTTTCCTGTCTCGGTCAGCTATTCCAACATCTCGGCTTAGATTCTTCTCCTGAGAAGGACTCGCCTCCTTCAACGTCCATGATTTGTCTCGGCATTCTTGTTGACACTGCAGCGTTCACCCTCGAGGTTCCTCCTTCACGTCTTGACGATTTACAGGCCGAACTCAAACTTTGGCAATCCTCTACCTGTTTTACAAAGAAACAACTTCAGTCCCTTCTAGGGAAGCTCTCTTTTGTTACCGCTTGCGTTAAGCCCGGTAGAATCTTCATGGCTCGACTCCTAAATAGTCTTCGTGAGTGCACGCAGCCAGCCCGTCACCGATACCCCATTTCTGCTTCTATGCTCTCAGATATTCAGTGGTGGCTCGATTTTCCTCCCCGGTTTAATCGTGTCTCGCTCATCAAGCCTTCCTCCTGGGACTTTGAGAGCCTTAACTTCTCGACTGACGCCTGCCTTTCTGGAGGTGGCGCTACTTGTCAAACGGAGTGCATTAGCTTTGTTTTTCCTGATTGTATTTCTCCTGACAATCTTCATATCAACGCGCTGGAACTTTTCACGATCATTGTTTCACTCAAGCACTGGGCTCCTAAGTTACGCGGACGCAAATTCATCATTGCCTGTGATAACTCCGCTGCGGTGACCGTTATCAATTCTACAAGATCCAAGGATCCTTTCATGCAGCGCTGTCTGCGACAACTTTGGTTCACCGCTGCTTTTTTCGATTTTGAAGTTCGAGCATTACATGTTCCTGGAAAACACAATCAATTCGCGGACTGTCTCAGCCGTTGGCATTCAGATGCTTCAGCTCGCGATACTTATTATCGTCTGTGTAGTGACTTTGATCAGATTTTTCATTATCAAGATATTGACTCTGCTTGTTTTTCTTTCGACGTTGCGTGACAATATTTTCTTTTTTCTTTTGTAGACTTCAACAGGGGATCAGGTTCACATTTCCCTCCAGCTGTTTCGCTTGTCACCTTGGAGTCTTTTGTGTCGCGTCTTATCACAATGGCTCACGCCACGTCAACACAGAAAAACATTGCAGTTCATATCCGTAGTTACCAGATTTTTTGTGAACAGAGGGCTCTCCAGTCCTTTCCAATTAGTGTTAAATCTATAAGTTTGTTTATCGCCTATTTAGTCACGCAAAAACGCGCTTATGGTACTATTCTTAATCATCTTAGCAGCCTCAAATTGCCGGATACGAGCTCACCTGGAGTTCTAATTATCATTTTCAACTTTTGCTCAGGGGCACTAAACGTTTCTTAGGCCAGGCTGTCCCTCGAAAATATGCTATTACGCCTTCTATTTTGCACGCCGCATTTGACCATTTCAATCTCTCACTTCCGCTGCACGCAGCTATGTGGGCTTTGTTTCTAGTTGCATTTTTTACTTTTTTACGCAAATCCAATTTAGTACCAGACAACCCGCGGCGAATTTCTCCTAAGGTCATCACTAGGGCAAGTTTGGCTTTCACACCTGTGGGCGCTAACATCCATGTATCCGCTACCAAGACCATTCAGTGTCAGCAACGTTCTCTGGATTTGCCCATCCCCAGGGTCCCTGGGTCTCGTCTTTGCCCCATTTTCGCTCTTAGTCGCCATTTATCCCTAAATCCCGGGCCAGTTTCTGCTCCCCTTTTTTCAGTTATATCGGGGTCTGGTCTACAGCCAATTACTTACAAGCAATTTTGCGCCTTTCTTTCTCGGGTTATTTCTAGTCTACAATTAGATCCCTCTAAATTTTCTCCTCATAGTTTTCGACGGGGCGGGGCTACTTTTGCCTTTGACTGTCATATTCCCTCGGAAATCATCAAATTACAGGGCGATTGGCAAAGCGACGCATATCTCGTGTATCTAGAATTATCTCAGCAGCAGAAACAGCGCGCGGGTCAAGCTATGGCGGACAAGCTTCAGACTATGTTTCCAGAATAATGATTTATTATTAGATTTCCATTATTTTTTTTTCATTTATTACCTTTTCGTATTCTCCTCAATCACCTCATTCTTCCTTTTTCTCCACTCCAGTTTGGGCACTTTGGCGTTCTTGTTTATTGTCCAGTATTTTGTCAGGCAGTTCTCGCACTGTGCAATAAACTCATTTTGCCCAAACTGTTGTGTCGTCTTGGTAGCGTGGGTGATTGAGTAATCATTGATTAATGATGGTTAATTAACTAGTGATAGAGATATCGAATTTCCTTTATAATCTAGTGCGTGGCCTAGCGTCTCATCTTTTGTCAGATCCGGAGACGAGGCGTAATCTCTTCCCACCACTCCCACCCTTAAACAATGTATTTTTTATTAGTTTTTTCTTCTTAGTCGCGTTCTTGTTTATTGTCCAGTATTTTGTCAGGCAGTTCTCGCACTGTGCAATAAACTCATTTTGCCCAAACTGTTGTGTCGTCTTGGTAGCGTGGGTGATTAACATTCATGTTTCAAAATCAATAATCACAATAAAAACCCGCCGTGACAATAACAGCAAAATAACACTAAAGCACTTACCTCATTCTACAATAAAAACAAATTAAGGATTTCACCTACCCGAATATTTGCCCCGTTTATATTTAGTTTTCTTTCCCAAAAATCCACACCAATTGTAGCTTCTGTCCTTTCGGGGAATTTTCCTGTCGCAAATCGATGAGCCAAGCACGTCTTTCCCACGCCGCTGTCACCGATGATAATGATCTTGAATACCTGTTCTGGAGTCTCACGCTCACCGTCTTCGTCTACTTTGTCATAAAACATGGTAGAAGTCTAAAAAGTGTTTTTATGGTGAAAAATAAGACTTACAATGCACCAATTATCGTGGAACCTTGAACGAAGACTGAGGGGATCTAGAAAATGTCACGCACTAACTTCCGCGTTCTGGCGAGGGATGGCTATATATTCCCTCAAACTGTACAAAAACCGACTTTATAATGTCGATTCAAGTCAAAGAAGCTGTGGACGATTAAAATCAACCACAAAACTCGCGTGCAAACCGTATTCCAGTCGTAAAATAATTCTTCTCGAATGTTGCTATTGCCAAATATGGGGGACCAACCGCAGGCAGTATCTACTCAGGGCTCACAAGTGGCACCGAGTCCTGCGCGAGCGAACTGGAAAATCGGTGTTGGGTCATGTTGGAACTTGTCGTTCGACAACAATCGTTAACACTATTTTATTTCCTTTTCAAGCCCATGATTTCGAGGCGTGTTATGAAGGGATTTACACTATCGAGTGGGACGTAGAATTTATAACACGGTGCTGCATCCCCCCCCCCCCCTTTACCACTACTACTACATCTGACTACGTACTACCACCAATTCAACAAGCTCAACTTTGGAACGGCTCACTACCCTTCGAAAGAAAAATAAAACAAACAGTAGGAGTAATCCAGGTACCTAGCCCCAAGAACAAGAGAAACCGTCCTAAAAAGCTTGCGAGAGCGTATTACAACTTCAGTTTTTTAAAACTTCATTAGAAAATAGCTCAAGGAAAATGCGCGCGCTGATTAGTTAATAATCGTGTTTCTATAACTCGATAGTCAAAATAATGCAAAATACATTAAAATAATTTATGCATTAGGATCGGTACATGAAAAGGTCATGAAAAGTACGGCGTCTGAATCAAGCCGTTCCAAAGGCGTTCCAAAGGCGAAATTCTCGGCCAAGCCAGGCGGGAAGAACGGGTGAGCCGTTACAAATTGATTCATACGCCGATCTTTTCATGTACTTAATTCAAGGAATTAGGTTCGGCTCATGAAAAGATCGGCGTCTGAACCGGGCCTAGTAGTCAGTAATTCTTGTTGACGGGTCTCTTTGTGGAGATTTTCGTACCAGACGTCACTTTAACGTGTAGAAAAGTCAATTTACACTCCAAGGATGGCACTACGGAAAATGACACTTTCTCAGCTTCCCCATAAAGGACCTGGACATCCCCCCATCAATTCCTGGCTGTTTGATCAGCCTTGCATTGTTAAGTTTGCAAAAATGATACCCTATTTAAGGATCGAGACCCTCAATAAACCATACCCTATCCCACGACATATACCTAAATAGCTCATGTATGGGAGTACCCCACACGGGTACACCACTCACTCGCCACAGTTTTCCGCGAACAACTCCGAACTGAAAATGATGTTATACGCAAGCATGCTCCATAATCCAGCGCGCTGGTAGCGTGAGCAAATCGCCTCGCTTTGCCACAATGTTTTCCTGGCACGGGTGTTTTGATATACATTTCCACCGGCAATGTTATAAATCTGGCTTTTGAGAAGATATCAGTGACGTCACCGATTGTTATTAATGTCCCAACCAGCAAACTATTTACACTATTGTTTCAATTCATGCTTTTAACTCTTCAGCTTCTTTCGTGTTCTCCAAGCTTCCCGCGTGCAGCATAACTCAATAGTGCACCCTAAAGCATGAACCAATAGTGTTAAATAGTTTTCTGGTTGGCACGTCAATAATAATGGGCGATGTCATTGGTATCTAATTCTCCATAGACACCATAGCTAGCCAAAAAGTATTATCCATCGATTTTCTTGGCAAAGACATTTCACAGGTATATCTCGTATCTATTCCGTAAGCTCTGTCAAATCTTCGGTAGGCCTTGAACTGAAGGAGGTAGGCTTTGAACTGAATGATCTCTTTTGTGGCACACGGAACTGAAAACTTATTGGCTTCACTGTAAATAGAAATTCTAAAAGAGGCACGGATTTACACGGAAAAGAAGCGATCTTACAGCATACCGCTTGCAAATGTTTCGTGTAACCTACACACTCGGCACGGAAGATAGGATAAGATAAGAACTTTGTTATTGTGTCGAGGTCGCTAGCATACAGTGTATACTAATTGGGGACACCTAGCTACAATTACGGAAAATGGAAAATGGAAGCTGATCATGATAGACCAAGATGAACGCACACTCTACGGATGTTCAAAGTCGGGCTAATTTTTGAGTAAATTTTCAGTGAATAAATGATGAAAGATGAAAAATCAGTTATGACACTAGTCTACAAGCGAAAAGAAAATGAAAAGGAAAGGGACGAAAGAGAGCCTGCTCCTATCGCTTAGAATTTTGAATACCGCGTCCACATTTTGGACGCGAAATACTGATTGGTGGAGATTTAACTGGCTGTGCGCTGATTGGCTGATTTTTGACAGCTCGCTCGGCGTCGAAAAACTCCGAGTTTGAACCCATGACCTCCCAGATACCGCGCTATGGTTTTATTGTCGTTCCCCTGCAATTTTTAACAGCGTTCTCAAGCTTGGTGGTGAATGTGTCATTTTCTAGCTTGATCTTTACTCTTAGCTCTAATTATGCGAAAACCTTCCGTATAATTTCTTAACATTTGACACCAAAGCGTTCCTGAACTGTCTGTACTTCCATGTGTAAATTATGGGATTCAAACAACTGTTTGTGTATCCAAACCACAGGCAAATCAAGCTAACTTTGGAGTTAGTCTTCTCCTTCCTTGTGATATCTAAAAACAGTGTAACACAAAACGGTGTCCAACAAAGAAAATAAGCTCCGATCACTATCAAAAAACTTTTCGCAGTTCGAATATCCGAAGAATTTGGGTGCCTTCGAATTTGTTTGGTTGCCCGGCGAATGGACGATGTTTTTCCAGAAGAACTCTGGGGCCGGGATTCTTCACCAGTAGTGGGCCCAAAAGAACCATCTACCATTTCTACGGTTTGGCAGCTTTTGCGACTGTTCAGTCGTTGTAAATTTATCCTGTGGACGTGCGAACGAGCAATTTGGAAAATTTTCCAATAGCACGCTGTCATGACAATTAGAGCTAAGCCGTACGTTAAACCAAGAACTGTAATGGCGAAGATAAGAGCTTTCCCGGATCCCGACCAATCTTTTTCGAGATCGCAGTTATCCAGATTTGGAATGAAACAAAAATAGGAACTTACGCCAAATTTGGGCGGAAGAGCGCATAACATTGCATATACCCAAACGAATGTACAAGCTGCGATAGCTTTTCTTGGGCTTACCATAGTGACGTATTTGAATGGCTTAGCAATTGCAAACCATCGATCAAACGAAAGCAATTGCAAGTTCATAATGGAACAGATACAAAAAAGAAAGTTTGAACAGCCAATAAACTCCTTGAATGCCATCCCAAGACGAAACTCCCCATTAATTACGGTGTCCAAAGAAGTCGGGATTACCGTGAAAGCGACGAAAAGATCAGCCAATGCCAAATTCAACACAAACCAGTTAGATTCCTTGCGGCGAAGTTCCTTTGTGTGTGAAATGACAAACAGCACCATTAGATTTCCAGAAACCGCTAATACATTGACCACAGCAAGGCCAAACGAGGAAATAAATATTTCAGTGGAGGACCAGTCATTAGTAATAATAATCCCTGACGGATTAACAGGCATAGTTTAGCGTTCTTTTTGTTCACCGATTGAAAATAGTAAAAATAAAAACAGGTATCGCCTTTTTAACGTTCGACAAAAATTCACACTTTAAGATTTTTCGTTAACAGGTGCACACTTAAGGAAAAGATATAAAAAAGACAGTTACCTTAGTTACTGCCATTTAGCACAACTCTGTGATAATTTCAACTCGATTGAAAACATGTAAATGAACGTTCAAGTTTTGTACTGAAAACACCGTGAGGCGTCGATACGATCTAATTAATTTTACCCAGGGGGAAAGACAATTTGCCTTAATTTCTAATTCTCAGGTCAACAGCAGCGCAGATGCGATCTGGAGCATGTGCCATCGTACGTATATTTCGCAGTTACAAATAAAAGTGCAACACTCAGTGTACGGAACTTTGTTAATATTCGTTCGCTTCTTAAATCGGCTTATATTAATTAACAATAGACCATTGTCAAATCTCATGAATAATCAGTTTACTGGAAAGTGATTAGAAAGAACTATATTATCTGATCTCAGGCTGCCTCGCACGAAGATTTTATTTTTGCAAAATTTTGACTCATGATAGCATGTGACGATATGAAAAAAGAACATCAGGGTTTCATCCACAAAAATCCGAATTAACACCGATCCACTTGGTACAGCTGAAAAGATAGTAACAAGGGATTTTAGCGACTTGGATATCTTACGACGCATGCAAATTATAATTATAATAAAAAAAAAAATAATAAACAGCAAAAAGAACTGTGCAGAAGCTTTCGTTTGAATGGTCACTCACGGGGTTTAAACTGAAACTAATGCGTTGTTCACTTCCGCGTGTTACCCCCTCCGTTTCATATAATTTGTATTTGGCTATCCCCGCGCTGCTCGCAACTCAGCCACTTGTTATCACAAACGTCGTTGTTTATTAAGTTATAACGGCCGACTTGTATACTCACGAATTTGAACGCTTTCAATTCTAGACTATACACATCCTGATTAACAAATACTACACATATAGCATAAGAAATCATGAGGCTACATTTTATAAAGAAAACTGAAGGAAAAAATCTAACCCGTACGTACGTCTCGCCACTTCCTCGAAAGATTAAAAAAAGAGTTTGCAACCAGCGAAAAGAACAATAACAATAAAGGGAAAGCATGTTTAAATTTTAAAAGATTATTCCTCTCTAACCATTCGGCTACGATTTTTACTAATTTTCCCTGGAAATAGGCAGTCTCCTTTGCGCGGTAGGGCGCAATCGTGTCGGTTACCGATAAGTGACGTACTAGGAAGAACATCGACAGGGTGCTGATTTGCCCCACCACCCGCCCCCCCCCGGGCAATACCGGTTAAAACAATTCCCCACCCCCGGGCCGAGGGGGCTGGACTTGCCCCGGGAGTTTCCCGGTGGGATGGTTACAGGTGAAATTGAACCACGCATAAACAAAATATAAAATATAAAGAAGTTTATTCATAATTTATTCTCAAAGTTCGCTCAAGTCGATCCATTGACAACAATTTCTCCGTTTCATATAATTTGTATTTGCGCATTTATACAGCTAAAAAGCAGTCTTCGGTGATCGGGTTAAAGAGAAAATCGTTGTACAAGCATTGAAACTAACTGGTGGGGGAGAGGGCGACTTGATGACGCGCGATTCATCGCAGAGATCAATTGTTTTACAAAGTAAGATCTTTGTTTGATGTAGAATATATGGTACGTTTAATTGCATGGTAATTGCTTTTGTTACGTGGCAGATACGCAAATATGTTTCAATCAGTCCCGCACGAACTTCATTTTGTTCTTTCTGTTAATTCTATCACTAGAAAACGAGAACGGTCAAGAAACATACTGTACACGCTTTTAGGTAAAGCAATTACTTCGGTTAAAAAATATCAGATGCAACCGAGTGTAAGCCAGCACAATAAGGCAAGCACGATTCTCTTCCCATGAAAATTCTCGGACTTCTTCGGTTTAGACCTCGGCCCACCGACGACTGCCGATCGTTTTAACATTTACAACATAATTCAATTAACTCTACCTCAACTTCGGTCCGCTGTAGCTATGAACGTAAAATAATACAAAACATTTTAAATCATTCTCATTGTAAAGGATAAGCAATATATTTCTCGTTCTGATCTAGTTACTAAAAATATCTCTATAATACCATATAATACCATATCAGCCCCTTACGAAAATGATCGGAGCTAAGAAACAACTTTTCCCCAGAAAAAAATAGAAAATATATAATACAGTATACAACAAAATAAAAAGCGTCTGGACTCTGAAAAGGGGTAAAAACACGTCGTTATTAAAATAGATTACAGGGCTGTATAACCCACAGCCAAAGAAAAAGTAGTAAAATTGCCCTTATGGTTACAATGGACTTTGTTGAACATATTGAACTTCAATATAATTTCCCTCACTAGATCTAATACAACTGAAATATTCCCACTTTTTCTTAGTCGTAAACTATACTTGATACAATCGTGCCATTTTCAGTAAATTTCCGAAAAAGTACGACAATTGCTCATTTTAATACACCAATTAAAATACTGCGTATAGTAGCATTGTGCGCCACCATGACGTCATACAAGCAGGGCGTGTTACTAAGCAACCAATCTGGCGAAAACCAACGAGATTAGTTTGAATTCCCGGAGAACGGATTCCGAATATCTCCGACTGCTTTATAGAGCCAGGATCAAATAATACCAATAAATGTCAAGCTGTCATTTACGCCTTCACCAGGGACGTTTTTGTAGAGACCCAATGGCTTGCCCTCAGTGTCGTCCTTAGTCTCCCCATGTCTGTCGATATCTTTAATCAAAGTCGCTTCCGAAGCAGATGTCGAAGTCATCTCCTCTATACAAATATGTTCACTGCTGACACCGTCCGAGGGATAAATCACACATTGTTGGTAATTGTACATTGGATGAGGGACGGCGGAAACGTTAGCAGTTCCTTCGCTACACATGCAGTTTGTCACCTTATCATTGATCATGCTCGTGTCGTAGCAAATAGGCGATGAACAGTCATTTCTATTGTAGGATTTATCTTTTGGTGTGGCAGTGTGCGGTGACCCCGCAGGCTGTTTCGGTTGCTTTCGCGAGGGGCTGTTAGGTGGAGTCCTTTTAGAGGTCGCGGGTGCGTGTTTAACCGGAGCGAAATGCCTTTCTTTGGGGGGGACTGTAACGCGCACAGCCGTGCTCGGGGGAGCTGTGTAGCCGGGAGTTTTTCTTTCCAATAGCTGCTGGAGGGGAGACTCGTAGTGTGGCATCATCGCTGGCCGGTAGGAGAACTGTCGATTTGCCAACCTAACGACCCCTGGCGCCGTAAAAGACTTACTTCGTACTATATCTGATCGATTCGAATTCTCTTTAAGACGCGGAGCACTAGCCTGAGCTTCGAGGGGAGTTCTAGGGGTACCCGGAGGTGACAGTGATCCTCCTTTCCGGGGCGTTTCTTTCTTCATGGAATTGCTTCGTGAAAGCGGTCGCTGTTGCGTCATATCCAGAGGTCCGACCATTCCGATATTGCTCGAACTCGGTCCAGATACGTGGATTGTTCGTCTGCCTGGTGCATTGCGAATGATATCACCGTAGTTCATTCGCTGGCGCCTGTCCCAGGTCACTGGAGCACTCTCGGTCGAAATCTGCCGCGCGACTCTAGTGCTTGGAGCGGTGAATGAATTGCTTCGTTGTACAGGCGCTGGCCGTTTCCCAGCGGCTACAAAAGACTTGCTTCTGGCAAGCTCGCGGGGCCTCGGAACAGCTCTATTAACTTCTCTCTTAGCGGATTCTTCAAGCTCCTTAATAGCAACAGCGGAATACGAAGAAGGATTGTCTGCCGGGACCGATAAAGCCCTTTGGTTTCTGAACTGGAGACGAATACTCCGTTCGTTTCTCGACAGAGAAAGTGATGTGTCTTCTTGTGCTGCGAGGGGCGCGGGTCGCTGTACATCCGTAAGTTGCGTGGGAGGGGAGGGTGAGGGTTCTGTTCGCTCCTGCCTAGTCTCTTCAGAAACTTGTGCGGCAGAAAGAGTCTTGCCCTTGATAAAACACGATATCTGATTAAGTACGCCTTTCTTCTGTTTCTTAGCTTTCTTGGTTGTTCCTTCGCTGCTAGTTTCACTTGCTGTTTCACTCGGAGCCTTAGCTGTTTCTTCCTGCTGAATTCGAGGCGTATGGAGCTTCACCTCTTTTCGTTCTTTTACCAGCTTGAATTCCAAATGATTGACTGTCGTTTTGTTATCGGGCTTTTCTTCTTCCTTGACTAAACTTTTTACTTTCCCGTTTTCCTTGTCCTTCGCGTTTTCTTTTTCTCTCCCTTTGTTTTTTTTCTTAGCTTTATCAGCTTTGGAAGAGCTTCCCTTGGAAATGACTTCGCACGCCACACATCGAGATTCGTTAGCACCGTGGGCGTCGCCATTTTCTTTGGGCGCATCCGCCTGTTTATCAAAGGGCTTGTGACTAGATACAAAGTATCCATTACCTGTGTGATAAATCTTCCTTTCTTTGATGAGAATTCCCAGGCAGTCATGAATCACGTTCATTTTAGGAACGTGTACATATTGGTACGTTCTCGCTAGG
Organism: Blastomussa wellsi; assembly: GCA_947652115.1. Taxonomy (NCBI): domain Eukaryota; kingdom Metazoa; phylum Cnidaria; class Anthozoa; order Scleractinia; family Plerogyridae; genus Blastomussa; species Blastomussa wellsi. The sequence continues at coordinate 4,640,852 of OX393568.1, read as the reverse complement.
TAGTCGGCGATAGATTGTTGTGTTGCTACTACCTGACTGCTGTTAAGTGCGGCGACAGTTTCCACCAAAGACTTGGTTAATGGTAGAAACGGCGCCTGCTGTATAATCTCCATGCCAATAGAACTAACTGCACCTGTAAAAAGCAGACATAACAGTAAATGATATAACAGTAAATTTCTCCACCATTTACTCGCTAGCTAAAACGGCTTAAAAAGATTTACATGTAAAAAATGAAACAGCCTACTGTGTGATTTTTATTTTTACCACCAAAGTTAACTTCCCGCATTGCAAACAAGCCCTTTTTATTTGTAAGCTCTTTATCGCAAGTTGGGAGGCGCGGTGTCCTAACGATTAGTGTGGACTACGGTTCGAACGGCTCGGGGTTCGAGCCCGGCCCGGGGCACTGCGTTGTGTTCATGGGCAAAACACCTTACTCTCACAGTGCCTCTCTCCACCCCGGTGTATAAATGCAAATGGCTACCCAGTGAATTGCTTGGGCAACCTGACAGAATTCTGGCGAGTAATCTGCGATAGACTAGCCGTTTCATGCTACAGGAACCGGAGTCAAGCGCCGACAGCTACAGACCCTTGCATAAATGGCGCCCAAATTTTAATAACGATACTGGATACATCCTTAGATTCTGCAGGGGCCTATGAGCCAGTTTGGAGACGGCTGCACGCAGGCTAGGCTTAACAAGTCCTTTTTGCATGCTCTATGCACGTGCGGAATTCAAACAAAGGCCAATAGACTAACGATTATCACGTGAAAGGTAGTAACATCCTAGATCCTGCCAATCATTACCTTTGAGAATGATGATGCGACAAGCAAAGAAGTGAAAAAGAAAACGCATTTGGGTTAAGTCGTAATATGACTAACGGATGAAAATGTTGCACTTAGACAAACGAGAGAGAGCTATATTAAATTTCTTCGAAGGGTCGCATGCAATGTCGCGAGAACAATTGTCGCGACATGCGATAAGTCACATACCATATTTAGCTGTCATTCTAATGTTACGTCTTTGCGTGTTCCAATCGGAGAATTTTAATGACCCACCAAATGATCGAAATTAAGATAAATATATTTTATTACAAATTTCAGCGTGTTAATTAGATCTCTTCATATCAGCCAAGTCGCGCGAGCAGGCGCACGTCACGCGAGTACACACGCGCGGATTTTCGCATGTATAATTTTGAAATAAAAAGCGAAAATTTATTCTGAAAGTGAAAAGTATTTCCTTGCAGCGGAAGCGAACATCTTTGTGTTCATTAACCAAAAAATTCCTGTATCATTAATTGGGTTCGAATCTAAATCCAAATGATAAATTTGCTCTTTAGAATTAGGTAGTCATCGTAGCCAAGTCGTTTAGAACTCGTTTGAAGGATTTTCGACACAAAACATTTTATGCGATAACCGGGCTGATCAGCGCCTTACGATGTAGTTCTCAGTAGTCTCACGTCGATTTAACTTTGGAATTGTTTTAAAGGGATTATGGTGATAGTGTTTGGTAGATCCGTAGATTTCACTGACACGAACTTCGATACAGTGTTGATATGCCAGAGAACGGGTGTACAATTCCGGCATTTTAATTAAGTGATCGTAACAACAAAATTCATCCATTTTGCGAAAACGTTTTTGTGACGGGCGTGCGGTACAAATTCCATGCTAAGTCAATTTAGTTTCACAATGGAAGCCCTTTCTCATAGAATTGGAACGGATACAGCATCCATGCAGTTGTTTTTAGGAGCCCTGATGTTCTAGAAGGTATTTATAAGGGCATTTGGGCAAACACGGGTCAAAGCTAATTTAAAAGGAAAGAACTCATTTGAAACCGAGGAAGCACATCGATGCGTTTTAGTGCTATCATCAATGACAGCAAAAGGGTTCGAGATTTATCTGTTGGTATCCAAAAATCCGAACCTGTTTTTTTTTTCGAGTATTTGCTACGGTGCTTAGTTGCGCTAAAATGAATTATTTTAAATTTATATTGTTTTTCTTTTGAGTGCTTCTTTGTTTTACTAACTGTGGAAGTTTCTTTCATTTGGTTTGACCTAATGAAGGTTATTCTTTTTATTAAGCGGCCCGCCCACAGCTTTTTGAGAACTCATGCACGGCAGTAATCAAATGAACTGCTTGCTGAAAATAAGCTTCTCAGTACAGTAAAAGAGCAATCTCGCACCTGTTTCATATTTCGCGGGCCTTTTATGACGCTTTTGAAAATAATCTGCCTTGAAGTGTATGCTTCAACGACCATGTATACACTTAAAATAGCGCAAGAAAGGGAATGAAATTCCACTGTCGAAAAATCCAAGGATCGGAACATGATTTGCAATATGTGTGGTTTGTCAAAACAAGACTTCAAAGCACAGTTTGTTTGTTTTTTCCTACTTGTACAATGATAAAAAGCATTGTATCGCCAAGAGTACGGTAAATTTTTCCGTTTGCATGCCTAGTTCAAAGAACAACAAAAGTGGATTTAACATGTAGAGAAAGACCGGGTGTTAATCCCGCCATCCGGCGCGGAAAGTACCGAAAACCTCGGTGCAAAATCACATCCGGCAACTTTGAAATGGTTTTTCAAATTTGCGTGTTGCAGCTTCTCGGTTCATTGAAAAACAGTGGAAAACGAAGAGGATAAAAGAGGTGATTTTAATCGTGTTTTCTTTTGTTCAAGTCACTGGTTAGTTGTTTTTCAGATCGTCAAAAATACAGCTATAAAAGGTATTCGCGTGGTGAGCCTTCATAACTGCTCTATTCTTTGCCATTTTGAAAAGCTTTCAACAAAAGTAGTCACAATGAACAAATCAATTTTGGCCCTGAGGCTGTCTTTAACATTGTTTTGATCAAACGGCAGATTGAAACTGTTGGGAGGGTTGTTTATCTGTTTATGGGAATCGCAGCATTTCAGCGCGGAGCGATTTCTAATTGCAAGTTATTCACTACAGTTTTATGAAAAGTTCCTTATTGAAAGATGTAATTGCACCGGATCTCATCGTAATAGCAACCGTATAAATATTATTTAATTGAAAACTTAGCACCATTCTTCGGCACTCAACCAAAACCTGTTGTCAATTTTCTTTAATAGAAAATTCAAATTAGCAACGAAAAAGTAAACTTGCCTCAAACGAGGCAAGATTAGGTGTAATGATGTCCAGCAAGATGTTTTGTCGTTCTTTTGAAACACGCGCTAAATAATTTATTACTGTTTTTCAACATACGATGAATATTGAAGAGAACAGTGAACGGTGCGCGATCAGAGATCGCTTATTCATTCGAAAGCGTTTGAATTAATTGTATTTAAGTTTTTTTTTGAAGGTCGGTGTGACAGAAGCGAGAACATTCTGGGGGCCTTTATATTTCAAAACAACCTTATGCAATATTGTCTGCCCGGCTTTTCGAGTGCCATCGTTCTTATTGCACCTGTCTCACACACTTGTTTGCCAATAACAAAACTAAAATACCTTGCTCGCATATATAAATCCAGCGAATTACAGTTTATTTACAACAACCAGATCCGGGAAATGATAATATTTTTGCGAGGGACAGAGATGTAACTGATTCAATAAATAGTCGCAAATTTGACCGCATATCAACCCACCGATATTCCGTCGGTTCAATTAAAGGCAAATTACTTTTAGGAAACCCCAGTTATAGCTACAATTGAAAAAAATTGCCATATCAGTTTCAAAGCGAGGGAATACTGCAGCCCACTGGCCAATACAAAAAAAACATTTTTTAGGCTGATGGTAATCGAAGGGGATGGCCAATTCAGAACATGAAATTAATTTGCTAGCAATAAAATAATCTTACCTATGTCTCGGATAACAAAGTTATCAGGGCTGCGGAGAAAATGGCGTCTCCAAGCTTCTTTGATGACCTCGACATCTTCATGAGGTCCCTTGATCAGCAAGGTGAACGGAAAAACCCATCCTTTGAGGCGAATTTCGTCTAAGCTTTCCGTCAACCTCGTTAGCATTGTCGATCGATTTGACTCCTTAAACTGATCGAATAGCTCCAATCCGCTAAGTTGATGCGCCGGTTTGGAATGACTCTCGACATCGCTGCCGAGGGTACATGTATGTTCGCAGTGATGTCGAACTGCCGTCGAAGTCGGTCGAAACACAACTGCTAACACATTGCTCAGGACAATCGAACATTTCGGAGTTCTGTCTCGGACGGATTTCGCGTTCGAACTCATCCCATTGAAGGAGATTCAAATGCTTATTTCGAGCGTTTTGGATCCGAGCTCTCGAAACAAGATGAAGTTTTCGCAGTGTTGTAATTCACATGTCCGGTTGGTGGTTTTCAGGACCCATCAATCAGAATGCGCGATGGTTCAAACAAATGCAAATGTTAAAACAAAGAACGCAGCGAACGGGAACGTGTTTATGGATGACAAAAGCCCACCGACCAATGAGTCATGAATATGCCTTGAATGCATCATCACAGATTAGCTGAGAACGAAAAATGGACTCTAAAGAACAGCACAAGTCAAGCGGTCAAGTGGTCCTGACATATATAATTGTTGTGGTATAGATTTATGGGAGTCTCTGTGACGCCGTTTAAAAAAAAATCGTTTTCATTAGTTTTTCTTGAGCAAGATGGCATTCACGCGCGACACAACGTGGGTGTCCGTGCGTGTAATAAAAGGCAGTCACACACGCGTGAGAAAGTGATCCAGAAAAAGCTGAAACATCTTCTTAAAGCACAGGACACTGACTGTTGAATGTTAGCTCACCTTACTCTTAAATTGCCCTTGTAACAGCTACAACTAGCTGCTAGTGGAAAGGAAGGCGGCCTCTCGATCTAAGTTTATTCCACGTGATAGACATAAGCGCGCGCGTGCCTTAAAGGTTGGTACCCGACGGCAGTACTTGTCAAAATTGCATAGTCAGCTCGAAATTCTGTTCTGATATAGTGTTTATTCTGCTATTAATCTGCTCGGAAAAGCTTTGACCATTATTGATTTTGAAAAGTTTGAACATTATTCACATCTAAAGCAGAAAGTATTTTGCAAGGCAATACCCGTGTCCAATGATCCATCACCAAATCAAAAATATTTAGCTGTCACCAGGTCTGGAAAAATTCTGCTCTAGGAATTAGCTTATTCTGCCTCCCGGCAATGCTCGTAAAATTGTCTGTTCTGCTCAAAATGTTGCTCGGTAAAATACGCTTGTATTAATTGTTATAACCTTCTGCGCTTTTCTACTTTATTTTGCAACTATTATGACGATTGTTGCGCTTTTGTTATTACTTGATATTTTTACATAAACTTCGTTTCTAACATTTGTTCTAAATGTGCCATTTCTGCGCTTACAGAGACTGTTCACTTGACGTAATAGCCACCATACTGGTTTGCCTTACAAAAGATTTTTTTTAAAAACAACATGGCCGCCTTGTCCGTTGTTATTTAAATATAACAGGACGAACACCTTATTTTACCGGGACCTATTAGGTTCAAAAAATATCTGCCGGCAGAATAATCGCTGGGAAAATAGAACGGCGAAAAATGGCCTATGCTTCTTCAAAATTCTGCGATTAGAATTTATCCGAGCTAGCCTGCTGTTTTGGGCAAAATAGGCTGAGCGTTTGGTTCCTTCGCTTTTATTTCTCAAACGCCTCACCCTTGAGTTTTCCACTCGCCGTCCTTTGCGTTATTCTGATCTCTAACACCTTGAACTTGTCGATCGTTTACATGGCACCTAATTAATTCATTTCAGTTTGCGGCCCGAAAAAGCGACATTTCCCGTTTTGGAAATTTATGATCTTTCATCAGATAAATAAAGAAGTTTTCATTTCTTCAGCGCACTTGATTATTTCCCTGTTCCGGGATTATTCACATAGAACTGATTTTTCTCCGTTTTCTCCGTAGACCTTTTTCGCTTGGACTGTTTGTTGCCCATTACAGACCATGTGCCCTCAAATTTTCAAATAGTTGCGTGTCTCTGTATAAATAATTTTTGGACAAATACGCCCAAGCAAAAAAGGTCACAATTAACACTGACGAACGCAGAATCAAATACAGACATCGCATACTTTTGATCACGGTGACAATATACTGTTAGCGAAATCTATTTAATCGTCAAAAACTGGTCGTGAATTGCAAATTATCTTGACCAATCGTGGGTTTAGATCAGAACGGCGGCCACCTAGTCCGTAGAGAGTTCTTTATCTCCATCCAGTGTTCCCAAAAGTGCAAAAACTTTCTTTTCAGACTGCACTGGTTCACCGCTGACATAATCATTAAGAATATGAAAAGTTTTAGTTTTACAGGATGGCAAAATATTTCACATCTTGCACAATATTTCTCCTATCAATAATGTTGCAAACGGAATAAATTAGTTGAATGAAAAGCGTTAGTTGATACCGTGAGGATTAAGAGTGCCAATTTGAAAAATAAATTTTTGTTCTAAATTTGTTTTTTGTTCTAAATTTGTGTCTTTTCATTCAACTAATTTATTCCGTTGTTTTACGTTACCAGGCACCAGCCAATAGCGAAGCTCCATCTCTCTGTATATAAAAAACACACGGCCCACAATTCCTTGATTCGTTCCGACGAAGGGCTAACGCTCGAAACGTCAGCTCTTGAATCTCTTTACGGTGGCCAATTCACATTATCAACCCAGTTGATAAAACCAAATTATACTGAAACCCTACCCAGGGGATTATTTTCCCCTACCCAAAACTCCTACCCAGCGGAAACTTAGTCAACCCCAGTGCACAGTGAATGTTTTGATTTTACCCAGTGACTGTGCGGTGTGACCCAGCGTATTTTGTTTTCAAAAAAATAACAATAAAATAGAAAACGAGCTGACCCATTGGGAAATTATCCAACCCGGTGACTTTTTTCCCGAAAACCCAGTGATGATAAATATTCCACTGGGTCTGTGACAGAGGGGTGTTCCAATCCAGTCCATGATGTGTCTGATCCGATTGGTTTAAATGGATTACTGAAATAACCAATCAGATTCTTCACGGATCTTCGCAGGGGTATGTTATTATCGGTTCCTGTGTAAGAACCATTAAAGGCGCTGATGGAGAAACGCGACTAATTTCTCACGGAGATTAGGTCTTAAAAAGAAGCATCGGGATTATTGGAATAACAACTCACTAAAACAATTAATTTTTGCTGATCGGTTGTAAACTGTCAACTGTAAATGTTACAGACCTTTACCCTAGAAACATGCAACATCTGTTATTTCTTGTTTTGCGAAACTGAATTTGAAAAGCATCAGGCGGCACCATGGTGTGAAGTTTCTTTTCAGCCCCAGCTACGAGAAAAACAGTTGTCGTTATAGTATAGGAAAGTACGACGTTTTGAAAATTGGTGTCTAAAATAACCACTATAAGCCAGTTCTGAGTTTCAAAAAACACTTGCGCGCGTCGGGATAAAATCAAGTATATATTAAAAATACAAAAGATTTTGAATTCAAATTCGAGCAAATATTTTGAATGACAAAAGAAGAAAATTATGTGCTAGTTTTTTATCCCGACGCACGCACGTATTTTTTGAAACTCCGAATTGGCTTATAGCATAGTCTGAATTCAGTTCGTCGCGACAAATTCCTATCAAGCAGACGATAAAGCATTTTTATTCAGGTTCAGCGGTCATGTTCCCAGTCTGAGGTTTGGATGCCTCTTGTGAGTTGCCCCTGGGAGGCGATATTCAGACTATCACAATCCATGCGTACACGAGCCCCGACTTGAAACGCCAGGTCATTATTAAAAACAGAACTTAACCTCAAGAGGGTCTCTGATAGAATACTCCAGGGGAGGGCATAATCTCACCAATGCTCAGAAAGAGGAGACAGCTTGAAAAGATATAAGATTTCAAGTTTGTGAACTGCAATCCTTCTCAATCTTCCTACATTCGAAGCCATCCTTATTTCTTGTCAGTTTATTGTGACCTCTGTTGTGTTTCAGTTCTATCAACTCTGTAAATTACAGGCTACATTGCCAAATTAAAATGACCGACTTCATTCATGGCATCTAATCCGCTATAAGAGATGAAAATCCTCTGTCTGAGCTAATAAGTGCATGATATGAAGCGCTGAAAGAGTAGATTAACAGAACATGAAGACTGCTGGAAGAATTACCACTGATCATGAATGACAGAAACAAAGTCTAGTTTCAACCGAAGAGTATACTAACTATGAGCACGAAGATCGAGAAAACCGGCCCTAACCAAATTCGATGCCCGTCACTTTGAAGCAACCTTTAAAGTCAAAAGGACGTAGAACGAAATTGATGCCCAGTCAGAAATGTTAAGAATGAGATGAAATATAAAGCAAATCTGCCAATTTCTAGGAAGGTGGCAAAACAAGCAACGTTTTTCCATTTAACTCTTTCTTGGTAATTTTTCTTAAAACTTTCACCAGCGATAAACAATCATTAACTTTTGGACATCAGTGGTCGAATGACTGGCCTCATCCATTTCGAGCCATGAGCCGACTGCCGGCTGGTACTCGGTGAAGAGGGGTACTCCCCTATATGTGCTATACGGGGACGTGCTGCTGTACGGTTTTTGACCCTCAGTCCTGAACACGGTATATAATTTGTGTCCTGTCCTAATAAGGGCTGGAGCCGCCCTAAGCAAGGTATGACTTCAAGACTTCGTCTAGTTTTAAGCAATCCAAAAAGAAACATTAATCAGTATTTATTTAGCCGTCATCAATAAACATGATACCATCTTCAGGACTATGCATTAGCCCTATAGTCTAAAACGGTTTGCTTTGTCCTAAACTGGGTAGGTATTTGACGATATTTTTGTCTTAAACAAGGTGGTGGTTTATTTTCGATCGAAACAAGCAGTGAAAGCCGCGAAACCGGAAGCCGAAACTGAGAGGCGAAGCAGCGAGGGGCCTTAGTTAGAGCGAAGTGGTTATACACTGCGCTCTAACTCAGGCCCTCTCGGATTCCGATATCGCGGCCTTCACTGCTTGTTTCGATCAAGCGCGCTACCAAAATAAACCGCCAGCCACGCAGGCTAAACATGGGGCCGGTACAGTCAACTGTATCTTGATCATGTTGATGGGCACCTCTGTAATGCGGACAGCGCGCGTTTGTCCTGACAGCCGTTTTAATCTTTATAATTAATTAAGCTTTAAGTAGCCAGTAGCAAGCTAATCGTCTTATTCTGACAACGGGCGCTCAGCACACGCGAACTTGTATCAGAATACATTGAACATTGGACAGCGACGGTGAAAGCACGATACAAAGAAAAATAGATAACTTAGGCTACGTCCACATTAAGCCGGATAAATTTGAAAACGGCGTTTTCGCCTCGAAAGCGGATAAAATGTTTTGCGTACACACTATACCGTTTTCAAATTGTTTCGCCACCGATTTTAAAACGCTGACTCGCAAGAAACGCTTAACTACATGCTTATTCGATTGTTTTGATGTCACCGTTTTAAAATGTTCCGTTTTCGCCGTCCACACTAACACACCAAGCCAGCGTTTTCAAATTTATTCACTTTAGAGAGCATTTTTAAAAGGTTCCGTTTTCGGTGACCGAAAACGGCGTTTTAGTGCCGGACGGAAGGCCAATCCGGAGAAAAAAGTTGCGTTTTCAAATTTATCCGGATTAGTGTGGACGTAGCCTTAGCAATGAGCTGACTAGTCAAGCGCAGCAATTTTTCGTCTCCAACACTAGGCACCTCATATATCGGTACGTCCCGGTGAGAGAGAAAGTTTACAACTCGTTGACCGTAGTACTGTTGACTGTACTTTCAGATCGAGTTGTCCAAACCTTTTGCCGGTGTTTGCATGTGGCTTTACAAACAAGAAGTGAGGATTCCTGCATTCTATTTTGATTTGTTACCCCGGTTGGCAAAGCCAACAAAATGCAATGAGACATCGCAACCCTGCTACCCCAGCCAATCGGCAAAGCACGTATCACGAGATCAACTACCTTCATAAGTAAATTAAAGTTCTGATCACATAGCACTTCAGTTAGTATCTTAGTTATCTTTAGTCAGCCAGAACTGTTACCGTTATTCAATTTCTATCTACCTAAGTAGTCCTGGAACAATCATTTGAAATACGTGCCCATGGCTTAACAGGAAAAATAAACAGGGAAGCTTGAAAAGAAGCCAATGAACGAACAAATAACACGCCTTGTCCTCCTTTTAATTTCCAAAACTAATCACGTCCTTGGCATAATTCGATTCTCAAACAGTAAAGAAAGTTTTACGAGGGCTTCCCTGCAGTGTTCATAAAATATCACCAATTGCAAGCTGAAAATAACTGACATGGGCAGAACCGAAAAGGAAGCCGGGAAAGGAAGACTTCGTGAAAGAGACGGTCCATTTGTCACAGTCCTCGAGCTAGGTGGTCTGGGAAATGTTGACTGATGTACCAGGAAATGGACCAAACATGGGCTCCACCCAGGACATGACAAAATGGACCACAAATGATCCCCAACTAGAAAATTATCCCCAAACATGGACCGCAAATGCCGCCTTAAAACAAAGGGTGCACCGGCGTGGCACTGGAAAGGGGATGAAAGGTATCAGTGATCGAAAGACAAAAATAAATAAAGATTCAATGTTGACAAAGCGCTGCATATAGCAACAATAACAGCATGCTGCGGGTAAGGAAATGTTTAAAAATTTTTCACGTGTAATCAATTAGAAACAATTTAAAATCTTTTAACAATGTAAAATCCACATTAGCTGATAAAGTGGCTTTGCATTGTGGCGTCAATTGCCATCCGCACGCGACAGCATGTATTGATCGATTCCCTTAAACGCTCTTCTACGGTAGCAAGATTTCCATTTCGTTTAACCAGAGTTACATTGCGATTGTTTTTTTCCGCGTGTTCATAGATGTTCAAAGAAATAACCAATATTATATATCTTGAGTAGTAAAAGTAAAGCAATCGAGTAAACCCCCTTCATATTCGCATCCTAATAATTCCGGCGACAAATTCGCCATACTTGTCTGATCATCCTATTTTGACGAATTAAAAATTTGGACAAGAAATATGCTGAGATGAAAAACGTTTGCTGCGAGCAATACCGCAGTTCTAGTGTCGTGCGCTCCTCACTGAGAGAAATGAGAATAGCGGCTCTTTGCAGTCTAATTAATTTAAAGTTAATTTTTATAGTATTCTATTAAAGATCATGATAATTCCTAGTCGAACTCTAATGCCATGTAATACCTGTCAATGACTAAGTCCGAAAATAGAATGCAAATTAGTGGACCCAGCGAGACTCGAAAAACATTAGCCGGTTATGAGATAAATCGAGGGAATCTAGGCGATGTTTTCCTTTCAAAAGTGTTTTAGGAACGCCAACTTTCGTGCTTGAAGAAAATCGTCCGCCATTCCGGTTCCTGCTGAATCATGACGTCACTCATGAGAAATTGAAAACCTGCTTATTAACATCGAAAGTAAGAAAACATAAATTTAAAAAATCTACGAGAGACCTTTCTTCTTTAATCTGATAAAAACGTTTACATTAAGAAAAAAAAACAATAAAACATAAAAATAGTTCGCGTTTATTTACATTTCACAAGTTTATTTTTGAAAGACCTTTGTGGTTTACTGTGCGCATTATTTCCGGGTCGATTATCACTGCGGTTCAAAGACTTTTAACAGGATTTGCCTTGGCTAATAAGTGGCGTAGACTGTTCGATGGAAAGTTTTATTTCTTAATTTAATTTGCTGTGGTTAGGCAAACGCCACTTCTACGTAAAACAGTGGCATGGACTCCTGGAACTGGAATGTGAACGAAATCGGTATCAGTGATCGAAAAACAAACATAAGTAAAACTTTTATGCGGACATTCCGTTGGGCTATTAAAATTTGATAAGCCCCGTAAATGTCTGAATTTTTTATATCAAAAATTAAAAACAATGTAAACGCTGTTCAAAAATTATTTATATGTATTGCTTGGCTTAACAGTGACGTTAATGATTGACATCCACGCGTGGATTTACGACGATCCGCCCGTGAATTTACGCAAATTCCCTTTGCTTACAAGTCGAGTTCACACTGGAAACGGGAAGCGAACGACTTTTAGAAAGTCTAAAGACCTCTTGGACATGCCTAGATTTACATTTCTTTTATCTCTTTCTTTCGCGGAAAAATCTAGGAAATTGTGAGACTGGCAAACTGATTTCCCATAAGCGGAAGATGTAACCAAGCTTTTCGAACTGGACGATTCATATCTGCTCTTATTAATTACTGCACCAAGTGATAACAATGGTTGTAACTGACTTAAAAGCTTCATTGTCCGCTTTCACTCCGGTTTGCATTTGTTTGCGGTTAGCCTATAAGTGAAACGCAGGCTAGGAAAAACATCTACGTGATCGTGGTAAGAGATGGTGCAACAGAGATTCTGGGGTCGATCACGCGTGATCCGTACAGCTTTCTGGTCGCGAAAACTGGCATCGACCGTTTAGGAAGCGGACACGCGCGGGCGAGGAAGACTAAGAGCTACTGCTACACGCCTTGCTTTATTTGTCAGGCAATTTTCCCTCCTCTTCATAGTATGATATTAAAAAACAATTCGAATTAACATTCTTAAATGCACTTAAAAGGGAAAGATGAAAAGAAAAAGAGGATTTCGCCATGTTCGAAAATTGGAGGGGGGGGGGGGTTAGTTAGAGTTTTCGCGGTATGCCTGTTTTGTTTAAGATGCGGTCTTTGGGTGAGGATACTCGATCAGAAAAAGACACAAATTTTTGCACACTCCAAATGTTTCGATGTTTTGTAACTCCACGCCACACTTATGACGCAAAAGCAAATACCCGCTTTCCCGCCCACCTTCTCCCCCGGGTTCATTATATGTTTTAAAAACACCAGGTTTTTGAATACAGAGGGCCACACGTCACGACGTTATGAAGAGTGTATATCATATAGCATAATTATTTGCCGGATCTCACGGAGCTTGGAGATGCACGTACTAAGCACTCACTCGAAGGGAATAGCAAGACAGTCGTTTGAAATTTCATGGCAAGTACCACAGCACTTGGTTGTGGACAAGTTTTACTGGGCTTGGTCGCCATTTCGACTGGTATCAACTAGTCTTCTTCAGGGCCAGAGTTGGAATGAGATAATACTTAACGGCTCCTAAAATTGCCTTCGCAAATTTGGCGGCAACAAATTAAAAAAGTATGCACATATGTGTCGACACAAGCGTGAAGTGGTACAGACACAAAAAACGCTTTAATACTTGTGTACTCAGACCGCTTAGTCAAGGATTTTTCACGTAAACCGAATTAATGTCAAAAGTAGGGTGGTCTTGTCTCTCAACTGGCTTTTAATTAACGCCTTATAAGTGGAAGATCGGTACAGAAAGGTTAAGAAAGCTCCGTCGCGGATGGCATCTTGCAAAGGTTAGAAAAAATGTCCAAGTTTAATTTGCCAATTATAATTATTTTTAATCTATCTCACTGGAAGACATTCTTGTTTCTTCTTTGTGTGTAGTTACCTCTGCTGTTTTTACCTTGGTAAACTATTAATTAAAGGTGATTTTTTGCATTACCAAAGATGACTCAACTTACGGTATCGGCCTTTAAACTGCCAGTTTGACATCGCTGCAGTATAAACGCTAAAGACAACATATATTACAACCTCGTTCCCAGGGAAGGGAAGGAGACGACCCTGGGAACGAGGTTGCATACATCGCGGGAAACTGACACTGGTTGCTAACAGCTAGTGTAAATAGTTTTTCCAGTTCATATTTTTTACTATTTCACTGGAAATGGAATTTTACGGTAAATAATTATGCATTTTCCGGTGTTTTGTGTTTTGTTGGCATTGCCGGCTGAGATCGAAACACCAAGGGGACTTTTCTGACGTTTAATTCAAAGGGTTCGTAAAGACGGAAGGATTTCCGTCCAATTAGAATGATAGCGGATTTAACGTCCGACAGTTAGTCACGAAAACGCTATAACAACAAAGATTTTTTACGGGGAATTTTACCAAAGCAGAGTGGCGACAGACATTTCCCTGGAATCCGCACACAAAGGGCAACTTGTTGCCGTGTTGCATATTCATGTATCTGTCCTCGAGTTTTTAAAACTTCTTCAGTGTTGACTAGCGATCGTGCACAGACTGCACAGCGTTCCTTCGAAGAAACGCACTCTTTTTTCAACCACAAGGGCAGCTATTTCCCATATCCAGGTAAGAATGACCAAATTTGTTTTCTTCTTGTCGACTGACTCGAACACAGACATTTTCTTGAAAAACTAACCTTTGGCTAAGGAAATACCATTGCATGGGCACGAAAGTTTAGTTAGGCATCAATGAATGTGAGAACAGAAGAATTGATTAAGCAGAACTCTAGATCGCTAATGTAAAATGAATGCAATGACAATTTTTTTTACAATAATGAAATTAATTATCAAATATATGCAATAATCGTTTCAGATTGGTTTAGTTTAGCGTGCACGGGACGTTAAATCTCGTCAAAATCCTTCAACCGGTCGAGACTCCAACGGGTTACTGAACTTGTAGTTCAACCCAAAAAGAGGTCTCTAAACAATTTTTTTGCAAATATGCTCTTAATACAGTTATTTCTAGAATAAACAAAGGATAAGTTTACCTGGCTCCCAGGTGGGGGGGGGGGGGTACTCGAAGTATACATGACGGGGGGTCCGACGTATTTTTTTGGGTCGAAAATTTACATACTCGGTATTTTCTTGGGTCAAGAGATCTGTCACTTATTTTTTGGGGTCTTATTCGTTTCGGGTTTTCGTTGCGATCAGTGGATCAGAAAAATATTCATTCGAACTTCTTTTCAGCGTTGTAATCTTGTTTACTTCTCCCGTATTTAAGTCTTGTATTTTGCTGGGTTGGAAATTTTGATGTCAGGTATTTTTTTGATTCTAAAATTTCAGCCTTGAGTATTTTTTTGGGTTTGCAATATGAAGCTGCTTCTGAGGTTTGTCCCGTGGGCAAACCTCAGAAAGACCACAGAGACATCCAAATAACGCAAGTAAAGCACAAGTTGAGTCATTTTTATTTGCATTCTCAGTTCAACACGTAGAATTTATGGCAATTTTCGAACTTCTCTCATACATTCTCTTACGTTATGTCACGTAAATCACATACAACGTATTGTCCGCCTGTGCCGCGACATCGCGAGTTTTATTCATTTGAGAAGTTTAAGTATTAGGAAACTTGAAGAAGTGTATTATTATTTCTCTTCTATAATATCGTAGTTTCTTGACTCTGTCCACTGAATGGATTTCGATTTATTTTTTGGTCACGTGAGTGAAAACGCTCTATTGAGGAGTAGTTTATCACCCAACAAGTTGACCTTCACGGCTAAATATAATGGCGTTTTGCACCCTAAGCGAGCCGGACCAAAACCCGAAATTTACACCCCTAAGCGAGACGACGAGCATCCCCTCCCCTTTCATATGCTAGTACCCCCCCTCCCGGTGGTTGCCCGACGGGCAAACATGAAGTGGACAGGAGAAGTGAAGCAATGTTGTTGGGTATTTTCCCCTGGTGGCAAACTTCAGAAACTTGTCTTATACATGAGCAAATCTCCTCTTAAAAATGCAAAATTTAATAAGCAAACATAACTGCAAGGCTGATCCTACGTGAAAAAGATGACTTTGCGGGACAGCAACTCGACAGAAACCGATAAAGCAGGGCTGCAACCGTGGCCAGCTGTATCGTTCTTATTGGAACTGATTAGGTCTCTTGCGGATCCTTCGTCAACTAGCAGCATTATCGCTTGCGGTCCTTTGCAGTTTTCACGTCTACTTTATAAAATTTAAGCGACCGAAATCAATTTCACAGATTTGGGCTCGTAAGATGAAATTACAGCTTGCACGAAGGGTATGCCGACTATTTAATTTGAATTCCGTCTCAACCTGGGTACATAACATGAATATAGTTATATTTGGTAATGTCCAACATTACCTTCGAAAACTTAAAGTGCTACTAAAACGAAATTTTTTTATTCGAGATTTTTGCATAATTATAAAGTTTGATCCTTATTTACAAATACTGTCAACTTAAGTCTTTTTGTCCGCTTACGGATCGCGGAAAATGCTCTTTTAAGCCCCGGACATGATTTGGAGCAAAAAGACACTTTTCAGCCGTAAAAAATTAGCACTGTTCCATTTCTTTTGGCCAAAACGAATTCGCACAAGGTGATCAGCGTGGTTCAAAGTACAAAATTACGCAAAAATCCCAGACACGAAAATTTCGTTTCAGTGGCCTTTTAAAATAACACTTTACCAAGGTATAGAAAAACACAAAAGAGACAACAATTAACTGAAAAGAAACAACGATGGCTTCTTTATACATTTTCAAAGCTGAAACATTGCCAAAACAAAATTCCTCGTTCAGTATTCTTTTGTTTATTTCATACTTACAAGACCTTGCCACAGCCGGTTGAGAAATACCACAGTCACTAATTTAGCCCAATCAAACGAGGAGATCAAAAAACACCGACTTATATTCAAAGATAGCCTTTGGTATCCTCAGAGCAAGATTGAGATTTGTATCGCTGATAGTAGAACCGATAACCAACTTATCTCTCGCTTATCATTCCAAACTCTTGGCTATAAAGCGATGAACAATCGTGTAGTCCGTTATCTTTGACAGACGACAGAATCATAAGATTGCCTGGAATCTAGTTCAGTTTTCGTAATAACAGGGCCGTAGAAAGGGGAGGGGCCATGGGGGGGGGGTCGTGCCCTCCCTGTTTTTTGTCAAAAAAAAACACACACGCATGAGAAATTTAAAATTAAAATGTTAATTATTCTGAACGGAATCATTCCTGATAAACTACAATATGCGAGAACGCAACTTTCTAGTGGTTTTTCCAGAACGTCCAATTAACCCTCCACTTAAAATTCAAGCTGCTCGAAAATTTTGTTATCGGAAGGTAAGCTGTTGCAAAGTACCGCACCACTATAGCTAAAGCTGTTGTTCAAAAAGTTAGTGCGGGGCATTGGAACAGCTAGTTTGTTCACGGAGTCCCTCAATATATAATCAGTAATGTCAGAACGGTTGACAAATAGCTCACTCAGATACTCAGGTGTAAGGCCATTTAACGATTTATAGACCATTATAGCTTTCTGCATTTGTCGCTGAGTACTTAGTTTTCTCCACCAAAGTTTCCTAAGTAAATCTTCAACATACGTGTCGTAACAGGAAGAGGTTAAAATTCGAGCAGCACGGTTTTGTAACAAAGCATTACAACAGCCAAAGCATGAAATGCGTCAATGCAGGTTGGATAGGATGGATAGAATCACTAAGGAAGCAGGGAATCAATGGAAACCGAGTTAATAAAACATTTAGAGTCAAACGGAGTGACTGCACGGTTCAGCTCCAGGTCAAATTTTATCAGTCAATTATCTTAACAGGTATGAGATGCACTCAAGGATATTGCCCCTCTTTATAATCTGTCCGGTAGGCCTAGACACAAAAAGCCGGATTTTTTAGGATTTTTATAGAATCAGGAGATGTTTAGAAATTTTGGGGATTTTTAGAAAAAAATGGGATTTTTGGGGATTTTTAGATGATTTGGAACAAAAATTGTTCTATATTCTTTGCCGTTTTATTTAAAATTCCTATGAAATGAAAATTTTGTCCCATTGTTTACTATTCTTGGTGAGTTGGTGACTGCTAGACTGCAATCCAATTGTGCAGCGGTGTTTCCCATATCTCCCATTTCTAATATACCCCATCATTCCAAGGGAAGCAAGTTTCAAACATGGCGGAGCCCGGAGCGCTAAGGTTTCATTAAAAAAATAATTGTGAGAAAAATAGAGATTTTTTAGAACATTTTGGGATATTTAGGAACTTTTAGAAACTTTTGGGGATAGTTAGAGATTTTTGGAGGGATTTTTAGGGAAAAAATTGAGAATTTCCAGAGAGATTTTTAGAGCATTTTTCGGGATATTTGTGTCTAGGCCTACTGTCCGGTAACGCATCCATAATATCGAAAAACAGGTCAATACGCGTATGCAGTCGGGAAGGCCAGTTCGAGGTAAGGTCATCAACTCATCTCATCTAAGTAGGTCTACATTGAGCGCAGCTTGAAATGCATTTCATATACATTTCCCACCAGCAAACACTGAGAAAAATATGGAAAATTTTAAAACGCTGAAATTATGATCATAATAATAACTTTTGAATATGTGCTAGTACCACCCTTCCCCTGATCGCAGGTTTGGTGCATGGTGGGTTCCGCAACCTCTCGAGTCTGGTCTTGGACCCGGGCTAATTTCCCGAACAGCGGCTAGTGATCGAGCCTAAGGTTTGAGCTCGGTCAATCGTTCTAAAGAAACGATTGCATTAAGCAAATTCAAGTTCATAATCAACTATGTCATGTTTTTATGGCTAACAGATTGCCTGTGTAGAAAGAGCCACTACGAGCCACTCTGGCGGTTTCTCGTCCAATAACAGCACAAAGCCCGGTCGTTCGATACAGGAATCCAACGCACTGACCATTACTCCACGGCGCCTTCGCAGGATTTCTTGTAACACAAATTAAAAAAGTAACAAGGGTACAAAGAGTTCTTTTCACGAGTCCATAGCGGTAAATCCGAGTTTGTGCGAGCTCTGTTATTATTTGGACACATCTCTGAATAGTTAATCCTTTTTGAGCAATGTAGAAGAATGTCACATAACGGAAGCAAAAAAGGCAAGTGATCTAAGATTTTAAAAAGCAGATATACGGTGTATCAATTGGTAAGATGAGAAAGCTAAAAAGAAGCGGTCGCAACAAAACATTTCTAAGAAGGCCAAAGTTCAGGCACACCAATTGATGCAAGTTGATCTCTGGTCCGATACTTTGAAAAATTACGGAAAAAAATCCGGAGACCTCTAAGCATAAGGTGATTGAAAAGCGATTCTTTGTTGTTTAAGCTAAACAACAAATAATAGAAAATGCCCTTAAATAAAATGTTGGAAGAGTGGAATTCATGACACTGCGCGTCTAAGTTGCAATGAAATTTGATGCAAGAATGTTTTTAAATAATATAGTTTCGGTACGTTTAAATTCCTTTTGTTATCTTTCATTCAATTAAGTTTCGTTTTCAGTAATTAGCGATTGTCTGAACGTGAACACGGTTAAGGCCGTGTCTGGGTGTCCTCACAGCCTTCGGTCAGACGTTCTTGACTGTGCGAGAAAATAACTCTGATTGCAGGTTGAGGTTGTCCTGAAGAGTTCCGAGCCGGGCGTTAATTTATTTTAAAACATCATGGTTGCACTCGGCGAAGCAGGATTTATTGACTTGATTCGCATATCAAGGTAAAGCCACTCAATTTTTGACTGATCATCGTTTGGGGATATCTCAGCGGCATTTGTTACGATGCAAGCCTGTCCAAAAAAATTAACATGAACTTCATTAATTTGCGCAGCAATAAAGGGGCTAATTTAAAACTTGAGAAATGCCGCGAATAAACGGTTAAATACGCGTAATTGACCCAATCAAATCTGCCTTATTAACAGTGTATTCACCCGCCAAATAAATAGCCGAAAACAAGGTGTCATATTCCGCAGAACATGACATTGAACCCACCTAATTATAAATTGCCCACCCTTAATACACCTTATTCCAAAATGGCTACCATCTTAGTATTATTTTGTTGGTATTCAAATTAGCCCTTATTGCCTCGTTTTTAAGCTCACAATCAAAAGAATATTTTATCTTGAACGAGACAACAAGGGCCAATTTGTATGTGCATAGTAAATCAGCGGCCATTTTGGAATAAGGTGTATTTGGTAACGGTACCCGCATAGGGCCACACAAAGGCCATGGAATGAAAGGCAAATCGCCGCAGGGTTTTATAAGCGGTAATGTTTTGGGAACTCTACCTCATCGTTTATGTGTTCATTTCCGGTTTATCGTTTCCATTCAAGCGATGTAAACAGGGGCTAAATTTTGCCGGCCAAGAGTCAAATGCGGCCATTCAGATGCATGAAGACCAATGAACAGTGCCTACATATTCGGCAGTTTATTATGCTATGCAAAGTGTTTTTTGCATTTTGTTTTCAAGTTAGACCGTTGCCCATATCGGCTGTACTGAAAAGTGACGCACTGCAATCAATGCGTGGTGGGTGGGTCGCCCGGAGGCTTCGCGCGGCTTTTTTTGTTGACATACAGAATATGGTGGCAAGTTTCAAAAGGCTAATGTTTTCAGTTCTGTAGCACCGTGTGTTGGCACAAAAAGCTTATTTGATTATGAGTTTTCCTCAAAGAGAAACTTGCCATCGTGGTATTTTAAAACGTGCTATTTTAAATTCTGAATAACAAAAGTTAATTAGAAATTGAAGTGAACTACAATGAAAATTGTTTTCAAGTAGAGAAACACAGAAAGTAACAAAAGGAGCTCTTTGGTGGAATTCCACGGCGATGAATGAACGCTCCATCCCTCCAGGCAAAAGAAAAACAGGCTAACACGAATTTTAAATTGTCCGATTGTTTGCCGACATCAAAAAGCCATATCTTATAACACAGTCTTTCGTTCGTTCCAAAAAAATCAATTAACCCGAATTTGATTAATCTGAAAAAAGGACCAAGATTTGGTTACAATTTCGAGAAAAACTAATCCATTGAAGCTCGGCCCGGTGACATGTAGGATCAGTCTGTATGGACATCGTCTCGAGAAAGAAGGTACGTCTTTACCTATTTGTTTTATAACTCGTTACAGTTTACAATCAGTTTTGCTGTTTGGCGAATCTGCCGTCCAGGCTCCGGGAAATAAACCGTGAATTCATCGACAATTCAAACGACAAAAATAACAGTGAAATGTTTGGTGAATTTTTTCCTCCGGCGCGGCGACGCTTTGCGTTCGCACACAAAAAGTTCATTCGCGAAATCACAGGCCAAAACGTGACAAATTAAGCGAAGAAAACTCTAAAAACTAAACTATGCACAGAGAATGACATGAACTCAGCAATACCGATGGAATTTAGCTGCATGTTACAGAAAATGATTTTCCAATTACCAAGTAAGCACACTAAACCCGCCCAATGATAAGTATTTTGGGCATTCTCGTTCCCAGCGTTTCTCGTCCGCAAAAAAAAGAACTTAGTCCTGGGCTCAGGTGGGCGAATGCATGGTACTGTCCAGTTTAAAATACCCAGGAAAAAAACAGTTATCAACCGGTTTGACAGGTCACTATTACAAATATCAGAGCGCTTTTGTCGAATATAGCCCAGGTTATTACGAACGTAACGGACCCGACGGCAAACGAAAAACACGCTTTGGGTCTTTGATACATTTTACTGCATGCATGCAGTGAGAGGGCAGAAATAAACAAAGCAGAATGCTTGAAAACACCACGGTATCATATCACCGTGATCACAGAAACTTTGCCATGATCTAGCTTCTTGATAAGTTATCTGACAGACTACAGAATGTTGAACGAATCAGGGACTAGTCTGTGTAGAGCAACCCCCCCCCCCCCCCGTGTCCACCAGGGGGAGTACTACCTTACATTTCGGATAGGTGTGTGCCGCGAAGATTCTGAACCCCCTGACTTTTTAGAGGAAACGGAAGTTGATACCCTATTTAAAAGGCCCAAACCCGAAAAATGACACCCTATTAAAAAAGAAAAACACGAAAACTGAAAACGTGTTAAAAAAGGTATGGACGGGTCAATCGTATTTGTTCTTGTAACGTTTTAAATACTTTTAGCGGATTGTGTCTTAATTCTTTCTCGTTTAGCTTGCTGTTTACGCACTGCAATTTTAGACGATACAAGTTAGGTACCAAAAATTATATACCTCAAAAGAAACATACCTTATCCCGCGACACATACCTATATCATGCTATAAAGCCCATACATGGGGGTACCACCCCCAGGAGTTTACCGAACATGCACGCGCACGGTCTGAACAAGGGTTGAACTGCTAACGACACAGGTCACACCCCTGGAATGACCAGACTAGACGAGGAATGTAACAAATCACAAAGAACAACATTCATCACTAAAATCTGCGCTCATTAAAACCGCAAACAAGCACAATAGGCCCTTATACAGCTTGATAGGATCTTCGTGTAATATTTGGATAAGTGACTTCAGCTTTGCATGTACGCTCATGTATGACCCTGGAAAAATATGTCTGACAAATTGGCTAATCTAGCCCTGATAAACATTCCTTTGCGCAAAGAGCAACAAATCTCGTCATACTTTGCTCGATCGCGACTAAGAAAACCACAAACATACAACTGGAATCTTCCCTTGGTGGAGGAATGTTTGACAATTTATTTCACATGGCAGAGACTGCGCCACGCAAGGGGAACTACCCGAATGCTGATTTCAGATGACGAGTGTGTCTGATTGCATCGATGTACCTTGTAACATCTCACTATCTAAACAAGGGTTAGATTAACCGGAGAATGTAACAACGCAAAGAAATAAAACTTGTAATGACTAGGGTGTTGTTGTTTCGATGTTTTTGTTGGAAAAGGCCACCAACCGGTTTCAACAACGTTGAACATTTACACCGGGGCACTACATGTATTCGTCTAGCTATATATCAAACCGTCAACGCCCCAAACTGGAATGCGTTTTTAAAAAAAGTTATCACGCCAAACAGATTAGGATTGCGGTCCAACTACCAATCTGCGCTGTGAGACATAAGGAATAATTGTATTAACAGCTTCGTGTATTCTGTGTGGACAAGTTTTGTCGAGTTTTAATGCCAGATGGAGGACAACTTGAACAAACGGGCTTTCAACACCAGAAATTGAGTGCAGCAAAGTAAAATAACATCTGAAACTGAGGTAATTTAAAATATTTTGCTTTGAAAAATGAATTTTTGTGCAAATGGTTACTAAAATGCCATCGGTATCCGTAGAAGTTCCATAGAAGAGCACCTTAGAGAACAACGGTGTTTGTTTTTTTCATTAATAAGTCTCAAAGCTATTAACTAAAGGTTAACTTTTTCAAGTCACCTAGAAAGTTTTTAAATACCTTGTATTTGATTCTGCCTTATCGGTGTATTCAGACAAACAAAGTCCACAACCTTGTATAAAATACCGATCAAATTTGCGACGCACCAGTCTCTTGCAATTCGAGAGGAAGCACTTTTCTGCTTACAAAAGAGCTTTCTCCTGGTCAGTCCTCACTGCTAGCTTTAACGGAAATCGTCGTCCTGCGATGTCACACATTCACTGACTTGACCTTACGTCGACTATTTATCACGATGTTTTTATCAACAAAAACATGTCCACGTGAGTAGATATCAGACTTGTAAATCTTGGATTCCGCTGCGCACAGTATGTTTATAAACTATACTAGCCCACTAACATCACGGATTTGTTCCATACTAGTGATATATGGCTCGTTCGGACGGTATTTGGGGCATTTGGAGAGAATGCGTTTCTTGTGTAAACTTGCGTTAGGAATTTTCCAAAAACAATACCGCAGCTGACTGGCGCAAGAGCTTTTCGGTGCGTTCGCGAGACAATAAGCCTTTTTCAAACAATAACACTGCACCCTGTCAAACTATTACGGTACAAATATCCAGGCGTAGTTCACGACAACTTCCGCTGAACGCTGTGCGCGGTGTCACTGGCTAACTTAACATTTGCAATCCACAGGATTTCTCCTTGACGCAGCGTGCGAAATCAAGAACGGCCATCGATTGGAAGTAACTCGAGTTTGAAGGCGATCTACCTACAGTGTTCTAGGCGATCATGGCGTTCACTGCATTCCTCAAGGGAGGAATCTGGCTGGGGGCTGTCTTGATGTTTCTGGTAATGCATACGGTAAGTTTCTAAACAGTCTTTAGTTGCGCTCAGTTTTCAACGCCTGTAGTAATGGCATTGCAACACGCGGGTTAGGAAATATTTTTCATGTGCGCCAAGAAACGACGCAAATGGGCGATTGCGCTCCAAGCAATCGCAAAAGGGAAGGTTTAAAAGAGCTATGTCATATTTGTGCGGAACACTCGAACGTGTTTTTTATTAACTGTTTTAATAGGCTATAGATCTCTCCTTTAGATATACGGTTATATGGGGATAATAACGGCTTGACAGGCAACAGCCTTTGCCTGGCTTTGCAAACTTGTGACATTAAAAAAATGAAACACGCTTATTGGGAACAGGACCAGGGAGGCAACCTTTGCTGAACGCCGGTCGCCAACATTTCAATCAAATTGCTGAGGTTTGTCCTCGTTTGACAAGCAACATGCCAATGGATATTCGAGACGTTCGTGACATGCACGTGAAGCCGTCTGCCGGCGCGCGACGAGAAATTAATCTTCGCAATGCTGGAATATTTGGCATTCAAAGTAACTGAAAGTTACTTATGTTCTTAAAATAGAGATCGACAAGGCTGTTTAATCTGTGTAGAACAAATACAAACCTTCAGGCAGTTTGTTGACATTCGAAGGGTATGGAACATATGGCTTTCCGCTCGAGTGTTTTCGTAACAACGCGCCAGACAAAGGCGCGCACAAAGAACCCGCCCCGTTCCAAAAGGAGAAAACATGCTCGGCCTGTTCCGGTATTCATCTTGCTCGCGGATAAATTTTCAGCGCCCTCGCGTTTTATGTGCAAACAGTGTTCGATTTGCACAGGAAAGCACACCAGGATTAAACATATTCTTTGCAGTTTCTGTTAATCGTAAACAAGTTGAAATGCAATTCGTCGTGTGCTCGTGTTGAGGGAAATGACCCTAATGATTTTCACACCGGATCTTTTAAAAAGTAGTTAAAGTGTGCTGGTGAGAAAAGATAGCGTAAAATGGTGTAAAGGGAGTAATGGGGTAAAATTCTCGGCTGGCACGAAAAAACGTTACTAACTGTATTTAACAGCCATGGCCGTAAGTACGGCAAGTTTTCTCCACCGGAAACTGCGTTGTTTCATGTTGGCGGTGCAACTGTCTCGAGATATGAAGAAACGCCTTCTTCACTATCACAGTTGGATTCACATTTACTATTTCGCACTTATTCCGGGACAAAAGACTTGACATCATAAGATATTCCCAGGTTAAGCTAGCGGACAAACAGACTTGAGAAAGTTCAATCTACTCTATGAAAAGAAAACATCGTCTTGGGAGATTGTTTCCGGTTTACTTTCCGAAGTGATCATGAGAAAAATCGCTTTGGCAAATGCAAACACCGAGCCGAGGCAATTTTAAGGTTCCGAAACTGTGAAAATCTTTCGAAATCCTTAGATTTGATTACGTGACCGCTACAAGATTGTTGTGGCCTTTTTAAAATACCTCAGGGGGTCTACTTTAGCCAAATATATAATATTATATTTTTTTCTTAGCCAAAAATTTAACTCGATTTACAAGATGGTGTCTTCTAAACTGTCATCCACCGCACTCGATAAACATGACTACAGAATCTGAAATAAGCGTGACTTTTTGAAAAAAAACTTATAAAAAACATTTGCCCAGGCGTAGCCTGTAAAGAGGCGAGACATGAAACTGCGATCTTCTTATCAAATTGGACAGTGAAAATGTCAAATCCTTTCCGGTACGTCAAGCAAATTGAGAGGTATTTAAAAAAAACCTTCTTCAGAAGAGAGCTCACAATAAACTCACAGATACGGTAAACATGATATGGTTCCCAGGTAATTACATTTTTGGGATTGGTTTGACCGTTTTATCAGTTTTTGCAAGTGAATTTTCGGCTGCATTCTTCGCTGTCTCGATGTAAGGCGCCTACCCCTCTGTTCATTGTCGACCTGAGATGATCAATGAAAATATTTTCGACCACAAATCCAATTGTCTCCAAAATAGTTCAGTCGTTGAAATGCCCTCAAAAGGCTTTTGAGCAATTTCTTAATTGGTGACAATTTAGCTACTGAGCGAAAGCAGACACTGCAATTATTTTCTAGGCCCGTAAATTGTTACGATTATACTACACTTTTCATTGCGAGAAGTTTCTATTTATGTCAACAATAAAGTGCTAAACACCTCTCTCTGTAGGCTATATTAATTAACGGATTTATAGCATAATAATTTTTTAATAATGACTCAATCAAGTTAAAAACCTAAAAACAATAGTTTACTAAGGAAGAAAAACAACAAAAATGTGATACAAAACCAAAAGGGAACAAGGATGGTTAAGGATGGAGAATATTGAGACGGATTATAAATGACGATTTTGAAAAAAATTAGGCTCAAATTTTTCAAAAGTCACAAATCGTGACGTAGCTCCTTTAATAAACGCAGAACTCCATAACACTTCTGGAACAAAGACCTGAAAAAATAAGACCGTGAACGGGATTCCAAACCACGACCTCTGCGTTACGGTGCAGTGCTCTGTCAAAGCCACAAGAAAGCGGTCGTGTGTGGGTTAGCCCTTTGTGTGGACGTACTTGGCATAAGTATGTGAATAACAAATTAATAAATGACCATCAGTAGCAATTAAGTAGGCATGACGATAAAAGCGAATGCAGCCATAACACTACTGGAACAAGGACCTGAAAAAAAATCATCATTTTGTTTTTCAGGTTTTTCGCGCGCTTTTGTGACCTTTGCCGACGCGATACTTGACGCTTGCAAAACCTTCGTTTTTGTGCTAAGTTGGAGGTGCCTAAACACGAGTAGACATGAAACAGGGACATAATCATGTTGTTGACACAATACGTACACACACATGAAAGCGTTCATATGTCCACGAATTTTGCGGCAATTTTGTGCCAGCGCCACGCGGAGGTCGACTCGTTGAACTTCGTCCCATGCGTGTGAACAACACATTATTTTGTCGCTGCGTCATGTCCCCTCATGTGCAGGCACCTTAAGGGACACAGTCATTCTCGTCCCCAGAGGCCGCGATCCTTTTGGTCAGCACCAGGTCCGATTTTCTGCACATGCGCAGAGAATTCGTTTTGTACTCTCAGCCAATCAGATTTGTCAGACTTGACTTTGTGCATGCGCAGAGTGACGGGAAGTCCGTGAATCGCAGACTTCCAGTGTTGGACCTTCCAACGGTCGCCTCTGGGGACGAGAATGGAGACACAGTCAGCTGGTGCACATGCGCATTAGGTACCATTTCATAGCTAATTTGCATATCACACTTTATCGCGATCCATACTGTTTTAACTAAATAAGATAACTGAAATAATATCATAGGATCAGCAAAACCACACTCAAAAACAGGTTTTCAGTAAACGATTGGCAAGATTGAAGCAGATTTCTAGATGTACTCGACGCGTAACTTTGATTTCAGGTTGAGATAAATTTTTTTTCAAAGTGAGAAAGCTAGTGTCCAGGTCAGCACAGTCCCAAAGCTGACTGTGTCCGTTTAAGAACCTTCGCGGCACACACCTATCCGAAATTTAAGGTAGTACCCCTCCCCGTCTCACGGCATTGTAACGGGGTCTATTGCATTCATTTTCTTTAAGCCCCCGTAGAAGCTTTGTTTTTTAAACCGAAATATCGGGCAAATATATTGTACTTATTTTAATGCGATTTTATATCAGTTTTAATTTCTTCTCTTCGCCGTGGGGATCAGTCTACCGTTTTTTGCATAGTATCTTTTGATTTAAACTGATCCAGGTCGACAAAGATCCGGCACCATTCCGCATTGGTTTGTCGTTGTGGTCTTGCCGATATTAGAAGATCTATTGCATAGCAAAGTCCTTAGCAGATGGCCTTGAGCGCTCATGAGTTCTCCGTGCTCGGTTTATAGAGCACGGTGTCTGGCAGGTCATGGGCTCGATCGTCAGGTTACTTGTTTGTCCCACGCACGATCGTGACATGATGAACATTATCTCAAAATCCTTTTAGTTACAGTAACTCGACTCGACTATTGAAACCGGAAATAAGAGGAGGCGATGGGCACTCGACGGTAGATTATATTTCTTAGTTTTTTTATATTTATTTACGAAACAAGGTTCCCACGTTGTGCTACCGCGAATGAAACTGACCTGCGATCAAACGTTATTATTTTTTCGCGGCGGGAGAAAAAAATATTCTGCCTCTCGTTGCAAAAATATAAAGAACGCCTGATCGCGCAGGTTAGAATGAAACAAGCAAAATAAGCGCGCGTCCGTCTACAAACCACGTGGTTGTCACGCGGGCCTATCATTGTCATTATAATGTGTTTTATAAAAGAAATAGAAAACATCCACTTCCTGTTTTAAATACATCGTGTTGCATCGTGTTGAACTTTCGAATTTTGCTTCTCTCGTGTTGGCATCAAATAGGCAAATATTTTATTTCGAAGAGCGGGGAGTGGTTGTCCAATTCTCCCGAGCCAGAGGCTCATGCACAAAGCTTTCGAAAGTGCGCTAAGACAGCAACACAACGCCCAACTCTTTAGGATGAGTGTAGGAAGGACGTTCTACTTAGTTATTTTAACCCCGAGTGTTGGTCCGGTCTGAGGTTCGAACTCAAGACCTCCCGCACTGTAGTCCGACGCTCTACCAACTGAGCTAACCGGTCGGTCTAAATCTCCAAATCAATACAACCCTGAATACAACAATGCAACTATTTGATAAAAACGTTAGTTTAAATCTTAAATCAAACTGGCACTTTGCTAGTAGCCCTGACGTTAGAGCCGTAGGCTAGAATTTCTAAGGATAATAATTATTGGCATGCGATGAAAAGAGATCAGATGAACTGAGGCAGGGGGAGATGAGGGGAAAGGTAGGATAGGCGAGGTGACGCAGTTTATATCATTATGATTGGCGTACGGGCAACGTTTTGCCAGGGCGGTGAACCATTTGCCCAAAAACCTCTCGCAAGTTGCCTTGGCCAAATTTCTCTTGCTACCCAAACAATCTGAGTTGCCGAAAATTTGGGGGGCTACAGCATCCACCCCCACCCTCCCCCCTCCCTCCCGAGCGCCTATAATCATTATATTAAATTAGAGCTGAGAAATCTACTTATATATTTGTGTACTTACTGTTTTTCTTTATCACAGGATGCAAGAGCTTTTCCAAGAGAAGAATTTAATGCAGAGGATGATTCGTACCAAATGGATCTGGAACCTGTTTATAACGGTAAGAAGACGATATGTATTTTAAAGTCTTTTAAAACGACGTTTCATGGCGTTTTATTTTTCGATTGTGTGTCGGGCGAGCAAACTGAAACCGGGCAAAATGAGCTGCTACATTGTAATGTTTATTAAAAGGATATATGAAAGGTTTACGTAAGTTTTGGACAAATCCTGAGTGGACAAAATCAATCACAAGTGAGTTCGAAGTCCCTCCAAATGTTCAACTATGGCACTACCTTTTGCGCGATCTCGTTTCCAGGGTCTCTCTCACCGAAACGAGGTTGGTTTGTTCGTAGCCTGCTAACAGATTCTCTAGTTGGGTATTGACCATTTTCGCATGGCCCATAATACACCTTGTTTACCCCCCAAAATTTTGCATAACCTTTGTTTCCCAATTCTCCTGGGTATTACAGTCGTCCCAAGAGAATCTGAAAACAAAGGTTATGCAAAATTTTGGGGGGGGTAAACAAGGTGCGAAAATGGTCAATATGGAGAAAACTTCTGAGAGCAGAGCGACCCCCAAAAAAATCGAAAACCCGCGTGGCCTTCCCTCGCGATATTCTTAACCTAGGCCGCGCTCGGCTCGGTCCGCGTTCGGATTCGTCCCGTAAAGATAACAATGAGGGGTTCTTTCTATGCAAAACAGGTGGTTTAGAGCAACAGAACGCAGAGCCTCAACACGAGCGCGAGCAAGAAGGGCGAAAACGAGCGCAAAGCTTTTTGTTCAGTTCTAAAAGACGTGACAGTTAAAGAGGCAAAAAGCCAAATCAACTATCATCTCATAATGATCGAGAGTGAATAATCCAGTGTTAAAGGCCATTTCCATTTCTTACTGCGCAATCTCTGTCTGCAATGTTTAACAAGTCGCACACGATGGAATGTAAACAGGACAAAATGAAAATTACGGGCAAAATGTTACATTTTTCTTCATTATTAAAGGGAACATCGGCTCTTGAAACAAGTTGACGTCAAGTTGTCTAAAATATTATGTAAATTGTACATTTTTTCCGGATGAGCGAGATACGGCATTTCATATTCTTAAAACGCGAAAATGGTTATCGCTTTTAAATTTGCCGCGCGCCGCCATTTTGGATTTTATGACGTCAGTGCGTTGTCCCATTGTTTCATATAAAAGAAACTATTATTACCTCTCATTAATAACAATAAGGACAACGCAATGGCGTCATAAAATCCAACATGGCGGCCACGGGAATTTTAAAAGCGATAATGACCGATAATCTTTTCTGTTTTTTATCATTATGAAAAGTCATGTCCCCCTTGTCCGGTAAAATTTGACATCCGATATCCTTGAAAAACAGTAATAAAGAGTAGACGAACCTCGATATTCCAAACCGACGTTTCAGCTCATCGAGCTGAACTGCCAAACGAAACGACCCGTAATGGCGGACTCAAAACCTTCATGTACGTTGTTACTGAATTGTAACGCATCAACGAATGTAAACAAATCCCGGGACTGCACAATACGGACATGGCCTTTAAAGGGAACTTCCACTCTACTCTAAAAGTGACCTTGGCTTGTTTGAAATAGTGCCTACATTTCAAATTTTGCCAGATAAGGGAGAAATTTCATTTAATAGCAACTAAAAATGGAAAACAACGGTTTTAAATTTCCCGCGCGCCGCCATTTTGGATTTGGTTTTGGTTGCCCAATTGTTTCAAACAAAAGATGCTCTCATGTGCTTCACAGCAATAGCGTCATATTGATAAGATCAACAATGACGACGCATGGGGAATTCTAAAGTGATAATCTTTTCCTTTTTTGTTGCTAATTATGGGAGGCAAAACCATTCAAAAGTGTACGTTTTCATGATTGGTGATTGAGAACACGATTGCTACAGTTCAGATTATCGATTAGTGATCGAGAACGACGATTGCTATGGTTGAGATTCACGATTGGTGATTGAGAATGACATCGCTATGGTACAAAACACGATTGATGACTGAGAAAACGATCCCTGTGGTCGAAAAACGATTGGGGATCGAGACTGTGGATTGCTATAGTGGAGAGTATTGCGATCGAAAATATCGACCGATGGGGTTGAGAATATCGATTGGTCATTGAAAATTAGAAAGGGCTGGTAACAAACGAAGGAGCCGTCAAGGATAAAACACTCAAGCTTACATGAAGCAGTAACCTCTTACGATATAAATGACAGCTGTCGATAACCGGACTCCGTGAGGCAGTGCTTCGATGAATGGAGGAAGAACTCAATGATGAACTTAATTCTATTCCTTAATGGAGAGGAGGCTAGAGGACCACTTCAAAGTTGTTCATGCAATAGTAATTGCAGTAAAGTTTAATGCTAGTGATCAACTGAAGCAACTCGTGGATGATCTGCTCTCGGTTACACAAAGTTTGTTATAGGAAATCCACAACACAAAAAGTCAGAGAGAAACGAATTCTTTGAATATTAAATATTCAAATATATATATTTGATGGCGCACATATTTAATCATGTGAATGGGAGGTATGACAGAAACATAAATGAAACTAAATGAATAACAACTGAATCAAGATTCTGAATTCCACCATTCTAGCTTTTCTCTCTGTTTTTTGGTGTTGTGGATTTCCTGCAAGAAGCATTGTGAAGCCGAGGGCAAGTCATCCCCGAGTTGCTTCAGTTTATCACTGGCATTACACTGTACCGCAATTACTATTGCATGAACAGCTTGGAAATGGTCCTCTTGCTAGCTGTCCAATTAGTCTAAAGGAATAGAGTTGATCATTGAGCTCTTCCTCCACTCATCAAAGCACTGCCTCATAAAGTCCAGAAATTCCTCTAAATCTTGACAACTCGGTTATCGGCGGCTACCATTTTGACCGATGACCGACTGATATTCTCAACCCGATTGGTCGATATTCTCGATCACCATATTCGTGACCATAGCGATCGATAGTCTCGATCCCCAATCTTTCTTTCAACCACAGGGATCGTTTTCTTAATCATCAATCGTACTTTGGATCACCAATCGTGAATCTCAACCACAGCAATCGTGTTCTCAATCATCAATCGTGATTTCATACCACTTTTTAATGGCTTCGCGTATCCTTTGTTAAAACTAAAAGGCAATTCTGCAAGAAAGTTATACCCGTGAACATAATAGGTGTTTTAATGTGGCAGCCCCCTGTAGAGACGAAATTTCCAGCCACAAATTCCCCAAAGAACTCTCCAGTAACTAGTACTTTCCATATAAACAAGGCAATCCTCTAAATTAAATACTTTTGCTGACTTTTCTTTACCTTGCTTTGACGCACAGAGGGTATGTTAGTTGGGTACTCTCCAGCGGAGGATGAGGCAAGTGGATTGGGCATTCAAATTCTTACTTCTGCACCTGTCAATGAGACAAAAAAAGAAGAGCCCCTACTACCAACACCAATGGGAACCAGCGTGGAAACTGAAACGCCGGCACCAAAGCTAGCACAGAAAGTCACGGATGACATTGTCGACAGCTTGGAAAACGGCGATGTGGACCCAACCGTGCAAGGCACTGATGACGACATCATAGATATCATAGACGGTGAGCCCACTACTCCTGCTCCAACCAAGGAATCCACAATAACATCACATACTAAGACCGCTACCACAACGACCACTACAACATCTCTTGAGAGAGCTAAAACTGAGGAACCCTCAACACAAGCAACTATTACAACAGATTCTAAAGAAAAAACAATTGCATCACCATCAGAAGAAACGACTGACTCACCTTCTGAAGAAACAACCACAGAAGCACATTCTGAAGAAGTAACAACTAAATCAGCCTCTGAAGAAGCAACCAGCGAGGCACCTTCTACAGAAGCGACCACAGAGGAAACTTCTAAAGAAGCACCTTCTCAACAAGCAACCACACAGGCACGTTCTAAAGACGTAACTACAAAGGCACCTTCTGAAGAAGAAACTACAGAAGCACCTTCTGAAGAAGCAAAAACAGAAAAACCTTCTGAAGAAGCAACCACAGAGGCACCCTCTGATGAAGCAACCACAGAGGGACCTTCTCTAGACGTAACCACAGAGGCAACTTCTGACGAGGCAACAACAGAGGCACCTTCTGAAGAGGCAACCACAGAGAAACCTTCTGAAGAGGCAACCACAGACGCACCTTCTGAAGAGGCAACCACACAGACACCTTCTGAAAAGGCAACCACACAGACACCTTCTGTAGAGGGAACCACACAAACACCTTTTGAAGAGGCAACCACAGAGACACCGTCCGAAGAGGAAACCACAGAGACACCATCTGAAGAGGCAACCACAGAGACACCTTCTGAAGAGGCAACCACAGAGGCACCTTCTAAAGAGGCAACCACAGAGAAACCTTCTGAAGAGGCAACAACAGACACACCTTCTGTAGAGGCAACAACAGAGGCACCTTCTGAAGAGGAAACCACAGAAACACCTTCTGAAGAGGCAACCACAGAGTCACCTTCTAAAGAGGCAACCACAGAGGCACCTTCTGAAGAGGCAACCACAGAGGCACCTTCTGAAGAGGCAACCACAGAGGCACCTTCTGAAGAGGAAACAACAGAGACACCTTCTGAAGAGCCAACCACAGAGGCACCTTTTGAAGAGGCAACAACAGAGACATCCTCTGAGGAGGCAACAACAAAGATACCTGAAAAAGCAACCACAGAGGAGCCATCTGAAGAGGCAACCACACAGGCACCTTCCGAAGAGAAAACAACAGAGACACCTTCTGAAGAGGCAACCACAGAGACACCGTCTGAAGAGGCAACCACAGAGGCACCTTCTGAAGAGGGAACCACAGAGACACCTTATGAAGAGGCAAACACAGAGGCACCTTCTGAAGAGGCAACCACAGAGACACCTTCTGAAGAGGAAACGACAGAGACACCTTCTGAAGAGGCAACAACAGAGGCACCTTCTGAAGAGGTAACCAAAGAAGAACCTTCTGAAGAGGCAATAACAGAGGCACCTTCTGAAGAGGCAAAACCAGAGGAACCTTCTGAAGAGGCAACCACACAGACACCTTCTGAAGAGGCAACCACACAGACACCTTTTGTAGAGGCAACCACAGAGAAACCTTTTGAAGAGGCAACCACAGAGACACCGTCCAAAGAGGAAACCACAGAAAAACCTTCTGAAGAGGCAACGACAGAGACACCTTCTGAAGAGGCAACCACAGAGGAACCTTCTAAAGAGGCAACCACAGAGAAACCTTCTGAAGAGGCAACCACAGGAACACCATCTGAAGAGGCAACCACACAGACACCATCCGAAGAGGAAACCACAGAGACACCGTCCGAACAGGAAACAACACAGACACCTTCTGAAGAAGCAACCACAGAGACACCTTCTGAAGAGGCAACCACACAGACACCTTCTGAAGAGGCAACTACAGACGAACCTTCTAAAGAGGCAACAACAGAGACACCTTCTAAAGAGGCAACCACAGAGACACCTTCTGAAGAGGCAACGAGAGAGACACCTTCTGAAAAGGCAACCACAGAGACACCTTCTGAAGTCGCAACCACACAGACACCTTCTGAAGAGGCAACCAAAGAGACACCCTCTGAAGAGGCAACCACAGAGGCACCTTCTAAAGAGGCAGCCACAGAGGAACCTTCTAAAGAGGCAACAACACAGACACCTTCTGAAGAGGCAACCACAGAGACACTTTCTGAAGAGGCAACCACAGAACCACCTTCTAAAGAGGCAACAACAGAGACACCGTCTGAAGAGGCAACCACACAGAAACCTTCTGAAGAGGCAACCACACAGACACCATCTGAAGAGGCAACCACAGAGGCACCTTCTGAAGAGGCAACAACAGAGACACCGTCTAAAGAGGCAACCACACAAACACCTTCTGAAGAGGCAACCACACAGACACCATCTGAAGAAGCAACCACAAAGACACCTTCTGAAGAGGCAACAACAGAGACACCTTCTGAAGAGGCAACCACAGAGACACCTTCTGAAGAGGCAACCACAGAGACACCTTCTGAAGAGGCAACCACAGAGACACCTTCTGAAGAGGCAACCAAAGAGACACCTTCTGAAGAGGCAACCAAAGAGACACCTTCTGAAGAGGCAACAACAGAGGCACCTTCTGAAGAGGCAACCACAGAGACACCTTCTGAAGAGGCAACCACAGAAACACCTTCTGAAGAGGCAGCCACAGAGGAACCTTCTGAAGAGGCAACCACAGAGACACCTTCTGAAGAGGCAACCACACAGACACTTTCTAAAGAGGCAACCACAGAGGTGCCTTCTGAAGAGGGAACCACTGAGACACCTTCTGAAGAGGCAACCACAGAGTCGCCTTCTGAAGAGGCAACAACAGAGGCACCTTCTGAAGAGGAAACCACAGAGGAACCTTCTGAAGAGGCAACCACAGAGTCACCTTCTGAAGAGGAAACCACAGAGACACCTTCTGAAGAGGCAACCACAGAGTCACCTTATGAAGAGGCAACCACAGACGCACCATCCGAAGAGGAAACCACAGAGACACCTTCTGAAGAGGCAACCACAGAGGCACCTTCTGAAGAGGCAACCACAGAGACATCCTCTGAGGAGGCAACCACAAAGATACCTGAACAAGCAACCAGAGAGGAACCTTCTGAAGAGGCAACCACAAAGGCACCTTCTGAAGAGGCAACCACAGAGTCACCTTCTGAAGAGGCAACCACAGACGCACCATCCGAAGAGAAAACCACAGAGACACCTTCTGAAAAGGCAACCACAAAGTCACCTTCTGAAGAGGCAACCACAGACGCACCATCCGAAGAGGAAACCACAGAGACACCTTCTGAAGAGGCAACCACAGAGGCACCTTCTGAAGAGGCAACCACAGAGACATCCTCTGAGGAGGCAACCACAAAGATACCTGAACAAGCAACCAGAGAGGAACCTTCTGAAGAGGCAGCCACTGAGTCTCCCTCTGAAGAAGCAGCAACAGAGGCGCCTTCAGATAAAGCAACAACAGTTGCACTTTCTGAAGAAAGAACAACAGAGGCACCTTCTGAAGAAGCAGCCACAGAGGCATCTCCTCAAGAAGTAACCACTGAGTCTCCCTCTGAAGAAGTAACAACAGAGGGACCTTCCGATGAAGCAAGAACAGTGGAACCTTCTGAAGAAAGAACAACTGTGGTACCTTCACAAGAAGCAACCACAGAGGCCCCTTCTGAAGAGGCAACAACTGCGTTATCTTCTAAAGAAGCAACAACAGAATCACCTTCTGAAGTAGCAGCAACTACGCAATCACGTTCTACACTACCTGTAGAAGGGCTAGCAAAGGAGTCAACAACTAAGGCATCAATTCCTGTGGACGCAACAACCGAAACCGTGTCTGCAGATTCATCTACCTCTGCACAAACAGCTGCTACACTACCTTCTGTAACTGAGAGTCCCTCATATGCAGCGGCTCGGGAAAAAGAGTCCACTACTACGGCTCCCACCTCTGTAGATATCACAACCAAATCACCTTCTGTCGTTCTCACATCTGAGCCACCTTCTATTGTTGCTTCAAGTCAGTCACCTTTAGTAGAGCCCACAACTTTTTCACCATCTATAGATGCAACGACTGGATCACCTTTAGTACAGCTCACAACAGAAAAGCAATCGGTGGCTGCAACAACGGAGTTACCTACTAAAGCAGCTGCAACTGAGACACCTTCAGTTAAGGCCACAACAAAATCACCTTCAGTAGATGCTACAACTGAATCACCTTCAGTAGATGCCACAACTGAATCACCATCAGTAGATGCCACAACTGAATCACCTTCAGTAGATGCCACAACTGAATCACCTTCAGTATATGCCACAACTGAGTCTGCACAAACCTCTGCACAAACAGCTGCTATACTACCTTCTGTAACTGAGAGTCCATCGGATGTAGCAGCTCGGGAAAAAGAGTCAACATCTACGGCTTCCACCTCTGTAGATACCACAACCAAATCACCTTATGTCCTTCTCACATCTGAGCCACCTTCTATTGTTGCTTCAAGTCAGTCACCTTTAGTAGAGCCCACAACTTTTTCACCATCTATAGATGCAACGACTGGATCACCTTTAGTACAGCTCACAACAGAAAAGCAATCAGTGGCTGCAACAACGGAGTTACCTACTAAAGCAGCTGCAACTGAGAAACCTTCAGTTAAGGCCACAACAAAATCACCTAATGTAGATGCTACAAATGAGTCACCATCAGTAGATGCTACAACTGAGTCACCATCGGTAGATGCCACAACTGAGTCACCTTCAGTGGATGCCACAACTGACACACCTTCAGTAGATGCCACAACTGAATCGCCTTCAGTAGATGCCACAACTGAATCACCTTCAGTAGATGCCACAACTGAATCACCATCAGTAGATGTCACAACTGAGTCACCATCAGTAGATGCCACAACTGAATCACCTTCAGTAGATGCTACAACTGAGTCACAATCAGTAGATGCTACAACTGAGTCACCTTCAGTAGATGCAACAACTGAATCACCTTCAGTAGATGCCACAACTGAATCGCCTTCAGTAGATGCCACAACTGAATCACCATCAGTAGATGCTACAACTGAGTCACCTTCAATAGATGCCACAACTGAATCACCTACAGTAGATGACGCAACTGAGTCACCTTCAGTAGATGCTACAACTGAGTCCCCTTCAGTAGATGCCACAACTGAGTCACCTTCAGTGGATGCCACAACTGACACACCTTCAGTAGATGCCACAACTGAATCACCTTCAGTAGATGCCACAACTGAATCACCTTCAGTAGATGCCACAACTGAATCACCTTCAGTAGATGTCACACCTGAGTCACCTTCAGTCGATGCCACAACTGAATCACCATCAGTAGATGCTACAACTGAGTCACCTTCAGTAGATGCCACAACTGAATCACCGACAGTAGATGACACAACTGAGTCACCTTCAGTAGATGCTAGAACTGAGTCCCCTTCAGTAGATGCCACAACTGAGTCCCCTGCAGTAGATGCTACAACTGAGTCACCTTCAGTAGATGCTACAACTGAGTCACCTGCAGTAGATGCTACAACTGAGTCACCTTCAGTAGATGCCACAACTGCGTCACCGTCAGTAGATGCTACAACTGAATCACCGTCAGTAGATGCTACAACTGAGTCACCGTCAGTAGATGCTACAACTGAGTCACCGTCAGTAGATGCTACAACTGAGTCACCTTCAGTAGATGCCACAACTGAGTCACCATCAGTAGATGCTACAACTGAATCACCTTCAGTAGATGCCACAACTGAATCACCTTCAGTAGATGCCACAACTGAATCACCTTCAGTAGATGTCACAACTGAACCACCTTCAGTAGATGCCACAACTGAATCACCTTCAGTAGATGCCACAACTGAATCACCTTCAGTAGATGTTACACCTGAGTCACCTTCAGTAGATGCCACAACTGAATCACCTTCAGTAGATGCTACAACTGAGTCACCATCAGTAGATGCCACAACTGAATCACCGTCAGTAGATGCAACAACTGAATCACCGTCAGTAGATGCTGCAACTGAGTCACCTTCAGTAGATGCCACAACTGAATCACCGTCAGTAGATGCTGCAACTGAGTCACCGTCAGTAGATGCCACAACTGAGTCACCGTCAGTAGATGCCACAACTGAGTCACCTACAGTAGATGACACAACTGAGTCACCTTCAGTAGATGCTACAACTGAATCACCTTCAGATAAAGCAACAACAGTTGCAGTTTCTGAAGAAAGGACAACAGATGCACCTTCTGAAGAAGCAACCACAGAGGCATCTCCTCAAGAAGTAACCACTGAGTCTCCCTCTGAAGAAGTAACAACAAAGGGACCTTCCGATGAAGCAACAACAGTGGATCCTTCTGAAGAAAGAACAACTGTGGTACCTTCACAAGAAGAAACCACAGAGGCCCCTTCTGAAGAGGCAACAACTGCGTTATCTTCTAAAGAAGCAACAACAGAATCACCTTCTGAAGTAGCAGCAACTACGCAATCGCGTTCTACACTACCTGTAGCAGGGCTAGCAAAGGAGTCAACAACTAAGGCATCAATTCCTGTGGACGCAACAACCGAAACCGTGTCTGCAGATTCATCTACCTCTGCACAAACAGCTGCTACACTACCTTCTGTAACTGAGAGTCCCTCATATGTAGCTGCTCGGGAAAAAGAGTCCACTACTACGGCTCCCACCTCTGTAGATATCACAACCAAATCACCTTCTGTCCTTCTCACATCTGAGCCACCTTCTATTGTTGCTTCAAGTCAGTCACCTTTAGTAGAGCCCACAACTTTTTCACCATCTATAGATGAGACGACTGGATTACCTTTAGTACAGCTCACAACAGAAAATCAATCGGTGGCTGCAACAACGGAGTTACCTACAAAAGCAGCTTCAACTGAGACACCTTCAGTTAAGGCCACAACACAATCACCTTCAGTAGATGCCACAACTGAATCACCTTCTGTAGATGTCACAACTGAATCACCTTCAGTAGATGCCACAACTGAATCACCTTCAGTAGATGCTACAACTGAATCACCTTCAATAGATGTCACACGTGAGTCACCTTCAGTAGATGGCACAACTG
Source organism: Blastomussa wellsi (assembly GCA_947652115.1). NCBI lineage: Eukaryota > Metazoa > Cnidaria > Anthozoa > Scleractinia > Plerogyridae > Blastomussa > Blastomussa wellsi. The sequence continues at coordinate 4,601,369 of OX393568.1, read as the reverse complement.
AATCACCTTCAGTAGATGCTACAACTGAGTCACCATCAGTAGATGCCACAACTGAATCACCGTCAGTAGATGCAACAACTGAATCACCGTCAGTAGATGCTGCAACTGAGTCACCGTCAGTAGATGCCACAACTGAATCACCGTCAGTAGATGCCACAACTGAGTCACCTACAGTAGATGACACAACTGAGTCACCTTCAGTAGATGCTACAACTGAATCTCTTTCAGTAGATGCTACAACTGAGTCACCTTCAGTAGATGCTACAACTGAGTCACCTTTGGCAGATGCTACAACTGTGTCCCCTGCAGTAGATGCTACAACAGAGTCACCATCAGTAGATGCTACAACTGAGTCCCCTTCAGTAGATGCCACAACTGAATCACCGTCAGTAGATGCCACAACTGAATCACCTTCAGTAGATGCCACAACTGAATCACCATCAGTAGATGCTACAACTGAGTCCCCTTCAGTAGATGCTACAACTGAGTCCCCTTCAGTAGATGCTACAACTGAGTCACCTTCAGTTGATGCCACAACTGAATCACCATCAGTAGATGCCACAACTGAGTCACCTTTAGTAGATGCTACAACTGAGTCGCCGTCAGTAGATGCTACAACTGAGTCACCTTTAGTAGATGCTACAACTGAGTCACCTTCAGTAGATGCTACAACTGAGTCACCTACAGTAGATGACACAACTGAGTCACCTTCAGTAGATGCCACAACTGAGTCACCTTCAGTAGATGCTACAACTGAATCACCTTCAGTAGATGCCACAACTGAGTCACCGTCAGTAGATGCTACAACTGAGTCACCTTCAGTTTATGCCACAACTGAATCACCATCAGTAGATGCCACAACTGAGTCACCTTTAGTAGATGCTACAACTGAGTCACCGTCAGTAGATGCTACAACTGAGTCACCTTTAGTAGATGCTACAACTGAGTCACCTTTAGTAGATGCTACAACTGAGTCACCTACAGTAGATGACACAACTGAGTCACCTTCAGTAGATGCCACAACTGAGTCACCTTCAGTAGATGCTACAACTGAATCACCTTCAGTAGATGCCACAACTGAGTCACCGTCAGTAGATGCTACAACTGAGTCACCTCCAGTAGATCCAACAACTGAGTCACCATCAGTAGATGCTACAACTGAGTCCCTTGCAGTTGATGCCACAACTGAGTCACCATCAGTAGATGCCACAACTGAGTTACCGTCAGTAGATTCCACAACTGAGTTACCGTCAGTAGATGCCACAACTGAGTCACTGTCAGTAGATGCCACAACTGAGTCACCATCAGTAGATGCTACAACTGAGTCACCTTCAGTAGATGCTACAACTGAGTCACCATCAGTAGCTGCTACAACTGAGTCACCTTCAGTTGATGCCACAAGTGAGTCACCATCAGTAGATGCTACAACTAAGTCACCTTCAATAGATGCTACAACTGAATCACCATCAGTAGATGTCACAACTGAATCACCATCAGTAGATGCCACAACTGAATCACCATCAGTAGATGCCACAACAGAATCACCATCAGTAGATGCCACAACTGAATCACCATCAGTAGATGTCACAACTGAGTCACCATCAGTAGATGCTACAACTGAATCACCTTCAGTAGATGCCACAACTGAATCACCTTCAGAAGATGCCACAACTGAATCACTTTCAGTAGATGCTACAACTGAGTCACCATCAGTACATGCTAGAACTGAATCACCTTCAGTAGATGCCACAAGTGAGTCACCTTCAGTGGATGCCACAACTGAGTCACCTTCAGTGGATGTCACAACTGAATCACCTTCAGTAGATGCCACAACTGAATCGCCTTCAGTAGATGCCACAACTGAATCACCATCAGTAGATGCCACAACTGAATCACCTTCAGTAGATGCCACAACTGAATCGCCTTCAGTAGATGCCACAACTGAATCACCATCAGTAGATGCCACAACTGAATCACCTTCAGTAGATGCCACAACTGAATCACCTTCAGTAGATGCCACAACTGAATCACCTTCAGTAGATGCCACAACTGAATCACCATCAGTAGATGTCACAACTGAGTCACCTTTAGTAGATGCTACAACTGAATCACCTTCAGTGGATGCCACAACTGAGTCACCTTCAGTGGATGCCACAACTGAATCACCTTCAGTAGATGCCACAACTGAATCACCTTCAGTAGATGCCACAACTGAATCACCATCAGTAGATGTCACAACTGAGTCACCATCAGTAGATGCCACAACTGAATCACCATCAGTAGATGCTACAACTGAATCACCTTCAGTTGATGCCACAACTGAGTCACCTTCAGTAGATGTCACAACTGAGTCACCTTCAGTAGATGCTACAACTGAGTCACCTTCAGTAGATGCCACAACTGAGTCACCTTCAGTTGATGTCACAACTGAGTCACCATCAGTGGATGCTACAACTGAATCACCTTCAGTTGATGACACAACTGAATCACCGTCAGTAGATGCTACAACTGAGTCACCTTCATTAGATGCCACAACTGAGTCACCTTTAGTAGATGCTACAACTGAGTCACCATCAGTGGATGCTACAACTGAGTCACCATCAGTAGATGCCACAACTGAGTCCCCTTCAGTGGATTCCACAACTGAGTCACCTTCAGTAGATGCCACAACTGAGTCACCTTCAGTAGATGCTACAACTGAGTCACCATCAGTGGATGCCACAACTGACAAACCTACAGAGGATTCTACAACTGAGTCAACTACAGTGGATGCCACAACCGAGCGACCTTCGGTATATGCCACAACTGAATCACCTCCAGTGGATTCTAAAACCGAATCACGCAGCAGCATAGCATTTACGCCGACACCATCGGTGCGAATTACAACTGAGTTCCCCAACGTTATTGGTGAAACCACTGCTGCTCCAGAAGTCGTGTCTACAACCGATTCTTCAAACGTGATTGATTACCTTTCCACTAAAGAAGCAACAAGTGAATCACCTTCGGTACATGCCACAACTGAGTCACCTTCAGAATATGCCACAAGTGAGTCGCCCACCGATGGAAATGGAAATGGAATCGAGAATGGTAATGGTAATGGTACAGCAGTTATAGCAAGAACGGAACTGGATGGTAAGCAGTCCACTATTAATAAAAATTTACTATAAAATTCGATTCTTCTAAGGGTGAATTTCTTAAGGTGAATTTCAGCCGGGCTTAATAGAAGCGCTGAGATTTTAGCTCGGCTACCAAAGGGCCAACGCTCGAAAGTCAGCTCTTGAATCTCTTTACGGTGGCCAATTGACATTATCAACCCAGTTGATAAAACCAAATTATATTGTTATACTTCCCACCGACGCAGCACCACAGTTTCTTTAGAAACTTACCCCCTCTACCAGAATAAACCCTAGTTCAATATGTCAAATTTAAATTCGAAATGCCAGTCCCATGTCATCAGGCTCTCAGTAGTTGGATGTATTACTGAAAACTCTTTCTATCCTTTTAGGTAATTCGTAACTCCATCATTTCCTCCTTTCTGTTGACAGAGAAGTGCAATAAAACAAGCTGCAAGGATGGAAAGATGTGCCGCGTTAATGGTGATAACTTACCCGAATGTCACTGTCCTACTGAATGCACTGCTGATGTAGATCCGCATTGCTCTGTGTTTCTGCGGGAGTATGAAAACCTTTGCGAGGTGCACCGTCACGCCTGCAAGATGCAGATAAACGTTGCTGTTAAGCATAAAGGACGATGTGCTGGTATGATGGCTGTACAATTCTCGTTTACAGTTTGTAGTTTACAGCTCGTTTATCTGAGTGTAAGAGTATTTGAAACGGGACAAGTGGGTTAGTTAGAAAGAGAACACCTAAGGCGCATGTTACCGGAGTTATTTCAAACTAAAACCCGCCACCTTCTTAGCGCATCAGAATTTAAAGAATACCAATGGCGAGTTAAACGCTAGCTACGCGACCGTTGATTTGCGTTTGCACAAGTCTATACAGAGGTTCCCGCACAAATAAGATTATATAAAACATCCGCATCATTAGAGTGTTTCTGTCGAGGAACTATCGGCTGATAGTTGCCCCGCGGAAATTTGATGTTCTTAAAACAAATATTTGCCCGAGAAGCGAAGCTTCGCGGGCAAATATGCTAGTTTTAAGAACATCAAATTTCCAAGGGGAAACTATCAGACCGATAGTTCCGAGACATAAACACTCCATTGTCTTTATTGTTCAACACTAAATTTTCTTCCGCGCGCAGATTCACAAAACAGCTTCTTGAGTTTTTGCTGCAAGCCAAAATGTACGAATAAACGAAATCAGGCAAGAAACCCTCTAAATGCAGATCAATCAAATAGCGTTTGAATGTTTCTTTTTTAACGAAAGATCGCTTGTTTACCAAAAAAATTCACGGACGGGTACTATCCATCCGGGTACTTTCCTCGGACGGGCACTATGCGCTGATAGTGCCCTCCGCGGATGAACACTATCGCGTCACGTGTTTAATTTAGACCAATGAGAATCGGAGAAAATTTAGTGGTGAACTATAAATGCTGTTAGCCAGAGGTCAGTGACTGTGCGGCCGTACTTTTTCTTATCGTACACTGTTCTATTACCATGCGACTGGCTCTTTCTGTTCCGTACACTGTAATAATTTTTACATTGCCCCAGGACATCGCCACTGTTCTATCTAGCAAAGGGTAGCACTCCCCTTGCTTTCTTGAATCTGTTGTAACTTGAGTTGAAACACAGTGAAATATAATCATTTCATTTAATGTATTGTACCCGCAGAATACGCCGAGGGCCAACAGATATCAAGACTAGCAGACGAATCGCTCGTTCCAACGGAGACTTGTTTAGAAGATGAACTTCTACAATTTGCAGAACGTTTTCAGGAATGGGCGTTAATTAACAAAGAAGTTCATGAAAGTGAAGATCCAGCGTCAGTAGACCTGAATTCAGCAGTAACACAGGCGCGGTTATATGGATTAATCCCGAGTGAAAAGAGAGCAATACTGAAGGTAAATATAAGTTGATGTTGAAACACTTTGTGGTGGTTTTAAAGGAGCTCTGTCACGATATTTTGAGACGTCATTTTTGCGATGAACCAAATTCCCCTTAAATGAAGGAAACGTCTAAATAGTAGTTTACCACGGAAGAAAAACAACAAAGACGTGATACTTAACCAAAAAGAAACAAGGATGATTAAGGATGGAGAAGATTGAGACGGATTGCAAACTTGAACAAACCGTGACGTAGCTATCTTAAAGTACTTTGTCCATGCAGGGCTCGACACTCGGCTAACACTTACCCGCTTTCCATTGGAAAGTAAATTAACTTCTTGGAATGTAAAAGCCTTAACCAAAATACGTACCTTATCTGGGAAGTATACTGCGAAGCAACTTTTAATACTTACATGAATGTAATAGGCATAAGAGAAACAGGTATGTCAAAAGAGTAATCAAATAAAATAAACACCCGACAATGGTTTTCCGTCTGCAAAAGGCGATTTTTGGCTATTCTCTCATTCTCCGATCTGCCATATGAGGATCAGGAGAGCTGCCGAGAAGATGTGGATACAGGTGAGGACACTGGTTTTATCACAGTTGGCAGCTGTGACACTGTAACCCATTTTGGAAAATAAAATTTTGAGACGTAAAGTAAAGTTTTTCAAGTAATATATCAAACACGAGAGACAGTGTTTCATCACATTTCCAGGTTGTGGCATCCACCGAGAGTGTTTGGAAATGTGATGAAACACTGTCTCGAGTGTTTGATATATCTTCTCAATCGAAACTAAAACTACGGAGAAAACGAAGAAACAAAATCGTAAAAATATATGCTAATTAAGATCGCATTTCCAAACCTCCTTCACGGTTCTGATTTCCTTTGTTTTAACGTGATGAATTATTAATGAGTTTGAGAATCTACTTTCCAAATTTGTGTAAAAAGTTATTGTCAAGCCCTGGTGTGATATTAGTCTCCCCCGGGGCATTATTGTTAAAAGTTCAAAGCAAGCGAGATAAACGGCTTTGAAAACTGTTCAGTCTAACAATATTTCAAAAACCCATATCGAAATCTGATTTAATCTTCTTTATTTTTACCACCTATACATTTTTCGTATTTGCTATGTTATCGAAATGTTCCTTCACTTTCCCACTGTCGAATTACTATTTCGCCTACTAGCAGGGCTGCAAATATTTTTTTCCGGTGAATCTGTCCGACTTAATCACCATTTTGACCGGAACAAACAGCAGTGAGGTTGGACGTTACTTACAGGCGGGAAGGGCCATACCTAGGATTTTTTGTCCGTTGGGGCAATTGTTTGTCTGCGGGGGCAAACTCCGCACACCTTCCCTTCCTACATGCAAGAAATAGCCCAGCAAAATCAAACACTGTGTTAGAAAAAAACATTAAGTTTTCCTGGCGGGGACAACTAAAGAAACTGTGGTGCTGCGTCGGTGGGAAGTAAAACAATATAATTTGGTTTTATCAGCTGGGTTGATAATGTCAATTGGCCACCGTAAAGAGATTCAAGAGCTGACGTTTCGAGCGTTAGCCCTAAAATAACCGTGCCAACTTTGTTGTCGATAAAAAGGAAAATGAAGTTTTCTGGGGAGGCTATTTTGTTAGTACGCGCGAAAAAAATTCAAATCAAATCTCGTACTCGTAGTCTTCCTCATCGTAGAATCTAAAGGTCTCTAGCATATTTTGGCCGGCCATTGTCCGATGTACTAACCAATCACGTGCACGTATCCCTTTCTTAGTTCCAATTTGATCAAATGGATACCAACCAAGATGGCGTTTTACAAAAAGCTGAAATTGACGCAATGCTGTTACATGTTCCACATGAGAAATGCATGTTTGGGTTCTTGATTTCATCTGATCTTGACGGTGATCACGTGCTGAACAGAGAAGAATGGGAAGAAGCCTTCAAGACTGTGGGTGAGTACTTCAATTTGCTTTGTAAACGAAAGTCTGTTCATTACACTATCATACATGGTATCTGCACCAGTGGTTAACCCTTCAGGCTTGAATATATCAAACACGAGTGACAGTTTTTCATAGGGATATCCAAACACAGGGAAGAGAGTTGAAAATACGACGCGCAGCGGAGTATTTTTAACGAAATTCGACGTGTTTGGATAGCCCATGAAACACTGTCTCGAGCGGTCAAAAGTCACGCGCGCGCGCACTTCTCATTGAAACTGCTTCATGCCAACTCTTAAAATTTCTGAAACTCTTCGCTTTCAAGCCAAAAATTAAGACAGTCACTGAAAAGTTAAGCTTCATATAAACGTTATCCACCGAGTTTCCAGCTGCCAATTTTGTTTCACCGTATTAGGTATACAACATTTTCCTACAGCCGTCTTGCACATCGCGTCCAAAGCCTAGATTTTGTTCAAGGAAACGACATTTTTGCTGTGCGCAATACATTAGATGTAAATTGACCTTTGTCGACTGTGATTCCGATCATTTTTCTAACATTTACTTTTTTCTTTTAGATAACACAGTTGAAGACGCGAACGAAGTATAGACACCATATAATTTCCCATAGGTCAGCGCTCCATGATGTTACTATTCGCTGCAGCCCAGAGCCTCACCGGAGCCGAAACAATCTTGTGGACTAGCGGCGTGTATCACGTCTGTATATTTATCCCAACACCAACGTTAAATAGTTAGTCAGCTTGGGGCTTTTTTTCTTGAGGACATTTCTTAAAATTTAGAAGTGTTAAGCAGTTATTTTCTCACTCGCAATTAGTTATAAATATGCGCTTATCGAATTTTAAACTTGTACAATATGCTCCCTGCTAAACTTCCCGGCACAGCACCAAAAAGAGAGTCAGATTTCCTGTATCTGTAAGTATAGTTATTAGTAACTTTTAGTCATTTTTAATTTGAAAAAAGGATTTGTAAACGTTGGCTATTCCAGTGATTCGTCAAAAAAGCCAGTTATTGAAATGATCCTGCGCTAGCGAAGTCAGGAGACGGACAGGCACAGACTTAACAAATCCTGGCCAAATTTTGTGGCGAGAGACGTTACCCGCAATGGGCTAGCATGTTATGTAGAGGGGGTAGCAACACCAATTAGTACTACGCAAACTGGAGTACGGGTTGACAAATTATGCTGGCATAATTTCCACCATAATACTATAGGTGGAACATCAAGCATAATGCTATTCTGCTGCCATAACAGTTATTTCTGTTTTTAAAGCTACTATTGTCCGTTTATTAAGTAAAAACAACAAAATTTCAAGCTATTTTAATGTTCTAACCTAGGCTTGTTCCCAGTGTATCCTCAAGCGGGTTTAGCTCTTTAGCTTTGCTCTTACTTCACTCGAAATCCTTTGGATAAAATGTTCATATTGTGTTACTAATTTGTTGTGAAAGTGCGGGTTTTTACTTTCGCTCTTCACGGGGGTGCGGGAAGAATGTTTACGGCATAATTACGAGCATAATAGCGACAGTCGAGGATGATTTGGAGCATAATAGTCAGTTTGGAGGATAATGCCAAAAAGCATAATATACTCGATTTTAGGAGCATAATGTGTCAATCCCTAAACTGGAGTTAAGCGCTGACCTTCATAAATTAGATAATTATGTTAAGTCAAATAGAGATAGCAATGTAGCAACAAGATTGCCGGTGACGAATAAGTAAGGAAATCATGTACGTGGTATAATATTTATATCAAACGTGCGTGTTGTAACGTTGCTCTCTTTTATTAAAGAGTAAATAATAGTCTACAGCAGTACATCCTGCGCGTAGTTTGACCTGCAAAGACAAATTTTTGCTGCCATTGCCACGCGCGAGATGGATCTACATTTACACAACAGGCAACGTTTCGTGTAGCTCGTCACAATATTTCGTTGCCACGCAAAAATCAGTAGCACTTCATTTAGCAACTTTTAGTTGTATTTAATGTTGCATATTAGGAAATAATTGTCCAGCACGCCATTTTTGCTGCAACAAGAATTACGGCAAAGAGTAGGAACCGACTTGCACTTTTGCAATGATTGTGCCAATGCTGTAGTATCGTTTTTTTAAGCACTGCACTAGAGGTTTCGCAGTTGTTTGCAAACGTCCATTAATTTATGTCACAGCCCTGTTCAACGCATGTACGTCACGTAACGGATAAAGTTCCACCATGTTCCCTTCACATCCATTCACATTGAGCAACTAACTGCAGTACACCACTTTTGAGTGTGAGCGTGACATGCTGCAGGAAACATTGCCTAGAACGTTTCTAAATGCTTTCAGTGTAGATGGAAAAGAGCAACTGCAACTTATTTCAACTTAGCATAGTCAGGGTCCCAGTGGTTTCAAGGGTTCCAGGTCTCCAGGCCAGAATACCCAGGCTCCAGGTCTCCGGTCCCTCCAACAAAACAGGGATCTGGGTGCAACAGCTAACAATCGGGCCCCAGGCTCCACAGTGACAATATTCGGGCTCCAGACAATCAAGCTTCATCCCCTTTGGGACCCTGTTAGTAGGCAGAACTGGTTTAAGGGCCCTAATCAGCCACACCTGTTTACATGTGTCAGTTTCATTCTAGAGATCACTGAGAAACTTGCTAAAGGTAATTAAACAGTTCTAGTAACATAAATTACAGGAATGCAATAAGATTTCACTTCACCATAAAATTTCCATAATTCCGATGTCATTGAAAAATGGCAGAGGCTGACTTGGGCCCTTTAAATGACATTTTTTAGGGATCTGGTTAATAAATAACTAACCCAGCATCAGAGAATCTGGGTCAGAATAAATACAGCCAACAAACTAAGTGTGAAGTTTTTGGCCCAAGAATCATATTTGGTAAGAGCAAATATAATTATTAGTGATGGAATACTACAACTTAAAGTGAATAGATTATTTTTTATACCTTGAATAAATTAGGATTAGTAAAAAATACCAAAACATTGTTAACAATTGCAATGATAGCACAATATTGGGGCACTTCACAACTATGAGTCATTTTTGTGCAATTGCGTGCAATGTTGGGTGTTAACAACTTAAAAGGCATGCACCTTGAGTTGTGTCTTTCAACATTGAAAAGAGAGGAGGGACAACATTAGAACGACACTGTGCAGATACCAGATTTATTCCCCAGAAGTGCAGTTTAATATCACATTCTAGTACCTTCAAGTCCAGCCATGTCCAGCCAGTGTAACAGTCATCTTGCCAGAAGCCCTTTATGTTTCCCAAGAGTGAACAAAGTTGATCAATTAGGATTTCAAGAATTTTGCAAATTTGTATACCAACAATTATCAGTAACTAAAAAATAAAGGAAAATTTTAACCTCTTTGTTTGGGAATACAAGGGTTAAGGCAACAGATGTAAAACACTGAAGACCAAAATTCCATGACTTTTATTGCTGTACTGTGTAGTAAATGCTCCCATTAAAGAGATATATGAAGATTATTGTTTGCCAGGCATTGACTGATAAAGTTTAGAAAGAGTCACTCATGAAACTTCCAATTTTACACTTTACAGGGCTTTCAATAATAAAGATTTGAGGTAGTTGGCTGTCTTTTACCTTTTGCAGGATCCATCGGGAGAGCAATAGAAGAAGGTTAAAATCTTCTCCCATTTATAGGAAGCTTCCTGTCGATTCCTGGATTTTAGCCGATGAGCTATGACGAGACATTTTCTAGAGATCTGGCATGGGTTGGGTCTTACTGAGAACCTGTTTTCTTTAAATTCAGAGGTCCAAATTGACACAGGTGCCTGAGGGGAATTTTTCCCCCTGTGCTTAGCAAAGTTGTGAAGGCAGGCTTTGGAAAAAGTTACGGCTTTCTCACTTGCATGCATCAATAGACAGAAAATTGTCTGGCATCAGAGGCTGTTGTTTGAATGCACTGTCTAGTTTAAAAAATATTATTTAGAATAGCTCTATATGCTGCATGAAACGAAGGGGAATGATAAAAAAGACAAAAGGATTTTACTTGTCAATCACAATTAAGAAGTAGGTTCCCATTATTCCAAAATAATAACAAATTATTCTGGTTGAAGGTCATCCAACTGGCCATGCACAATATCAGCTGCAAATCCACATCCACACTTCCCATCATTCAAACTTTTTGTTTTGACCACTGGCCTTCGGTTGGCCAGCACCAATCAGCATCAAACTAACAATAATCCCAGGGGGAGGGGGGTACTTGACCCATGTTTGGGTATAGGGAGGTCCGAAACCCTGACCCTGTTTAGGACCAAAATAACCTCAAACATATACCCTGTTTAGGACCAAGGAAAAAGTTTGTTTATACTATAGCACTAATATCTAGTCCTGAAAATGATCCAATGTTGACTGATGACCCGCTGAATACTGATGAACATTTCTGATTTCGGATATGCTTAAAACTCAACAAAAGTCTTGAAACCACACCCCTGTCTAGGACAACTCCTTAATATCCATACCCTGTTTAGGCCAGACTCGTTTAATAAATTAAATACCCTGTTCAGGACTGAGAGGTCAAAAACCATACCCTATCCAGCAGCACATCCCCGTATGGCCCATATAAGGGAGTCACCCCCCTCCTGGCAATAATTCATTGATTGCTGACGATATATTTCCATTTATGGATGATGCCAGCTGGTGAAATGGCATTCAAAAATGTAAGACTCGACAAACCTTTGAGGTTTTCCCCCTTGGCTTATAAGCAAACTTGTAAAAGGGTAAAGCAATGTTTATGCCCGGCTAATGATTTACATCTTTACCTTTCCCCAGACTATACCTATAGTAAGCTTCAATCAGAAGTCTTGAACTTTTCCCAAGAGGGAAAGATTCGACCAACATCCCTGTATTCCCCAACAAATCCCCATGGTTACCCCTGGGGTCAGCACCAAGGGTAAATCAGCAAAAGGCAAATTGGAAGAATGTTATGTGGGTTGTCTGAGAAGAAAATGTAAACAAGGGGACTAAAATTGTTCTAAAGATGATTCCCTTTGAATGTTTCCAAGAACAACAGAGTGGGTAACCCTTATTGCAATACATTATCTAAACTCCAAATCAAGCAGTATGCATCCAAGCCCCTGCCAGGGTCCACTCCACCATGTTGTGGCCAAAACACTACTTCCCACCCAGCCGAGGTACCAGTTGTTCACAGGCTAGATAACGCTATTCACGCCAGATAAAACACTATCCAGTTGATAAGTGTTGGAAAGATAAAGTATGCTATCCACTGGGTAGTGATTTAGTTATCCACCCTTAATTTGAACAACTGGAGCCAGGTGTATAAATCGGTACCATTGCTGAGGTAACCTCTGGCCTGATAGATCACTATGCTCGTTCGCGGACTTTATCTTAAATATATAATCCAATGGCAGATCCAGATCTTGAGCTTAGGGGAGGGGGGGGCAGGTTTGAAAAATTTAGTTGGGTAGTCATGTGCGACACCGAATACATGGTCCGTTACCAAAAACAAGGGAGGGGGGCTGGTATCCCTGGAGCCTTTCCCCTAGATCCGCCACTCTAACACCAAGTTCTGAAGTTCGTGTTCCGACAAAAGTAATGGAACAAATCTGATAGTTTGCGTTAAATTGTCATTGATAAAATAATGGATACGAACCAATCAATCTAGAAAACTTAACTGATAGAATTCAAACGAGTTACGACTTATTTTGCTGTTTAATTTGCTGCTTGAAGTTTTTTTGTGGGAAATACTTTCTCGCGCGACTTTACACCAGTGCCTCCATTCATTTGATGTATCTTCCTTTTAGCTTAAATCTCAACATTAAACTTTTATAAATGATTCTGTCTTACCTGTTTTGTAGACATCTTATGATTTCTTATATCATAGCAGTCTGAGAGTTTTTTTAAGTGAAAGTTCCCGATCCCGCAGTCCCTAATTAATGTCTCTCAATTAATAGCCAGAGCAAGATCTGGGTACTAGAAAATTCGATGATACTCCCATAGACCCTATGCAAATATGGCGGCCGCTATTTTTGTGGCCTCGAAAATAAACATTTGTCAAGAGAATTAATTACTTTCCCTTAAAGATTAAGTCATATTAAATCGATATATGGAGTTTTGAGGCTATACTTGTAACCAATGGAAAGTTATAGGACCATTTATATTGCCAAAAACATGAAAGCGAGGCTAGGCGGGCAAGAGTAGCTTTTCCCATACAAATCTCTTAAATTTAAATCAGTCACAATTTTGCAGGAATTTAACCAAAAACAATGAAACTTCTCAGAGTAGTATATTATGCCATTTACTTCCAAGTGTCGCAATCGGAATCTTAACAAACTTGACCAGACTACAAGCAACAATGGCAGCCATTTTTGCATAGGGTCTATAGCATGGGAATTCAGCCAAAATGGTAAGAAAATAGCCTGTGAACATCGCAGGCTGGTAAGAAACTAATCTCTGACATCTCTACTAACTTTCAACAAGCAACCAAAATACGTCTGAAAAATGAGACTAGTTTCATCGGGTATTTGGGTTATTTATCTATGAACTTCTTCAAAAACCCTTATGTTTTGCTCTCGTATAAAAGCTTTAGTTTCTTAATAATACCAAATTGTTTTCGTTATAAAACAGAATTTTAGTGAAAGAGTCAGTGTGAAAGAAAAAATAAAAGACAGTAAAAAATTAAAAATAAAGAAAAAAAAAAAGGCGGAGTGACCCCGACGTGACTTGAACACGCAGCCTTCTGATCTGGAGTCAGACGCGCTACCATTGCGCCACGGAGTCTCAGCTGTTTAGGAGAAGGAACTTTTTATTATTTATAAGTATCTTTCTTAAGTCTGGTTCACACTGATGGATGGATAGTGCCCGTCCGTGAATTTTTTTTGTAAACAAGCGGGCTTTCGTTAAAAAAAAAAAAAAAACATTCAAACGCTATTTGATCGACCTGCATTTAGAGGGTTTCTTGCCTGATTTTCGTTTATTCGTACATTTCGGCTTGCAGCCAAAACTCAAGAAGCTGTTTTGTGAATCTGCTCGCGGAAGTAAATTTAGTAGTTGCCCACGCTAGTACTTTTAATGAACGCAATTTTAGAAATCATTAACAACCAGAAAAAACACGGAGCTCCGATTTTAGGCTTGGCTAAATCTATATATTATTACTTAAATCTTTGTTGAAGACTCTCTGACGGCAAGTAAAACCGAAAGAGACAAAATTAAATCAAGTTCCTCACATTCATCTCTTAAAAGAATAGTTAATCTTACCCGTTTAAGTTCCGAATACAAAGGTAAAATCGGAATTACTCCCCCGTACGACTGTGAGGATTTTGCAAAACATTCTGGTAAAGAACTGTGTAAACACATTGTATGGCTGATGCTAAATATTTGTGGAACGCCAGAAAATAGCTACCTTCTGCATCAGCTCTTCCTAACCGACAGCGAATTTTTGACAGTTTTTTTTTTTTGGAAAACACGCAAACAGTAATCCCGGAGTATTTTCATTACAAAAATACTATGCCGTTCAGATCTAAGGAAAGAAATGGTTCAAAATCTACTAAAAAGAGACGCAAGAAACCAGAGAATCCAAATCATGACATTATCCAGAAAAGAAAAAATATAGGGTTCCAAGGTGCCGTGCCTGCAGAAATTTACAAATCGAGGGAGAGTTGACAATTCGTGTTAAAGGATTGTACGACCCTACGGGCAAGACTTTGCTACTGAAACTATGTTTTACTCCCAAATGTGACTTACATTATTAAGAATATACCACCCTGGCCAAATTTAAATCCCCCCAGAAGTATAGTGGCTGACAAATCGACTGTAACTGGGTTTATCCTTAACAAGTTACACGAGGACGGCTAGGCCGTTAGTAGGGACTTTACGAAACCACGACGGCGACGTCAACGAGGACGTCGCTAAACAAAAGATTTAAGGAGCAGAACAATAGTCCTGCACGTGCGTTATCCATCTTTGTTCATTCCTTTGTCGTCCTCTGCAAACCAACGACGTGAAATGACTAAATTCTGAACCGCAACGGCGAGTTTTTCGTGTTTCTCGTTTGAATTAAATAAGCGCTGAAAAATCCAAGTAGAAATTAGCGCTGATACTGATAATCACACTAAACAAATTCCGAAAGTTGCGAGATTCTTACGCAAAATTTAAATACATTTTTTTTGTGGACGTTGTCGTTGGCGTCGCCGTCGTGGTTTCGTAAAGTCCCTAATATAATTTGTGAACGCGCCTAGCTATCCTGTTCTCGCATCCACCACATTTTTAGCTCGTTCGGTTTTTAGATTTGTGTCTCATTAAACGGAAATTGTTGTGTTGAAACGTGCAATATTTCATTTTTACTGACGTTAGCTTTTAACTTGGTTTTTGTGTATTTTGAAGAAAACCCTTTTATTAAAGCTGAGACAATAGACAAGTTCCAATATATTAATATTCTAATATTCGCCGAGGCTTTGGGGAATAAAACAAAGATTTTGCATCGAGGCTTAGGCATGAATAAATAATTTCTTTTGTTTTATTCCCCCAAGCCTCGGCGCCATGTTAGAATTTTAATATATCGGAATTGGTCTATTACCACTAGCTACAGTTTTCAAAATCATTTTTTACAGAAGTGGCGTTCTAAAGCAACCAGTTAGTATTTTATTACTTCATGGCCAGCCACTTGAATAACTAACTATACCAAATAACAAATCACTGATGCACGTGTCCTACATTTCTGCAGCAGCTTCTCATGACTATAATTAATATAGAAAAACGAAAACAAACTTATTTGCGGGGAACATTTATTAGAAAATTATGACAATTCAACCTCAAATTGATTCTGTAATATGGCCTAAGAATAGAAAGGTCTTGTCAAGTCAAGATAAAGCGTCTTTGATCGAACACAAACTATGATATGAAGCAATCTCCTGTACCATACCATATCTTTTTTACAGCACAAACTCTCACAATGTTTTGCGACAATTTACCCGCGACTCGCGACAATTAGCAACTCCCGGGGACGGGGAGCGAGCGAGCCTCACGTTTTGCGCCGGAGTCCAGTTCTCTCGCGATACATTCACCGCGTTGAGGAAAAATACGAAAAAAATAGCAGACTGTGAACACTCTACGTCGTTATGTCCATGTCATTATGTACTCCATCTGTCAACAATTCCATATTTTGCACTTAAAATGTAGCCACCAGCGACAGGTGCCCTGTATTTCAAATTTGAATAAATTTACAATTTTAACGTATCAACCAGTCCATGGGACGAAGGAAGGCAAAAACATCCCTCGGGTCATTTGGAACATAAATAAAATTAGGATATAAGCTGAGGTTAAACTTTTTTCAATTTGCCCTGCTTAGCCATTGTCGAAACTGCCTTGCTGACCAAACAAATTATGACTTTGTTTGCCTTTTGCGAATGGAAAGCAATTTGGCCTGACTTAGACTGAAAAAAATACCCATAATGTTAAATCGGTAATTCTTTCATTTCGGAGAGAGGTGTGGTATCGTAATTATCGGAGGCAAGACTAGTTAGTTTTTTGGGAGTGGCAAAAAAGAGCAGTATATTATTCTATTATAGGCGTTATTATCATCCTTGCAGTTTTGTTTTTATTATTAAATTGGTTTGTTTTACCCATCAAAAATAATTCCGTCAACCTGTCGTTGCGAAAAAAAAACATGTGAACTAATCAAGCTGCAATTTGTTTTACTGAGCTTGTTTTAGCGCTCATTAAATATGTAATTGCGTTCTAAAGCTACAACCTGTTTTGCGGCGTCTCATAGAGCTTCCTTTCACCTGGCAATTTTTTAACTGAAACAAAACAGAAGACCAAGTCTGAAGGCAAACAAAACTTGTTGCGGGAAGGTTGCAGGCAAATATTCAACCGCAGCCTACACGAAGTTTAACGTTAAAATTGTACTTCCAGCTGGGCGAGAAACTGATATCATTCATCAAATATTTTCGTCTTGTTACGGTTTCCTAGAAGCAGCACAAATTAGTGGGCCGAAGGGGATCTTTGCTCAAACAAAACTCTTTTGTCCATCCGTGCTTAATAACACGTCCTTGACAAGTACTTAGCGAAACGTCTACATCCACGAAAGCTGTTTGCTGCGCCTCTGTTCGGCTGGGACACATTGGTTCCTAATTTGGCAGCCCTACACGGGCTTAAGAAATGGAGTAAATTCCCACCGAACCTGCAATTATATTTTTGTCGTAGGAGTTTGGTTGAATAAGCAAGGAGTTGACAACCTCGAATAGCGACCAGCGTTTGATTCATTGCGAGAATTTCTGCCAACAGCACTGATCGATGAGAGACTGTTAGCCAAAATGAGCTACTACCAACAGCCATCATTTCAGCCACCGCACTACTACCCAGCCACCAACACCGGAACTTCTTTTCAAAGAGAGTTTCCTTCGCCTAACACAGATGTGTATGCAAATCAGCCTTACCAACCGTACCCGATGGTAGCACCACAAACGACAGTCTTCATTTACGATGATCAGCCGAGTTTTCGCCAGAGAGATGACGGCTTGCTTGCAGCCCTATGCGCAGCTTGCTTGTGCTGTTGGTTGTTGCCGCCATTTCCAACATGGCATTGTTGATTTACTGATGTATCCAGGCAGAACACGCAAAAAGAACAGGATCTTAGCGTTTTACTTCATGCAAGAGGTTGAATTAGTGCAATAACAATCTTTGAATATTTTGTGCGATGCTAAAAGTCTTGAGAATTTTTAGCGAACCGCATGCTTGCGCAAAACATTTTTACGACCATTGCTGAGTTTAAAAACAAGAGAAAGTAAACACATTACAAATTTTGCATATTTATTTTATAATCAATGATATAATAAAATTTGTATACTTCTTCAGTTAAGCACAAAACGTAGGTAATCCACGGCAACCAAAGACTTTGTAAACGATTACTATTTGAAATCCTGAAGTCACCTTTTTCCAAAAATCATACTTTCCAAAAACTCACGAATTAATTTTTAACAGCAACAGTTTTTATCCATAAAATTGTAGAAACAAAAGGCTTTTTAAAACCACTTAAACAAGTAGGGTGTAGATAACCGCATTACGCACGTATTAAGTAAAGCAAAATGCTGCTTTCAAAAGGCTGCTCGTGATATCACAAACATCTATTACTAGTTTTTACATAATTGATCATTCGTAAACGAAACTTTGTAACTGAAATTATATCACTAATCATTTTGTTTTCGACCGATGTACTCCAGGTGTGTAGGTAAAAGAAAACCGACATAAATTTGTGCATTTAGAAAGTTGTCGACCGATGTGCTCCAAGTGGGTAGGTAAAAGAAAACCGACATAAATTTGTGTAGTTAGGAAAAGCCGTTAAGATCATTAAAATAACGTTTTCCATTATTGACCTAGATACGGTTCTAGTTATAGTAAGGTTTGGGCACATCAATCCCAAAATGGAAACAATATCGATTAACTTTGTCTATTTTTTGTCACCCAAATGTTCAGGCAGGCACACACACATACATACTACAAAGCCAACACGTTGGAAAAGCTAGGACATTTCGATTCGTTACTTGATAAAAAAAGTATGCAAAGCATGAGGTTCCTAACAATACATTACTTTATTATTGCAAAATGGAAAGGTCTACAGTTACTTTAAAGGGAGATTATGCACGGCCCATTTGTGATAATTTTAGGAAAGGCCTTTTTAATTTGCAGTCGCAATCTCTTTGAGAATTTCAAGTTTGGATTGAATAAGCAGAAGAAAACTTTGAAAATCAAAATCATATTACCTGAGCCTGGGCTTGGGCAGAAGATGCAATATTTGGCTATGAGCAGACAGTAGTTAATACCTGCCAATACTTAATACTCGATTCATTCTTTGGAGAATTTTCAGGCCAGTGGCCAGTGAGTTTAGCTGTTTGAGTCGACACAGGCTCCCCGAGCTCAAAATTCGACTCTGCATACGTGGTGTATGGGTCAGCTTGTGTTTATAGAGAATTGTATGGGAAAGTCACCGGTCGTAAAAAAAATTGTATGAATAACTAACTAATCTGAAATAAAGTTTTCCTATCTCAAATGTGTCGCCGCGTACTTGCCTCTTGTGCCGATTATCGGCAGAAGTTTTGAAGCCAATCGGCACAAGAGACAAGTACGCAACACATTTGAGGTAAGATAGTTATATACACAATTTTTCTTACAATCGGTGACTTTCCCATACAATTCTCCATATACACAAGCTGTCCCATACACCAGGTATGCTGAGTCGAATTTAGAGCTTGAGAAACCTGTGTTTGAGATAGCGAGCATTGTGCCAGTAGACTACCGGTAATCAAAACTTGATTTAAAAACAGGTAGATTGTAATATATAAAGAAACCAAACTAGTATAAATAAATTCGACATAATGATTGTAATGAATTTGCAAAAGAAAGAAAATCCACCTGAAATTTGACCAATCAAAAGTCATTCTACAATTAGGGGTATCAAAATTGCAACTTGTTTATGACACTTTTTTAAAGCTAAAAAAATATTCACTAGCAAAGTCGACCTTCGCCAAAACGAAAAAAAGGCTTATGACCACGGCTGGAAGACAAAATGCGACGCTATCAACAGAATCCTTAGCCTGCACCTTAAGCGAAAAATTAGAAGCTATTTCCAAAAAATAAAAGTTGAGCGGACATTGCACATGCTTGTAAAAAAAACCTGGCGTCAGATTAGCTGAAGGTGTGGCGAATGTTGCTTATAATTCATTTGTAGGAGGGCATACAGGCAACTCTCTCTTAACAGACACCATAAATACGAACACCTCTAAGACAGACAACTGGTGGTGGTCCCAGTCTCTCACTGTTGTGAGGGAATAAAGAAGTGTTGTTGTTTGAGTTGTTGGTTTTGTTGTTGCAGCTGCGCGTCGTTTTTCAGTCATTTTAATGTATCTCAACTCTCTCCTGGTGCTGGCCCGATGTTCTAAAACAAAATAGAAAAAATGGACAAAACCGCCCACCTAGACCGACCAAAGACGCTTGCTCAGAACTTCGTTTAGCATCCACTATCTAAACTTCATGAGTTCAGGATTTGAGGTAAAATTATCAGAAAATCCTTGATCCGTTGCATTTTCAAAATCCGCAAATATGGTCCTGAGCAAACGTGATTAATAACCAACTTACTTCTTGTCTTTATGATTTAGAACCTCAATTGTTTCGAATAATTTGAATTTTAGTGGCAATAAAACCTTAATTCCAATTGTACCCTCTTTAGTTACCTTAGTCTTTTCATAAAATTAATTATTATTGCTGCCGAGGTTACGCGTACAGCCATTCTGAGACTGACTGTATCTCTTTCTGCATCTCGTCCACGGTATCAAGGGCAGCATTGTTGCGCATAGCATAAGGTCTGTTTTGTTCTACGATCCGTGCGTTGATCTGAGAAGCTGACAGCCTGGGCTGAGGCTTTTGAGTTGTGGGAGCGAACGTTTTCGTGACGTATCACGATGAAGGCAATGTGCTTTTATGAGCTTATCGGCACTGTTTTTTGCATCAGTCTCTCGGTAGCATTCCGCTTACTCACAATGATCACTAGTATAAAGTCTTTTTGAGTGGATAAGCGGGAAACATTGTAAAATCTATAACGTCAGAGGGTAACCTGAACTGTTAACCGTGAATATTGACTGACGGATGTTCATCTAGAGCTGGGGCATGTTACTTACAACGTGTCCTTAAGTTTAGACCATCATTTTCATTCATCTTAACCCTACGCTGATCAGTCGCCTGCTTAGCGGGCGATGGCCGTTGGCATTGAAGGCGACGCCTCCGAAGCCTCCCGTGTTCGTAGATTCTGACCGGAAGTACGGAGAGGATACGTCACCGCACCAATGGTGGCATCTTTTGTAACAATTGGTATATCCGGATATGAAGAAGCCAGAGTAGAAGCCTGTATCACAGATGAGCAGCTGATATTCATAACTTGTATCTGCTACGCCTCCTCCAACCCACAGTCCTGGCAATTGTGTTCTATAATTCCCAGCGGCTACAAGAGTGGAACTGAGTTTATATGTAAAGAAGGCTTTATCGCCTGTTGATTCGTCAACAAAAAGAATTTCCCGAAACTACAACAAAGGAAAACAACCAAGTCAACTCTAAATAGGAATTTCAGCATAGAAGGGAAAATACTTCCGTTGCTTAGAGCCCCAGGGGGGTACTCGGGATTTCAAGTGACGGGGATGATCGAAGGATTTTCTTAGGTTTGAAATTTTCGAATCCGGGATTTTTTGGGTACGAAAATTTGGCAAGTATTTTTTTGGGTAGCTTGATTTTTTTGGGTGTCTCTAGCACCCGCTCTAGCTTGTTAAAATGACTGCCAGATGAGGGAAAGGATATATTCAGATGGTATGATGAATAAACAAACAGGAGTGTTCAATTTCCAATGTTTTTCTTTGTGTTATAGCATTACCCCTGCCAGATGAGGGAAAGGATATATTCAGATGGTATGATGAATAAACAAACAGGAGTGTTCAATTTCCAATGTTTTTCTTTGTGTTATAGCATTACCCCTTTCTGAAACTTTTAAGGGCCACAAAATCGGCATGGGATTTTTTTGGGGGTTAATTTTTGGGCCAGGGATTTTTTGGGGTTTTGCTGGAAGCCCTAGGTTTTTGTTGAGAAAACGACCAAAACTAACGTGTCAGCTAGTGAAAGCCGAGGGTGAAAGCGTACACCCCCACGGAACCCAGTCCAAAATCCATGTTGGGGCGGTGAGGTATTCTGTACCAAGTGTACTCTTTTCAGTAATTCTCCTTGAACAAATTAAAGAACATTTAACCTACGCATACATTTATAACCTCCCTCAAGTTAGATGCCCTCTCAGTGATACTCTACCCGAAGTTGCATCCAGTTATGTAAACTTATGAGAAGGATTCTAATCAGATCCGGGGAAACGTGGGATCAAAATCCTTACCTGAATGTTGTTGCAGTCAGTTCTGTAACCATTTGTTCCATATTGCAGATTCTCGTCATACGTCACTTCCGTTTTAGGACTCACAAGGTTGTCGGTTGAGTAACACATTGTCCATCCCCCTCCAAATGACGTCATATCACAATAGACCCAGAGCATGTTGAGCCCGCCATCCGGTTGCACCTGGTACATTCCATCTTGAGCATGTGGGGATGCAGTCTTTATATCTTTGCAGCTCTTTCCTAGAAATTGACAAAGAAAAGTAATTACACAGATTTTTCTGTGTGTGCCTCACAGTGTTGGAGCCTCTCTCTGGCACATGCACTTTGTACCGACCATGTACCCGTAGAGTATGGGACCAGCTCGATCGGTAAACCATGTATCGTTTTAGTTTGTAACCCTCTCTCGTGTTAAAATTCGAACTTTTGTGGAGACAATCGATTATTCTTGACACAAAATCGCCTTTCCAATTTATTTTAGCGTGCGTAGCTGGAGGTTTATTCTGTTAGCGCGCTAGATCGACACGAAACCAGAAGCCGAAAGCGGATAGGTAAAGCCGCGAGGGACCTGAGCGATAGCACAGAGAACTCCCTCAGGCCCCTCGCGGTTTCGCCTCTCAGTTGAGAGAGTGAAACCTTGTAATATAAAAGCCTCGTAAAATAAAACGGAAGCATCAAACGCGACTCAGTTTAACTCTCAAGAGAAAATGGCTCTACTGGCTACACTTATTTTAAAATTTCAACACTAACTCACTCACTAACTCCAGTTGTTTTTAAGATAAAAATATCGTCAAACTTGCACCAGGAGCCCATGAGAAGGAGCCTCCATCTGCCATACTGACCATCTGAGTCAACCCTGTCCCGTATCTTTTTATTTTTAGAAGCATTCCTCACGGTGGTTTTCGCGGGTGTTTTTGTAATAGCCAATCATGTGAGAGCTCACTGTTCTAAAAATAAAAAGATACGGGACAGGGTTGGCTCAAGGGCAAAGTACGAATGGAGGCTTCTCCTCATCCAGCGGCACCCCTATACCCAAACATGGGTCAAGTACCTCTCCTCCTGGACTTGTAGAGACGTACAACTTCACAAAAGTAAACCTACCTTTCAGTTGACAGTTCTTCCCGGTAAATCCCGCGGGACACAAGCACTGAAAAGCTGTTGGCGTCAAGGAAAGGCAGGTAGCATTGTTTAGGCATGGACTTGATGAGCAAGTGTTCTTCAAAAGATTTGATAACGATATAAAGGTTATTCATGTCCGTTCTAGTTTTTTCTTGGGCAAATATTTAAATTGAAATTAGCATTCTTAAGTTAATTTCTTCGAACAATGTCGTGTGTGATTCCAGGTAACTCTCTCTCACGAGAGCATCAGCTTTTCTTGTCAACCCCTCGATTCCTCGACTACAGAAACCCTACCAACGTTTCTACTGGTATGAGATCGTCGGTTTTCCTCATCGCCAGAAATACGCGACATGGCCGCCATTTTGAATTCGAAATTAGAGGCTCAGGTTATTCTAGTGGCTTTGATGGAATATAGAGAATGTATGGGCTAAAAACGCAAATCTAAATATTTCTCGCGTTTTAAAAATCAAGGTACTTAGTTTCAAGCGGTACTAAAAAATTTAACCTTTCACTGACAAACTCCGGTAAATATTTGGATTGCTACGAATATTTTGGCCTTTACTTTTTTGAATTGAATTCGTACACCGACATAATCGCGTCAAGTCCATACAATTACTGTATTTTTTTGTACTCGAATTGGTTGGAAATAGTTTCTAACTCGCCAGAAGTCATTGAAATCGTACATACACAACTTAGTTTCAAGTGATCCCACGTTCGGGAAGGCTTATACATACCTCTAAAATCCATGAATTTCGCCCACAGAATAAATCGACCTTTACTTTTGAGATGAGAAATAACATTGGTGTATTTCTTCCATGAAATTCCGCCATATTGTTCGCTAAAGTACGAAAAATTCGTCATCTTTCCGCGGCCATAACTTGACTTAGAATTGGAGAACCAGCTCGAGGGAACTTCCATTGGAACGCCTTAAGGCCTTTTCTTTGAACTCCATATGAAAAATGTCCCTTTGATGCTCCCTTATCACCAAAAATGGTCCCGAAAGGGACCTGTTTTCGGCATCTTATACTGAGCCCTCGATGGCTCGTCGATTTGGCGGGAGGGTCAGCGGTTTATACCATTTTGGCACGAAAATTCAAAATAAAATACCAAGTTTCTTGATAAAAATAGAGCTGCAGTGCAGTGGAGGATTCGTAGCCGGCTGATACTTGACTATAATTTCAAAACATCGAGAAAGGGATAATTTTACGTACCCCTGCGACCACTCTGCGGGAAATGATCCTTTCCACGTTATAGCGCCGTGGTAGAACATTCACTTCTCCTCGCACTCGTCTGGCTTTTGGCAATTCTAAAGTCTCGAGATCCTTGTAGAATCCAACTGAACGACCCACTCGCTTCGAGGAGCGATGGTCCGCCATCTTGAATGAGACAACGTGCGCTCAAGGGTACAACCGCTGACCGATTTCCAAAATGGCGGATGTCGCGTATTTCTGGCGATGTGTAGAATTACAATGAATGAATGAATGAATGAATTGAATTTGTATAGCGCTAAAACTATAAAAGAATATTCAAAAGCGCTTAACATTAAGTTAAAATTAATGAATAAATAATGAGTAAAAAAATTTAAAAATCCCTAAAAGCTATAATAATGCAATGATATGTATGCTATGATAAAATCAAAAATGAGATTCGAAAATTCCAAACTAAATTAAAATTAAACATTAGGACTATTCCAACAAATCAAAAGCTTTCTTAAAAAGAAATGTTTTAAGTTCCTTTTTGAAAATGGCGAGGCTGCTACTGCCACAATTTACTTTAGTGGCATAAAGTCCAGCGGACGAGCATATATACGCAAATAGACCTTATTCACGATAGCCGCCGCCATGTTTGTCTTTTCATTGTAATGCAAATTAGGCACGTGATTTGTGAGGGTGAAAACAAGACCAAATTGTCCAATTTCGATATTTTAATATTCAGCCTAAAACAATAGACATCACTGCGAGGCTCCGGGGAATTCGATTCGCTCCGACGAAGGGCTAATGCTCGAAACGTCAGCTCTTGAATCTCTTTACGGTGGCCAATTGACATTATCAACCCAGTTGATAAAACCAAATTATATCTATAATTTATATCCCGGAGCCTCGTGCTGAGGTCTATTGTTTTAGGCTCAATTTTAAAATATCGAAATTGGCCTATTGACAAATTTCAGCTGGTTTCTTGTGATGCGGTTGCTTTGATTCTGTTTTAAGGTTTAACTATTCTAAGATTAACGCAGTTTTGGCACTTTATAAAAAAGTAAATAGCTTGCGTAGTTAACAAGGCAAGGTATCGAGTGACTATTCCAAACTAACCTTATAATAAAATCATTATTCCATAACTTGGCTCTCAAACGTGACTTTACCGCAGATACTATTTAGACCGACAGATTTTCCGAGAAACGGCATCATTTTAATGTTTGCCCCCTGGCAGACAACGTGGCTAATTTGCTTTCCAATATGAAAACCATCATGGCGGCTATCGTGAATATGGCCTATTGCATTATGTCATGTACCGCAGTTCCTCTGTATATGTAACCAGGCATAGGAACCAAATCATCAGGGTGTCGGATGTGATCTGAGTTACTGAGCTCACATGAGCGTCCATTGACCTGATGGGGACCCAAGTTATAAGAAAGGCACTTGAACTCGCCGTAACACCTAATCTCGCACTGATCACCGTTGTTCACTGTCGTCCTTATAATCACGTGACCAACTAGAGCATTGCCAGCAACGGGAGGCAAGTATTGCAATTCCCGGCATACATCTGAAAACAGAATTTTCTATTAAAATTGCATTTGGGAAATTGGCGTATTAGGGAGTTAGAAGTCCTTGATAAAAGCTCGGAAAAAAACTAGCTATCTGTTCCAACTAGTTGCATTTTTCATCTGAGTATTAAAGGCCCTCGACCACGCCTTTGTTATTGTTTACATGCGAAAGTTTCAGTATTATATTTTACGCGGAGCGTGTCAAAACGAAACAGATCAATGAGAAACTTGCTAACTCATCAGAAGGTATTTTAAACACTTCTAGTAACATAACTAAAGTAATGCAATAAGATTATGCTTCATCATACAATTAATTTCCATAATTAATATTGATGACATCGACAATGGCGGAGACTTTTTAACATTATTCATATAACGGATGTTTTGAGTGTTTCTGTGCCTTGCGGCACGGGTTTTTAGTCGTTAGATTATGTTTAGCTTTATATACAGAAAAAATCCAATTATGTTTTTCATCATTTAAGTTTTGGGCGAACACCTGAATGTCTTCCCTTTATTTAATCTTATTTTCTTTTTTAAACCCGATGAAATTTTGGCACGCTCGTTTTGCACGCTATTAAACAAGTTGAGTTGAGAGCATACTGGCATTCTTCCCAACTTTAAACAACAGCCCCACAATAAATAATTCATTGTTTATGCTCAGGATGTGTTATCATCAACTCTACAGAAAAAAACTTGACGTTTGATTGTAATATTTCACGGTGGACCGTCTGATGTTATGTTTGCTCTCCAGTCTTAATCGTTTATAATTTAGCAAATCGGTTAATACTGTTTAACGGAGGGCTGTAAAATTGTTCTCTTTTAGCTGAATAAACAAGTATTTTCAGTGACATTTGCTTCTTTCTTTCTTATAATATTAGTAAAATTAAGGGACTTAGCTAGCTATGGGATATTCTGAGAAACACGTTCATTTTATAACCAGTAGCCTTGCTTTAAAATGTAAAAAAACGTTATTGGCATAAAGTTTTAATTTTATTGCTTGTTTATAAACCGGCTGCTGCCAAATTTCGTCGAAAGTTTTGAAAATAAAAGCAAGAAAACAATTTAACTCCCTGTCCCAAACATCTCGAAAACTTTAAAAAATTCTTTTTACTTAAATTATTCAAACTTGATCGAGGCGTCTCAATGCGGTTTAAGAATTGTTGAAAAGTTATCATCTGCCAGCCGATAAATTAAAAGACGCGTTTTATAACAGATAGCTGAGCTCTGAGATTTACAAAATTAGTTTACTGATAGATGAAAGTTGGGCTGAAACTTTTACGGATAGCTGAGAAATCGTCGAAAATTTAACTGATGATTGAGATTCCAGAGTCCCCATTCAGACCTTCTTGAATCGATCTGGATAGAAGAGAAACATGAAATCCAGAATTCCTGCTATCACAGACGTGCTACATATCTACGTTACTTACCGCCTCCTTCGGAGCTAGGTAAATAAATTGCAAACGATATGCTAAAAATGGAGAATGGAACGAAAATCTCAAACATGTCAAAATCATTAAAGTTTCTAATCAACAGCCATCTGTCTTCTTAGCTCACTGTAGCACAAATAAGAAGTCTGGTTTCACCAGGAGTGTTGTAAGCAATCAGTTACCATAGCAACCTTAATATCGCCCACGGAGAGTGAAAATCAG
>OX393568.1:4559016-4569016 GCA_947652115.1 Blastomussa wellsi | reverse complement strand
CTGCGGGCGCAACTGTTCAGTCCTCGTCAGATTCCACCGAACATACGACAAAATCCCATGCAGGGATTGGTGATTGGTTGATCTCAGTTCTCAAGCGGAACATCATCACCAAGTAATCAATGACCACAAACAAAGATTGCCATGAAAAAATATCGGAACATGATAATCAGCAGGCGAGGAGAAACACCTGCTTTTCACAAGCTCTTAATTATCGGGCAGAATTTCTTGGCTTTAGGCCTGTTAACTGGGTAATGAGAACCTCTCGGTTTCTAAATGTCTCTTCATGATATGTTTGATATCTTCATTTCATTGCTTGTGTTGAGCATTTCACTTGAAGTCTCTTTCTATGGCGTTCACAGCAGCAACGGTAGGTCACTCTTTTTACCCTCGAATTGTCGAAATCCCCGATTTCATTTTCCTTGCATGCATGGAGGCTCACTGTAATTGAAACTTTACAAGGCTTTAATCTGAATCAAAGTGGAGACGAGCTCCTAATTTAGTAGAATCTTTGCAAAGCTGTTCGTCTTTAGTCGCTCTTATATGCGAAGTGCCAATTTACATGGCTGTTTCGCCAGAAGAACCTTTTAAGTTTCAAAAAATATCTGCATAAGAAACCATTTCTAAAGTTTTAAATATAAAACAATGAGATTTTGCATAGTGATTGCTTTTAAGAATTAAAACGAAAGGCACCCCATTAGCAATTGCCAATGCTTTTGACGCTCTTCGACGTAATTTCAAATACGGCAGTTGCAAAACAACAATTGATAAGCCTCCCAGAAAAAATGTAGCGCAGAGATGCTTCCACGTTTTCAAACCCTTTAGAGTGAAACCCTTTCAACATTATTTCGCACTTTCGGTTGAACCAGATAAATACACCAATTTTCACTTTTAGAAGATAAGATAAGGGAAATGTAGGAAGGTTTTGAAAAACCTTGACATGTTAATTATTTTTTTCGTGTACTGCAACCAACAGTTTAAAAATTAATGCAATGTATGAAAGAAAACGACGAAAACTGTCGTAACTGTCTCATATTAAAGCAATTCGAAATGGAAAGCTGTCTTTCAAGTCAGACAACTTTTTCAATCCCATTACAGTGTAAAATGCAAACCCACCCAGCGTAAACTCGTTTCTATAAAGATACAGTTTCAGAGCGTAAATAGTTATTAATGGTTTATCCTAATTATAATTTTTCAGGATTTTTTTCTTCTCAATCTACCTCATTCGTAGCATTTTTCCCCCTCAGTTTGGGTATTTGCACTTTGGCAAACTATCATTTCGCAATTTTTCTTGATTTGAAGTCAATTTTGTACTACAAAGCCCCATTGAAAAACTGCTCCCCTTTCTATAAAATGAGGTGCTGATTGAATTCTCTAAAGTTTGATTAACCAACAAACAGATGCATGCCGGGAGTTGCGCTACTTGCCTCCCGTCACAGACAAAGTCTTGGTTGGTCACGTGATTAGAGCGGTGCTCGTTGACGAAGGGGACCAATGCGAGATTAGATGTTACGCAGAGCCCGAGTGTCTGTCTTATAACCTGGGACCCAATCAGGACTATGGACATTCATGTGAGCTCAGCAACTCTGATCACATCCGACACCCTGACGATCTTTTTCCATGGCCTGGTTACATGTACAGAGCAACTGAGGTATTTGTTTTTGTCAATTTACGTTTTATTCTAGCTGTTTCTAAGCTTTGCTTTTTCCGGTCATCAACCGAGTTCGCAACGAAACTTTACCTCTTGCACCGATTGTCAAAATTTCAGAAAATTTATATCAACGTCTTTTGATGCATTGTGGCATGGCGCCGATCAAAATAAGTAAAATAGATGGACGAAATTGTTAAAATATCATTATAATAATGGCGATAGCCGAAATGAATGTTTTTTCTTAGTATTTTCCAAGACTTTAGTACAATACCTTTAACATTTTTCACTAACAATTTAACATACGGCCAGTCAACAAATTTGATATTCACTAATTCTCTAAAGAAAGATTCGCTGAAGAAAAATATGCTGGTGTATGAGCTTAAAACAGTATTCAATAAATTGAATCTCCTAAGATTAAGCCAATTGAATATTTTGATATAGAAATCTCTTAAATGACGATAGAATTAACTGCCGTTGTAGAATCTTTGTTCATCACGTCCATGTGTAAAAAATGCTACCTGCCTTTCACTGACGCCAGAAAACTTCCAGTGCTTGTGTCCCGCGGGATTTACCGGCATGAACTGTGAAATAGGTAGGTGTGCAGGCCAGTTAGGTGTCCCCAATTTATGATCGTGTTGGAAATTTGATTTCTGAACCAAGGATTGGCTTTAAATTAAGTGTCAAACTAACGCTTAATTTATGCAACGGTACAGTAGCTGTCGTTCAGCGTTCTGTACGGCAATACTGAAATTTGTCAGATAATAGACCTTGCATTGGGACATCCAAACAAACCGACCTCAAGATTTGGATGATCTTGCATGTCCCAGTGCGGGAATAAATAATTTGCTTACCGTACAGCATGGGTGATTTTGTAGCATGCTGCAAAGGGCCCATTAATGTATGTTCCTTTAGTTTCCTATTTGCATTTTATGCCCCTGATGAAAGTTGGTTTTGTCCATCCGAAATATTGGGTTAATTAAAATACCATCAGTTTCAAGCTGTTTGATCCTGATCTACACCAAGCTACATTCTGCTCCTGTGGTCCCTGCATCGTTTACTGAAGTCAATATAGTTTCCTATTATTCAATAATATAATCACAATTCAATAATATAATCACAATTGTCGAAAGTAAGAGAATTGCATTACTAATATTTGGCGCCACTTTTTCAAGCAATCAGAAGTAATGAACCAAAACCAATCGTTACTCGCGCGTGCACGTTTTCCCGCGCTTTGTGTCGGTCGAATCATGGCGATTGGCCAATGAAAGTAATCACATTAGTTTTGGTTTCACGACACACCATTGAAACTCGCTTTAATATGAAGAAAGACTCTTTACCATACAAGAGAAATGATATTAAGTTAAGTCTTGCTGTTGTGATAAGTTGACGTTGACGTATTTCAAATTATGCCTAAATCGGTAACGCTCACACGTCATAAAATCCAAAATGGCGGCGCCCGGGAAATTTAAAAACGATAATCTTGTCTAAATGTTACATTTCCCTTTTCCGGTAAAATTTTTGACTTGGCATTATTTCAAACAACTCAAAATCAACTTGTAATAAGTAATAGTAATTGGACTGAGGGGTCACACTATTCAGGGAGTATCGCGCAAGTTGATTTTGAAATATCTTCAAATGACGATCACGATTACGCCCTGAATTATATCACCCCTCAGTCCAATAACAAATTTGAAGATTAAGAAGACTGAGTACATGTGAAAATGTCAAAAGTATATTCAATCAGTTTTACAAACAGAAGAAAAACAGCAAGAAAGAACCCATCAAAGTGCATGTGATTGACATACGAATGGCGTAAGTGTCTAATCCCTGATTCCCTGTTTGAGACCTGCGCGCAGGGAATCATGGTAGTTGTATTCATCACGCGCGCGATTTCTTCGAGACTTGGCGCGCGAAGTTGAATGCATGATACTCTGCGTGTACCTCCCATGGAGGGAATCACCCATTACATGTATCCAATTTGAAGTTATTCAAATTGAATTGGATACCTGTAATTAGACACTGCCGATTACGCAACAAAGAAGCACAAGCAGAACCAATCAAAATCGAGATTTTGCTATAGATATGATTAAACGGAATATAAAGCAAGTTTATAATCAGGAGAAATGCTGATTAATATAACCCAGGCTGGGTGAGGCGAGGAAAGTATTCTCATGGGGAGGGGACCGGAGAGAGGGAGAGGTGAGGGCTGCTTCATGGTTACTCTATATCCCATTGTAAAACACACATTCTTCTCTTTCTTTCAAGGCAAGAGCTGTCAAGATATTAAGAGAGTATTCCCGCATGCTCAAGATGGAATGTACCAGGTACAGCCTGATGGCAGGCTCAACATGTTCTGGGCCTATTGTGATATGACGTCATTAGGCGGGGGGTGGACAATGTGCTACTCAACCAACAACTTTGTGCGTCTCACTGCGGAAGTGACGTATGCCGAGAATCTGCAATATGGAACAAATGGTTACAGAACGGACTGCAACAACATTCAGGTAAAAATTTTGTAACTTACATTACTCCATGGATGATCGTTTCAAGTAAGGTGGATGACAAGCCTTCCTTTTAAGTTTCCCCAATTCGCTGTGAAGCTGGCCTGTTTCAGTTTTGAACAAGAGGTTCTGGTATAAAAGCGGCCTCAGTTAACCGGGCGCCAAAGCGTAAACAACTTTTTTACAGCTAGTGAGAAAATGCGTTTCCTTTTTGTTGGAAATTTTGTGGGAAACGTTAACAAGCTATAATAATAATAGTAATAATAATAATAATAATAATAATAATAATAATAATAATAATAATAATAATAATAATAATAACAATAACAACAACAATAACAATAACAATAATTATACTAGCGCAAATTCTACATAAGCATAATCAAGGCTATGCGTTATTTTAGTGTAGGGTATCTTTTGGACTTCACGTGATTCTAACGCGTGTTTGCAGGACGCTTGACTTTACAACATGCGATAAATGCAAGAGAGCAAATTTGCGTTTCGCGCCAGAAAGCTGCCGGGAATGTGGGAGACACTATCCCTATTGGGTTCTTTTATAGTGGGCTTACTTGTAGTTTTGTTAGTCTTACCGTTTTGTTACAGAGGAGAAGCATATTAGATTTTACCGGATCAAAAAGCGGAGTGTTATGTATTTTTGCAGAAGAATGCTTCTCTTTTTCTTGCAGTTTCGAGAAATTCTTTTTGTCGACGAAGCTACAGGAGATAAAGCCTTCTTCACATACAAACTCAGTTCCACTCTTGCAGCCGCTGGAAATTATGGAGCACGATTGCCAGGACTGTGGGTTGGAGGAGGCGTAGCAGATACAAGTTATGAATATCAGCTGCTCATCTGTGATACAGGCTTCTTATCTGGTTTCTTCATATCTGGATATACACAGTGCTATAAGACATGCGGTCATTGGTGCGCGGACAAAATCTCACCCTACTTCCGGTCATCGACTTCAAGTCCACAGTTTGTCGGAGTCGCCTTCAACGTCAATGGCCATCGCTCTCAGATACTAAACAACACTCTGATAAGTGTAGGGTTAAGATAAATGAAGACCTCAAAATGCAAGGATCTTTGACTTTTTATATTTTGAACAGCAGTTGCCTAGCTATTTATGTCAGGGTTTTTAAAAACTGGCTCAAACTGGCTTAAAGAGACTGGCCTAAAACTAAGGCCGATCACTCCAAAGCTATCATTCGCCATCATACTCAGATGTAAATATTATAGCAGACGGCGTCAAGGTTAGAAAGGTCATGTCGACCATTTGGACAATGAAGACAATACGGATCTTGCATTAGTCCTGGGTCCATAATAACCGATATTATCATAATTCTTTCACCTATAAATTAACGCATTTATGGCACCAAATGACTGTCTATTTTAAACAATCAGAGAACTTAAACATTTTTCGTAAGAGGTTGGAGACTTTTAATAATTTTAAGACAAGTTATAAATGCGACCACTGTTAATCTTAAATATTTTTATTTCCTATACATGTTATTCTATTTATAGAATTTATTTTTTTTAGTTGTCCTACGTTTTACACATGAGCCTCTGGCTCGGACATTGAGGGCCACACATGTTAGGACATTAAATTGTATTGTATTGCATTGCATAACAATTATTCCATGAGCCCGCGTTGGATATTTATAGGTTATTTCACGGTTGGTGAGCGCGTACGATTTTTATTCACAAGTTGTGTAAAACAAACGAACGAGCGCAGCGAGTGAGTTTGTTTTACACAACGAGTGAATAAAAATCGTACAAGCGAACTAACCGTGAAATAACTTATTTATTATATACATACCGAGATTCATAAGCGAACAGAACTCAAAGATAAACATATCTTTATTTTATTTCAAAGGAAAACAACGCGCGGTCAAGCCGCCTCACAGTTCGAGAGTTGCACTGAAATGGCTTCCTTATAAAATACTTTACATCTAAATTATCAAGCAAAAATGCCGTTAAAAGGCAGAACTAGTTAGAATAAAATAAGACATCCTGAAAATATGTCGAAATAGTTCTACGCAAGTTCAAAATTTGAAATACAGAAGTGAAAACCCGAGCCTTCATTTTTTGTTGTTTATCAGAACCCGCATGCTTGAATTGACAAGCACTAGTCAGAATCCGAATCAAGAGGTTTGATTCTTTTATAAGTTTTGCTAGGGTTTTCCTCTCGCACTGAAAGAGTGGGCGATTGATTTAAAGTGTTTATTGCCACACTAATATGTCCTCCGCTTATAACAGCACCTGAAAAAGGAGAAAGGGGCTGCTGTGCTGCTTGCTTGCTTTGCTGAGAAAAAGTTGGACGAAATGCTGGATAAGTGAGTTCGTCAAACTCGTGCTTTCTTTTCTCCGGAATAGAAGAGCCAGACTGTGGAGCTATTTCTCCCGAGCTCAGTCCAGTGAGAGTGTGAGACATGTTCAACTGTTGTTTCTGTGAGACGGTAGAGTAGCTAGTGATATTTTGAACGTTTTTGTGTCCTGACAGTTGCATAATAGGGACTTTAAGCAAAGACAACGGGGACGGCGACGGGGACGCCGGGCGTTCCGGGAAAAACCCTAAACTCAACTGCGCATGACAGGCGGGAAAATTTTTGACGTTCTGCGTTCGGCCCCGACGTGAATTGAGCCATTTTCGCGTTGTGTGAAAACGTGAGTACTGTTTTTGTCTTCTTTACTAAATTAACGCGAGCAGTCCTTTTATGCAATCTCAAATTACTTTTATCGCTTGTTTGCTATGAATATTTGAGACTTCTCACTGTCATGATGCGTATTTTTGTTCACAGAAACGTTCAGACGGCGGTGTCAAAGCCAATCGACAAAGTAAACATGTGAGTAGAAAGATTGCGAGCTTCATTCACGTAAATAAACTCCCCTTACGACTGATTTCAGTCGAAAAATGACATGAAAGTCAAACAGCTCAGTAAGACCAAATCGGTAAAAAAAGTTAGAACGGCAGATATCGACCGACGGAATAAATAATGCTTATTTAGGCGTTTTAACACGGCCAAGATTAACAGCTTATTTGAGTTTATCAATCAACGCATTTGTCGTGTCGTTCAACAGAACATCTACCGAGATTTTTTCGTTTCGCACCGCTGTGTATAAAGGATGCCAGGTATATTCAGGAAATATAAAATGATTTGGGCAGCCTTGTCAAGAATGGTCTCTTGGGCTTGTGTTACTCGTCTAAGTTAGTGAAAAGTTTCAGAAGATGAAAATTAGTGTTTTCACTAATTTGAGTTTGCCGTCGTGAAATAGCATGCAAAGTTATATTGATTGTGTGAACTTTTGCCTTATTTGTAAATTAAAATAGCTGCAACGGCTTGATTTTAACCGACTAAAAGCTCTAAAAATGGGCATATGAGTTGTTAAGATGTAATATTATTTAATTTTTTTAAGTCTACCTGTGTTTTGTACTGTGAAATTTAAGTTTACTTTTAACATCCTTTTTTAAGGACTTCTCCAATGTACTGGACCAAAGAACACGACATTCTTTTGGTACGAGAAGTCTTGGCTGTCGATCCTTATAGCCAGCCAAAGGGAAGTAGAGAAAGAGCTAAACTGTGGGAACAAATTGCCATAAACCTAAATGCAGCATCCATGCCTCGATTCACAGTTTCTTTGAGGTCTGTAAGAGATCGCATAAACCAAGTTCTTATAAAGAAATACAAGAAAAAAGTTGCAGAAGAAACTAAAGCAAGTGGTATCACCGTTGATGAGCCCTCAGAGTTTGATATAGCGATGGAGGAAATTTGTGAGAAAGCCGAGGCTGCAGAGAGGGATCTGCAAATGATGTCTGAGGAAAGAAAAGTCAACTTGGAGAAAGAGAGAAGGCAGGCTGAAGACATGCGAGTTAAGGCTCTGGAAAAAGTTGGAGAAACCAGGAAGAGAGAGGCAAGCGATGATGTAAAGAAGGAAAAAAAAGCAAGACGATCTGTAGCAGACACCATCACATATCTTAAGGAGAGGTCTGAAGAAGAATTCAAAATCAGACAAGAAGAGTTGGAGCTGAAAAAACAGGAGCAGCATGCCCAAACAAAGCAACAGGAGGAAATGACCCAGCAACTGATCCGTCAGCAAGAGGGCCAGCAAGTGATGTTTGCTAATCTACAGAAACAGCAAAGTGAGCAGCTGCAACAACTTAGCCAGATGCAAATGGCCATGATGCAGCAGCAGCAGCAGACACAGCAGCAGCTATTAACAGTGCTGCAAGGGTTTGTTTCTAAAGCTGGTCACTAAAGGATGGATAAACCATCACATGACACACTATTACAGGGCCTATATGCATATGGCTTTTTAAGTATGTAGCCATTGTTCCGGTTGTGTTTATATTTTGTCAAAACTGTTGTCCAAAACAGTGTTTGTATCATTGGTTATATTGTGCTTCGTTGACCACAAATTATTTAAGTTAAAACAGCCGTGAGTGCAATAGATTGTACCTAACCTAGTTTTTCTTGGTTTAGGACATTCTTTGTTGTATCTTACAATTTATGGAGCCCTGTGGCATGACTTAACTTTTCTATGTTCATATTGTTACACTTGTACATGCCTTGTTGTCTTTGGAACTACAAAAGATTTCTGATGTGTAAAAGCCATTTGCCAATTAACAATGTTGTGAATAAAGTTGATGTTATGTTTTAAAATATGCAGGTGCAGTCCAGACTTCAAATACTATTTGCACTTCCAGAAAGAAGATACTGTTGTTTATTTTTACCTTGGCACTTGTAATTTGACATTTTCCTTTGTTCTGGTGCATGGTCACATACAACAAGTGAATAAAGAACAAAGGGAAAAGCAATATTGTACCAAAGGTAAAATTAAACGACAACAATACATAGACATATACCCATTCTGTGAAAGATCATTAGAATGTTAAGGGGGGAGAAATTTTGATCTTGATTTCTGGAGGGATTGGAGGAGGAAGGGGTCAAACTGAAAAAAAAAATCACTAGGGAACGTCAAACAAGGAATTTCTGCTCTCAGATGAAAGGCACTTTATTATTACTTCTTTATGTTTACAGTTGTGTCTTAAAATAGTGTAAACATTTTCTATAAATGCCCCAAACAATTTGAATAACAGAATATTTTGCTTTTAATGTGTTGAAATGACAAAATGTGGGACTCGTACATACCATCTTAGTCTAGGCAAAGTAATCCTGCAAGAAAGGGGGGTCGTGGTCGTAGAATTCAGAAGTTGTATTGCCATACAAACATGTTAGGGCGTTTCTGAGTAAAGCACAAACTATGTACATTTTCCCAACAGCTGACAGACCTATCTTGAGGTTTTTTTTGAAATCAATAAATTTAAAGTAGTTGACTATATCATTAAATAGCCACTCAACAGAGACTCTTAAAGGGCTCATAGATTTGTTGAACAGTTCCATTTGTGGTGTAAGATGCCGGTTTCGGAATGGAGCCTGGAGATGCAGTCTTAAAGGATATGCCGGATCTCCATATAGACACATCGGGTGCATAACAGGTCCAGGTGTGAATGCAAACTGCTGCAGATCGTCAAGAAGGTGTGAATCATGTAGCATTGAAGCATCATGGCGCTTCCCCTCTTATAACAAAATAGATATAATAAAAGAAACAATTACCTTGGTATTTTATACTATTCTAAAGTTTGCCCTCTTCTCCCCTCCCTCACCCACGCCCACCCCTTCGCAGAATAACAGAGCAAAATACTGTAACTGTTCTTGGGTACATTATTCAAACAATTGTGAAGTTTATTTTCCTTTGTTTAACATGTGCTACCCAAGTAAATGTGAGACGAGAGAGATGAAAAATCAAACTGGTTTAAAATAATTTTGGCTAGATTCTAGAATACCCCACCACATA
>OX393568.1:4549016-4556516 GCA_947652115.1 Blastomussa wellsi | reverse complement strand
TAGTCGGAGCTGAGAATATACTAAATTGCATTGTATGGGGAGGAAAATTAACAACTTTGCGAAAGTCTAGGCGTACGCGCTATACCTAAAGCACGATACCGTGTTTTGCCCCTTTCTTGCGTAGCGCGGGTACTAATTTTGTTCTAACCAGGCCATCTGAAAAAATTAGAAATAAGTTTTTTTCAGTCTTTTGCCACATTAACCTATTCAGGCATTCGGTCTGGAACAGGCTATTGACACTCAAGTTCGAAGTTAGGGATTTCCACGCCAGACACGGACTCTTGATTGGTCGGTCTGGACTCGTTAAGTTCTTTGGCAAGACGCTTTATTGTCTCAATGCCTCTCTTCACCCAGGTGGGTACCAGCAAATTAATGCCGGGAGTAGCCCTACAATGGACTAACATCCCATCCACGAAGGTGGAAACGGCAGAAATACTTCTAGTCACTTCATGCTAGACAAACAAATAATAATAATAATAATAATAATAATAACAATAATAAAAAAAAAATAAACCTTTATTGAGAAATAAAACTCGAATCTTACATGCATCCATGTGGAACTTATTACAATATTTATTATATAAAGTAATAATACTAATAACAAAAATAACTTACTTACATAAAAGAAGTAAAAATTAGATAATTAATAATAGAAGTTCAAAATTGCAAATCCCATGATACCGAGATATTAAAATCAACAATCGAATTATACTAATGACGGCTAAACCAGTGTCCATAAAACGCCCTAAGTATAAAAGCACATAAGCCGTGTATTTCAAATATCCGCACTGGCTACATTTATTTTACAGTCTAATGATTGCTCTATCTTGCTACGAAACGGCGTTCGCGAACCTCTAACGCATGTATGTACCGATCTTAAGAGTAACAATAATAATAATAATAATAATAATAATAATAATAATAATAATAATAATAATAATAATAATAATAATCAGAATCAGAATCACAATCAGAATCACAATCACAAAGATCACAAAATCACACAATCACAATTACAATCATAATCATAATAGTAGTAAACGTGGTGTAATGATCATATGCATATTACTGACACATAGTAGATTCAGAGTAGATAAAAAAATAAAACTGAAAAATAACAAAATCGTGTAGATCGCTGTTCGTATTGGCCACATAGCTGGAACGCGGACTTTATTCTAAGGAGGAAGAAAGCTGTAAATATTATTTCATCTAGAGTATCGGATGGGAGGGTAGTGAAATTTGACGTCCATAATGCCGTTTCAAAGACCCAAGGCATCTGTAAAAATAACAACATAGCTATATGTAGAAGTTATAAGCTGGAGTTAAAAAGTAATTGTCTCCCAAATTGTTCTCTTTTCTTTAAAACCATGAGACGATGCAATTAAATTTATATCAATAGTGACATTTTTCGATGCACATTTTAGCAAAATATTGGACGATCACAACAATCTGTACAGTCCCTGAGCAAACATCAAAAACCTCCACTCCACCCCCCACTCCCTCCCCCCCTCCTGACAGGT
Source organism: Blastomussa wellsi (assembly GCA_947652115.1). Lineage (NCBI taxonomy): Eukaryota > Metazoa > Cnidaria > Anthozoa > Scleractinia > Plerogyridae > Blastomussa > Blastomussa wellsi. The sequence continues at coordinate 4,554,996 of OX393568.1, read as the reverse complement.
GACAAATAGGCCTTATGCTGGATGACGTCATACACTTCCCCGTCAAGCCTCATTTTACGCGAAATCTATCCTGTGCTACATTCATGCAGTTTTCACTTCGGTATTCAATTCACATTTGCTGCTTTGGAAATCCGCGCATGATAAAATTTACAAGTTTGCACTTCCATTGCGATGCTTGGTTGTGAAAGTAAAGGACTATTGCCCCCTGTCAGAGCTCTGATTGAATCAGAAAACCAATCAGACGTTCATTCACATTACATTCTTCTAAAACCGTCTGACACAAATAGTAATTAATGGCTCCCTGGACTGCGTGCATCACCTTTTAAGATCACATAAACAGTGGTGATTTCGCACAATTCAGCTGAATTTCTAGCCTTACGAGTATACTCAACGGTTGGAATTTAATAACCTGAAGATGCCTAATATCTTTGTGCCATGGTTCCTGATCTCATTTGCAGTTTGTTTCCATATAGTAGAAGGCAACGGTAAACAATCTCTAGAATCAACTTTATATTGATCTCTGTAGTTGGAACATAATTTTTTCAAGGTGTTTCCCATTTTTTTCCTTCGATACCTCTTGTGACTGAATGTACAAAATTTTATATTCACATTCTAAGAAGTGAATCACTCTGAGAGACCAATTTAGCAGTTAGGTTACTAATTTTTAGGGTTTTATGTTATGATTGATCTTCCCAATATGCGTTTTCTGTGTCGTATAATAGCTTTTGCAACTTAGTCTATAATTTAGCTGACATTTATAGTTGGACTTAAGGACGTTCGCGCAAACATTTTCTACCATTGATTTTTTCTGAAACTCTCACCACTGTAAGATAATGAGTACCTGATGTCAGAAATGCAAAAAAATTGGGGGTCACCGACTTCGTTTTGAAGATAACATGCCCAGAAGATCACCCTAAATCTGAAAACTCGCGCTTCGTTAGCGAATACGGCTACAGTCTCTGTAAGGACAAAAATAGTGCAAATAAATCTTTGAAATGAACGTATCTCTGTCAAATAGACCCATAAAGTGAATTTATTCAATTGGTGTGGTTCCCTGAAAAAAAAAATCGCATTTAGCGACCACATTTCCACTCGCATAACAGCCGCAAGATGGCAGGATTCGATGCCCTCTGGGCAGAAAACTTCAAAATTTTTAAACTTCCCACATTGACTTTTTGTTCATTTTTTGACGATCTACCGAGAATTTTAATTAAAATCAGTTCATGTAAAAAAAGTAGGGGTCACCGACCGTAAACTACCAGCAAAGCTACGAAACGGCTTCTGGCCCTTTGTTTTTCCTCATGCAGCGCGCGCGCTCGATGGATGACGTGGCATGACGAATTCCGTGCGCAGTAACGATGCGCTCAAACAATTAGCGCGAACATCCTCAAGCAATCAATGACTTGGATGATCGGTAGAAATATAAATTCTCAATTTACTACTGAAATTAGAAACTATTGCTATTATGTTACAAAATACGTTACAAGAACCGTTCGTTTGGCAAGAATAATGTACGACAGTAAAGGTGAAAATAAAAAGACCTGGCAAAAATTAAAAAACAAGTGTCCGAAGACAGGTGGGAAATAACCAGTGTATGATAATTGCCTTACAAATAAACGACAAACACCGTTTTAGCTCACAGGTTACTTCACAGCCCCTGGAGTTTGCACATCCATTCATTTGAGCCTGTTTTCTCTTAGTTCATTAGTTTTTAAAGAAGTGCAATTAACTTTTATAGTTTATGGCAGACCTCCCACCCTTTCTAAATCGTACATGCTGAAAATTATATTGCCAGTTTTACATTTATTTTTTACTACTGAGTCATAGCAACTTTTTTCCGGGAATTTGCGATGGATATTTTTCAGTTCATACTTTTGATCTTCTAACCATAAAACAACTCGGAGGACACCTGAGAATCCGGAATGTGGAGAAAAGTTTTGAGGTCAGCTAGACATACAGGTGTTGGAGAGCTTTGCATATCAATTGAGGTCGTAATCTGTAAAAACAACATTCATTAGCAACACATTTTTCTCTAATAATTCAATGACGGAAAAATTGTAGCAACTCCTAAATAACCTTGATTTCATCTCTGACCTTCACATAATAGACCATTCCACGAACGTTTTCCGTTTTCACTATTGATATGAATTAGTTGTCGAAAATCCATCAACACCGCTGGAAAAATCGCGTTGGATTCAGTAAACTTGGCAAATGGTGATCTGTAAAATTAACCGGCGCAGTTTTGCGAGTTTGCAGAACTATATCTTAACTCGTTTCTGACATATCACTCTCAAACATGGCAAGCTTGCAAATTTTAAGGCGTTCTTTTCAGCAGTGTCAAGGGATTTTCATTAACAGTTGGTATGGATGAATTATTGTTTCTTTACAGAGAGCATTTTGCCGAAACAACTGTTAGTCTCATTTTTTTTTTTTTATTTCACAATTTTTTTTTTATTTACAGATGTATGTCGACAAGTTCACTTCTTATATCCTGTCGATGGCAAAGCCCTAGTTCGTCACGTGTTTAAAACGGTTCAAGTTAAGACCAATGATCATTGCGATATTAAGTGTTATGGAGAGAACAAGTGCCTTTCGTATAACGTGGGACCTTATCAGCAGTATGGGCAGACATGTGAGCTCAGCAACTCCGATCACATCCGACACCCGAAAGATTTGGTTCCCAGGCCTGGTTACAAATATAGAGGGACTGTGGTATTTGCTATGCATAATTTTTCTTCATGTAGAACTTATTGTTGTGTATGACAATATAATTTGGTTTTATCAACTGGGATGATAATGTGAATTGGCCACCGTAAAGAGATTCGAGAGCTGACGTTTCGAGCGTTAGCCCTTTGTCGGAGCGAATCAAGGAATTGTGGGTCGTGTGTGGTTTATATACAGAGAGATGGAGGCTCGCTATTGGTTGCTGCCTGGTAACGTGACGTAACGTGCCTGTAACGCTTTTCATTCAACTAATTTATTCCGTTGTTTTCACGTTACCAGACACCAACCAACAGCGAAGCTCCATTTTTCTGTATTCAATTGTTGTGTATAGCCAAGTCTATACCATTCAATCAGCGGTTATTGCGATTTTTCCCAACGTTCATTAGAAATGCATCACAATTCGCCCGCCTTATAATGTCCTCGTTTTCTAGCGATAATCTCTTCGTTTCGCATGATCAGTTCAGCTTAAAGGAAGCCCCCAAATGCTTTGAATGCCAACCTTAAAACAAGGCATATGCCTTAAAACAAGGCATATTATTCTAATCCATTTCTCCGTAGAATCGTTGTTCATCAAGTCCGTGTCCAAACAATGCTACCTGCCTTTCCTTGACACCAACGAATTTCCAGTGCTCGTGTCCCGCGGGATTTACCGGGAAGAACTGTGCAACGGGTAGGTTTGATGCATTGTGTATTTTTTTCGGGCAGCTAGGGAACGCCGACTTTATCTGCATTGATTCTTTCTTGTTACATTACCGCTGCTAAGGCCACTGACTTGTGGCATCTGATTGGTTGGCAGACCCTTTAATGGCGGTGGGCATTACGCAGCACACATTTATGAAGGGCACCAGATGGCACGTGTGTGCTTGACCGAGACCCATCATTACGCGTTTGACTAACTGTCGTTTACCAGCCTTCAAGCCTTCAAATCAGTTAGAAATCATGAAAGAAAGATATCTTCAGCACAGCTTTGCAATTTACATCACAATTAAGAGAAAATGCCAAGGTCTCCAAGGTATACAAGACCCTGAAGACCCAGTAGGTGAAAGTGGCCTCCCGTTGATTATTCGCCCATAGAATACTCGGCCTTGTAGTCTAATTGCTAAATGTTTGAGCAAGCAGCCGTGGACTATAATCCTCCTGGTATACACTCTTTCTTTTTTTATAAGAATATATTTTATAAGAATAAAACCAAGGCTGAGATTTTGGAAACAATGGCCAATACAACGATAAAAACCGATGCTATAGCCATTGGTCAATGCAAGGGACCGGTCGATGAATGGTACTGTAATACATATGTAATTTATGCATCATAAACGACATGAACTAAACTGTAAATTCTTAATCTAAGAATATTCACAAGAGTACTTTTACCCTAAAATCTGCAGAAAAATAGGAATATTCAGCCTGGGCCGGAAAAACAATATTCTTATAAAAAAAGAGTGTAAGTTGGATCACTGAAGATCTAATTGGATTAAAAATAAAGAATATAAAAGCAGATACCGATGCAAAATAGAAATATATTTCGGCTGGCCAAACCAGCCGTTCCTCAGGTACAATAAGAATTTGTATATGTAATAGGACTACATGCTGTCCAATTTGAAAATAATTCGATGAGAAAAATTCCGAGGACTGCGAAATTGGACGAGGCCATAGGCCGAGTCCAATTTGGCAGTTCAAGGAATTTTTTGAATCCAATTATTTCCAAATTGGACAAGCATGTAGTCCTGTTACCTATTAATTATATAGCATCCAAAAATATATGAACATGGCAAATGTTTCGCCCTCCACTGAAACTAGTTTTTCTTGACAATTGATTGGTTTATGGAAGGTATCCAGATTTTTCTTAAATTGGACAGTTTGAGCAAAAACTGTCCAATTTATTTTAAATTTGGACAGTTGGCAAAAATTAATAAAAAATGCATCTGTTGACAATAATGAATTTTGGTGTAGCTATATAGTTTACATCTGAAGGGGTGTTAATAGAAATTATGGTATTACTATTTGCGTAATACTGGAAAACCGTAAAAATAATGATTATTCCTACCAGCTGGATATTCGTTTATTATAATTTGATAGCAATGTAAATTTAAGACAGACTATACTAAAATAATAATAATAAAAGGAAATTTACTAATATGTTTTCTTCGCGGATGTTAAGACCATCGTGATTTAGAAGTGTTAATATGGCGGCTGGAAGGTGGAGGCTCGTATACTGGGGTCATCACAATCTTCCACCATCTTAAAGTTTAATATTTTCCTTCTTCTATAATCAAGGAAAAAGCTGCAAAGATATCAAGAGGGTCTTCCCGCATGCTCCAGATGGAATGTACCAGGTACAACCTGATGGCGGGCTCAACATGTTCTGGGTCTATTGTGACATGACTTCATTTGGCGGTGGGTGGACAATGTGCTACTCAACCAACAACCTTGTGCGTCTCACTGCGGAAGTGACGTATGACGAGAATCTGCGTTATGGAACAAATGGTTACAGAACGGACTGCAACAACATTCAGGTAAGTGATCTGAAATATCATAGTGTTCCATCGCTTGGGGCACCCGCATGACTGCATGCCCGTCCTTTGTAATGCATGCTCATAATTCGTTCAATATTAATTTATACAATAAATATAAAAGGGTCATTTTCACAGGGAGTTTTACGGTTTTTTAAGTAGAACAAGAAGCTAAAATTAGGACCAAGTTCTTTCGCTTACACACGAAATGCGCCTAAAATATCAAGAGAAAGATGTCAGGTAAAGTGCACCTAACCCCAAAATATATTTTCGCTACAATAAACCTTTGCACCAGTTCGAAACGCGTTACACCTTTCGTTTCTCATGCGGGCTATTTATAGCATTTACGAAAAACTGTACGTTATTTGGTTCACAACCGAGTCAGAAGGGGCGTGGGTCTATTCCTGGGTTGACGTCACAAACTTATTTACATGCATGTTTAGAAAGCTTGTAACGTTGGCCCAGGATTAGACCCACGCACCTTCTGACTCGGTCGTGAACCAAATGACGTACAGTTTTTCGTAACATTTTAATGCTATAAATAGTCAGCATTTGGTAAAAAGGAGAAACGAAAGGTGTAGCGCGCTTCAAACTTGTGTAAAGGTTTATTGTAGCGAAAAAATATTATGGGGTTTAAGGAAGGGGAAACCGTACTTAGTTTTTAAATAGTTTTCAAGCCAGAAAAGCTTAACCTAAAAAAGGCCAGCCTGTCTTACTCAAGAACACAACACAGTGTCCCGACCAGG
>OX393568.1:4402881-4548816 GCA_947652115.1 Blastomussa wellsi | reverse complement strand
TTTTCTTCTGCATGCGCAGTTTCGTGAAATTCTTTTTGTGGACGAAGCTACAGGAGATGAAGCCTTCTTCACATACAAACTCAGTTCCACTCTTGTAGCCGCTGGAAATTATGGAGCACAATTGCCAGGACTGTGGGTTGGAGGGGGCGTAGCAGACACGAATGCTGAATATCAGCTGCTCATCTGTGATACGAGCGTCTACTCTGGCTTCTTCATATCCGGATATACACAATGTTATAAGCAATGCAATTATTGGTGCTGGGACTACGGCTCTCCCTACTTCCGGTCAGCGGCTACTCAGTCGTGGATTGGTGGGGTTGCCTTTAACGTCAATGGGCTTCACGCGCTAAACAAACGCCTGATCAGTGTGGGGTTGAGATGAATGACACAGTGTTTGTACTTATTCAGATTATCAACTTTAATGGCATTTGTCACGGATAAAACGTCTTGAAAAGTTCAGCCTAAATTTTTGAGTTTGTCGATTACAATCCCATTCTCGTCCCCAGAGCCACTACCGTTCTAAACGTGCTAATGATTTGGGACTTTAAAACGGCTGACGTGATTGGACTCCCTTTGTTTGATTTCAGCGAATCAAATTATGTGTCCAAAGAGCCACTTGTTCCTCGTGCAAAGGCCGAGGAACAAGTGGCTCTGGGGACGAGAATGTTACAATCCTTTCTCAGTTTTCCTCATTCGAAGCTATCCTTGTTTCTTGTCAGTTTATTGTCACCACTTTGGTGGTTTTCTACCTGGATAAACTCTAATTTCAAGGTTTCATTTGATTTAATTTGATGTATAATATTTTACACACTATACCAAAGATGACTTTATTCGTGATCATAAACAACGCATGTTGTGAAAAATCCTTCAATTTTTAAGATTTAACGTTTCTTATTCCTCAACAAAGCATCTTCAGAAGTGATGGTTACATAGATTACAATTATTACAACTATTCAAGGAACCACCTAATATGGAAAAAATGACAATAGTAATCATAACTATAACAACATTCTTGAATCTGATTGGTTCTTAGCACGCCCTATTTTTGACCAAATTGGAGCGCGCGCCGCTTAAGTGACCAAAAGTGTCCAATAACAAGGCTTGCGAGCTGCGCATGCGCGTGCTTTTTTGGTTCCAATACGTGATCATTCTCGTCCCCAGAGGCCGCGATTCGTTTGGTCAGCACCAAGGAATCGAGACCTTTGGCCGCAACCAAATTGTGAGCATGCGTAGAGAACTCGTTTTGTAGCTTTCAGCCAATCAGATTTGATTTTGTGCATGCGCAGAGTGACAGGAAGTCCGAAAATCACGGACAGGTCGCGATTGTTGGTGCTGACCAAAACAATCGCGGATTCTGGGGACGAGAATGATACGTGATTAAAAATCATGTTCGCTTTTGTTAATCACTCGTATGATTACAGACCGAATTGGACTCAACTCAGTCCTATTACCATTCCTAACAAATGACAACATACAGTTGGCGTTTTCGTGCATATTTCAAGCTCCATTAACCCAGTCAATATCATCTGGGTATCATTGGAAAGCTTTTTCTCTCCTGCAGAACTGGGGTAAAAGGGATTCCTATTTTGGGCTATGGGGAGGACAATTATTCTCCTTCGCAGCCGTTTTTTGGATGTCACGCAAAAAACGGCTGCGAAGGAGACTAGGTAGAGGAAAATTTTGAGCACCACAATGCTACGTCATGTTACGTCATACCCTTTGCTAACTTTAGATAATGACGTATGGAAATTTATTTCTGCACCTATCAAATCCCTGATTCGCGACGAAGCTGCCGCTGAAGCGTATGAAAAGAATATATTTGTATCCTTCACATAGGATTTGACTTAATTGGTCTTTAGTTCTACTCCATAGCTGATCTTGGAGCCAGGTTGGTTACAAATCTGTTGGTTTTTAGAGCTAAATTATCAGAAGTGCCGAAGCGCCTTATTAGCCTAACGGGTTTACACGTTGTTTTACCTAAGCTTATTGGGAAATTCCTGTTCTCTAACTCTTCTGCGATGTTAAGATAAATATTGCTAATTCATAGCTTTATAATTTCATTAGGAAGACTTCAAACGACGGCAAAGTTTCGAATCAAAGCTTGTCGTTCGTACCAACTTCCGAAAGTCGGGAAGGAATTATCTTGTTTCAGACACAAACAACACGTTCATAATTGTCAGCTGAGGTACTGAGAGGAAGTATAAAATATCAACAGCGCAGCGTTTAACAAGTGTACTATAACCACGATGAGTTATCAGCCCGCTCCACCGCCATACAACCCCAGCGCACCTCCGCAAACTGGCGGAGTTGGCTTCGAGCACTATCAACAAGGAAGCCCATATCCTCCGCCGCCATATTCGGCACCGTACCCGCAACAGCAGTACCATGGTCATCACCAGCAGCACCCTGGGCATTACCCGCCGTACGGCCAGCCGCATATGGTGTACACGGAGCAACCGAAGACTGTCTATGTCTATGATGATCATCATGGAAGACGAAGGCAGAATGATGATGCCGCCGAGTGTTTTTTGTGGGGACTTTGTGCTGCGTGTTTGTGTTGCTGTTTACTCGACAGTTAACTTGGAGGTGTTTGCAAAGCTTTAATCTGCTTCAAGAAAATTGTATGATGCTATTGGTTCGGCAATGTGAACGTAGCTGAGTTTTGTGTGTAGTGCTAATATTTTACTGAAGTGTTTTATTCATTCGGTCCTGTTCCCAATTATATTTTGCCATTTGGTAGTTTTGTGTTCGACGTAAATAAATAATTAGCAGGTCCTTCTTCCATATTTGGCAGCATATTAATTTAATGTTAAGTAATTAATTATGCAAATTGTAATCGCAGTTGTCAATTTTAAAAGGGAGAGAATTGTGGATACAAATAGATTTTTTAGGGAAAGGACAAGGTTAATTGGTATTTTTGGGTCATATGCTTCTGTTATTGTGGGAAAGTGGGGGCGGGGGGTGGTTAAGCCATTTTCTAGATATTTTGGGTTTTTAAATGTTACCACAGTAATCACTACATCAGGACCTCAATTAATGTATATGAATCAGGGATGACAACTCTAATGTACTCCATTTGTGCAGTTCCATTTCTAAAGGCTAGAAAGGTTGTGAAGATAGTTGTGTAACACTGCCATGGGCCTTAGTCACACGGTGGCCATATTGGCCATAGACAATAGATTTTGTACCCCAAGCCTCAAGTTCAAATGTTTGGGAACGAGTTCCCGCATGACAAAACAAAAGTTTTCAATCCCTCGGGACTCAAAATTCCTACCGTGTGATTTGGGCCCATGGCATGCAAATAGCGTGCACACACATTTTTAGTCTTGCCATTACTGGTTTGCATGTGACATCATAAAATTTTAAAATCAAAATTTGCTTGGCCTGCTAATTTGTAGTGTCACCCCATGAAAGAAATCTCTATATCTTTCACAAGCTTCCAGCTAGATAATATCCCTTGTGTTTGAACTGACAGCATGTTGAATTTTCGAGATTTCTGCCACATGTGACATCACAATGGCACTGTGGTAAAGCTGTCGTGCTTGAAGAAAAGGTCTTTTCTTAAGATTTTTGTAGTTAAAACAGTTTCAATCTAGTATTAGGAAAGATGTTTATCTGTTTATACTCGGATACTATACTATTATACTATGCTCGGAAGGAAATAGCAATCGCTTTCATAGCAAAAGTGAGCGCCGGATGTTTTCTTTGATTTGTTGGTGCCATATTGGTGTTCCTTGAAGGGACACTAATGTGGCGTCTCCATACTGAGCTCTGATTTAAAAGGATTGGAAAATAACCCAAGAATTGTGTACCTGCACATGCTCATAACATTTGAATTTATCAGCTTTTCTCTTTGAATGGTGTTTTTTGATGGCGTGACAGTGAAATCCAGCAATAGGATATTTGTAATGCCTGTTATTATGCACGCAAATTACAAAATACATAAAACTGTCTCCGAAATCATGCACTTGCAATTTGCATGTGTGAGTGACAAGTGTGTGGGAGATTTTGTGAATAGTTATGCAATCAATCAATCTTTATTTGTACTCATTCATTCTTGCTATGAAGTTATAAAATGGAATGCAAATATTAATAGCAAAATTGGAGTACTAGCTGCCTGGAATAATCATAAGGGCTAGCGGAGCCAGGCAGCCAGTTAACATCAGTATTAAATAGAAATAAAAATACAGGACAGCAAGAAGATTGAAGTACAAATGCACACACAAAAAGAAAAAAAAAGAAGCAGTATTTCTGTGCTATGAAGGAAGTCTAAAATAGTTAAAACTATATATGAATACAAAATATAAATATAAGAAGAGCACACAATATGCCTCAACGTTTTACTCATTTGGGATAAATTTTAGATGATTTAAAAACATGTTATTTGCTTTGATGAGTTTTCTGCTATCACTTACCAATGAAACATTAAACAAATGTTCAAAATTAATACAGCTGCAAGCTACAGTAGGTTACTATTTTTGAAATATTTTGCATTCTTGTTGTTATGTTGCCCACTGCCTTTGCTAAATCGTAGTTTGTTTCGCTTACCAATTCATGACTTGCAGCTTTGCCCCTTGCACAGTGCCGCCAAAGAGAATCTGTTGACAGTCTACCTGTTATGTGTTGCACACATTTAGAGTTCAAGATATATTACTGTCATTTTGATGATTTCTAATAAAAATATAGTTAAAAAGATTATCGATCAAGGAAAGCTTAAAGGGGAAGGGTAAATGCTGTAGTCTGTAATAGCTGAGTGTGCATTGATTCAGTAATTATAATTGTCTTTGTCTTTGTTCTCGAGAATAGATTTTGAATAAACAAGAAGCAATTGCATTTTTGTTGTGATTATTATGAAAATCTATGTGAAATAAATATAGGTTATCCCATCAAGTTGAGTAAAACTTGACAATTGCTATTGCCTATTTTCCAGCTGAGAACTACAGAAAATGCTCTGGGTGCTTTGGGTAACAGATATATTTGCAAATTTTGGAAACACAAGCAATGTATAATAAATCCTGCAGTTATCTAGATTTATGAGGAAACATCCCTACCCCTGGTCCCCGCAGAGGTTTCTGTTCTATATGAGCTGGAGACACCTGCTTACTGAGACCAGGGTATTGCATAGTGGCCCATCAGACCGGAGCTTATCTCTGCTTCCTTAGCATGAAGTAACTAGGATGAGATGCTGGTCCATCACAGGGTTACCCCGATTCCTCCGGTTCCCTTTGAACGATTTATACACTTGGGTGAAGAGAGGTTCTGTGAGAGTAAAGTGTCCTGCCTAAGAACACAACACAGTGCCCCGGCCCTATCCAGAGTCCAGCGCACTAACAATACATACATACATACATGCATACATACATACATATATTTGTTTATTTGGTGTCTTGTACCTGGTACCTCAACATTTTTCCAAATAAATTAACAATTTCATAATTTTCTTGCGTAAATATTTTGGCGTTACTATTTATTATTGCGTTAGGTCAACACACCTCCCAAAGGAGCATCAATGAGTGTAGATATTATGGAGGTGTCATGCTCGGTAGTCGGGCATCCACCGGGGGTTCTTGCTGGACGGAAAAGAGGACCAGAGTTTTTGGTGTTGCCGGGAGATGTTTTTGGTCTGCTTTGAAAGGATTCTTGTTGTCAAGGGCTGGTATTGCATCTAACTGATTTTAGTCAGTGGCAGATCCAGACCTTAAACTAGGGTATGGGGGGGGGGGGGGGTGAGGGGGTTGACAAATTTAGGTGGGGGTTGTCTAAAAATAAGGGGGCCTGGATTCCTATATTTGGATTTAGAATAGAGCGATTTCTATTTGACAATGAAACAGCCTCTAGCAGTTAGTCTAAAATAGTCAAAGAAAACAATGGAATTAGTATCTCTGTCATAGTATCTCACTACACTTCACAGCTGAAGTAAAACCTACTTGTCTGCCCCTCAACTTCTCTCCCCATCCCACTGAAGGGCTAAATTAGGACCTACTGCCACGTCACTCCCGCTTGTCGACAGTTTTCGGATAAAACGCTCAGAATTCAGACAAAGTTTCAGCAAGCTTGCGAATTGCGCACTTCTTGTGTTTTTGCAATTTTTTGGGCGTTTGTATACTGGTTTAATGCTAGTACATTAGGGCATTGTGCACTTTTTTCGAACAGGGAGGACACAGGCCCCCCAAGTCCGAAGGTGCCCTTGCGCCTCTTCTTTTGGTTTATCCGGCAATGAACTCTCTGCAATGAATGTACTATAGTCTAGTCAATGTTTTAATGACATCGACTAACATCGGCACTGAATTTCTTACGACATAAGTGGATTCCTGGAATTCCGATCGTTTAGACAGAGGGTACTTTTGTTCCTCAAAGTAAAATTTGCTCTGAAGATTCCTGAATCACCCAAGGACCTATATCGAAGATTGTTGATTCGGACACTTCTGAGACCTTCTGAAGGTGACCGTGGATCTCCGAAGATTATCCGAAAAACTATCACAGATTACTGACCATTCAATGACCTCATAGTTTAGCTCGCGCTTAATTTGTGCCCTATGTGTATTCAGTTAAACCTCAACAGCACGAAACAAATATACATACTAGGCCCTGTGGAAAGCCTGATTTCTGTTCCTCATTTTAGGCGGGTCCAAGCATGACAAAACGCGCTCGACCTACTTGTAGCCACAATTGGTTTTGGTATCTGATTGGTCAGTAGTTTTTTAGCAGGATTTTTTTTTCAACCAGTCACGTCACAGATCGCTGTAGATTGTTCCACAGTTTAGTGGTCCTCAACAGTCCCTGTATTAATCTGAAAGTGTGACCCGAAAGCTATCTGAAAGACTATATCAGGTTTGGTCAACTCTGACGGGGAATGATAAATAACAGTATCGGATCTCAATCAGGATAAGGCCATCCCCGATCTCCTGATTTTGGGTTGGTCGGTCGAAAAAGAAAATAAAAGGCCCAAAAAAGTTGCAAAAAGCGTCGAATGGCAGGGCGCAGCATCGGGTAAAGAGTTTGTGTTTACATATTTTCCTCCCACACGGGCGGAAAGCATTTCTTATGGGAGAGTGACTCGGTTTCCCTGAAGTTAAAACTGAAAATCTGTACGAGTAAAACAATAATGTCTATATATTTCAGGTCCTTCAAAGTGAAAGTGAAAAATGTCAAATAACCTTCCTCGTAACTTTTTTTTTTCAAGACGCGAAAATTTGTCGGACGACGCTAAGCGGAGGAAAAAAAAAGGACATGGCCCAACTGAGTACCTCAACATCGAGTCGAGGCTCAAAATTTTAAAGTACTCCTGCTCGATATAATAGCTGACCTGCGATCAGGCGTTCTTCGCCTGGTCGCGGGTTACATAATAGCAAACTTTTAGTGGGTGTTCTTTTACCCATGCTAGTTTACCATTCGATTGCCCTTCTCCTCTCCACCTCCCGAAGTAAGGGCCCTCTCTGATGCTCCTAAAATTTCAACAATGGTACAGTGTACACCCTCTTTCAAAATGATTTCACCTTGCTGTTATGGGGTGTAAATCACACCCACGCTTGGATTACTGGGGAAGGCACAACATACTTTACCACCGGAAATCATCAACAAAGTTTCAAGCTTTCTTTATTTTAGATTCTTTCATAATCAAATAAAGCAACACCATAGAATTTTGGTTGCCAGTGATGTTTCCTTTGTTTCGAAATCATTTATGACGAGGTGTCTCGATGAAGAGAAGCAGTTTCGAAACTGTTCTAAATTTGGTTTCATCGCACAATATAACTGCCGTTTATAACTTCTAGGTTTGTTGTTCATAGACTGATATTAAGTCTGATAAAACTCACTTTTGTTTCACAATATCGACGCCTATATTTGTTTTTTGTGTTCTAATTGAGTTCTAGGCGTGTTTGTTGGCGTTGGTTGTGGAGTATTTGTCTCCGTTCATGTTTTCAACACGGAGTTAATTCCATCAGATAATCGTGCAAATCGAAACAAAAAATACCAAGTATAGATTAGAAGAATGGGTTCTCGATGCAGCAAGGTAAGACTGGTCACGCGTGTTCTCAAAATCACGCAATTCTGTCACGCAATAAGTGCGATGCGAATCATAATCGCTTACTTGTTTACAAATGTCTGAAGCATAAGGAATCTTGTTTGTTTAACCTCGAAGCTCTTTAATAGTCTAAATTCTGAATAATCGATGTAAAATTAGACTGGGAAAGTTTTGTTTTAGAACGCGACCACGAACCACAGCAATATCTGTTGGTCTAGAAACGTCCAGGAAGATAATTATCGATATAAACATTTTAGTTTGTTTTAAAAATTTGTAAGGAAAAATTCGCAAATGAGACAAAATGCTTCATGACCTATGAGCAAAGAATCAGAATCCCACGCAGTTGTAACCGGATGTGCAGCGAAAACCAGAGATACAGGATGCTAAAAACGCGCGGGTTTCAACTGAAAACGCGCTAAAATGTAATGACAGAGAAAATTATTTTTATCATTGTACAAAAGCATTAATTAGCTAATCACTTTTGGCTACGGTACAGCTCGGGGCGCTTATTCACAATTCTTTTCGGCATTTTCTAATTATGTCAAAATATCGTGATGGGTTTGGGTAATATTCGCGGCGTTCCAAAAATATCACAACAAAGCTAGCTGAAGCAAGCGAACAATGCAACACTGACAGCGATAACAATACGCGAAGGAATGTACAATGCGTGCGCACATCGCGCAATCGTCAAACTCAGCATGGCTGGGTAGAGCCTTTCTAGGAGCAGATAGACGCGACGATGTTGCTTTAAATATGGATTTGATTGAGGGAAGAGTACGTTATAGGAAAGGGAAAAAGGTTAGAGTTATATTCAAGCTAATATTATCCGCGATTCGACGCTAACTGGGTTGTTTTGATTGCAGTGGAAGTTGCGATGGGCAGTCTTGAGAAGAGTGAATCCCGCTACAGGTAAGCAACACACAAGTCAACTTCTACTAATGATTTGAGTGACGATTTCCTATGCTTTGGAAATAGCCTCGACCAACGTACCGACTGTTCGTTACATGCAGTTCTTGCGCAGCTGGTATCTCGAGTTCTTTTCATTTAATAGTAACGCCTTTGTACTTCGAAGGGCTTCATCTATTGCAATGCATATTATTCGAAGAACATTTTGTTGTTTGGATTTGTACTCGGCGCCGCGCGCTGGGCTAGAGATTCCATTCTTCAGTGCACCGTTTGAAATAATATTCTGTACAGTTGTTGCCGCGGACTAAAACAAGAGGAGCAGCCGGCTCGCAGCTGCAGCGCCGATCCTATATTTTTAGTCATAATAACTTTTTCTCAAAGGCGCAGATCGAGTGATTTTTTTGTCGTCTAAACACTATCGGCTGTTGTGCTTGCGTTGCCAAAATCGTGCTTTTCGCAGACGGAAAGAATCATTACTCTGAATTAGTCCCAAATTGAGCCAACAAGACTCTTGGAAAAACTAATTGCAGACATAAACACTCGCGCTGTAATGTTCATTTAACTTATATAATTCTGCCTTTTTTGGAATCTCAGTATTTCATCGTTCGCGTGTCGGTTGTCGATTGCACTGCATTTGATGGGCTTACTCGCGGTTAAAAGCAACATCGCACTTGTTAAACCCGCTGTCGTTCTTTCATAATTTTCGTGCGATGTTGTGGTCTTTCCAAACATAATCTTTGAACTTTCTGGGCTTGAGGCGCCACGATTCTTTTTCCGCTTTCTCACAAATCAACGGCGAAAAAGATTTTCAATTTGTACACTCCAGTTGACAAATGACAAGTTAACAAAAAGACTTGTCCGCGAATCGGTTCATATTATAAATTCAAGCGGGAACTATTTTTGACTTTTTTCCTTGCCATTCGTCTGTATTTACTAATGCAGGCAATTCATTCATTGTGTATGAATACGCTAATGGCACTTGTCAGTAGTAGTTTAGTATAAAATCAATAGAATACTGTACTTTGCAGAAAGACAATCATAATATTTATATGCGCTTGCTTTGCGAAAGTACATTCATTTCCTACATCTTTCTATTAGAATATTGTTTCTAAATTTATTTTCTTGCGTGATAACGTGGAAATTGCTGACTGATCCGTTTCACCAGCTAATTGCATGTGGAGATCATTTATTTCCGTTGTTTAAAAACGTTCGATTTGTACCACATGAAAAACGAGATAATGTGGAGCCAACATTGCCGTTTTATCTTTTTGGGAATAATCATGTTCAAGAGATAAATAGTGTGCATGTAGCCGGAATTTTCCAATGTAAAAATAACGTTATTACTAGACAGTACTTTGTTTCATTATTTTTTAAACCCTTGATTTGCATGTCGAAATCCTTGCTTTACCTTTTTAAAAAATTGTGTAAAACAACAATGACCGCTGTATAGAGTTTATTTATTGAGGTTGTGAAGAAGTTTGGTATTTTTATAGGGACATTCTGCACCTAATAATCCCTGCTTTATTTGCATTTATGCATTAATTTTGTATCTACAAATTTGGATAATATTATGTTCCACTCAGCTGAACATTTTTTAGCTGAAATTAATCGTAGAGGATACATTCACCTGGCATTTTATTTGATGGTATAAAAATTACATTTTTCAAAATGTTGGTTGTTTGTTTTTCAGATAACGTGAAATTGAAAAGTTATGACATGCAAATGTACTAAAAATAGCAGTTTCATCAAACCAGTCAAATTTGCATTTCAAGGAGTGCAGTGTGCAACACATATAAAGTAAAAGTGTTTTTTAAATATTCATGGCAACCAAGATCATCCATTTAATATGTAGGCTAAACTACCAAATACAGGGACACATTCATCCAATAATAATAATAATAATAATAATAATAATAATAATAATAATAATAATAATAATAATAATAATAATAATTATTTATATCGCACTTTTAAACATACAATGATCAAAAGCGTATTGCAATATTAAAACATACTAAATATGTACATAAACTAAATTTAACAATAATATATAAAGTAATTTAAGCACTAAAGGCTAAAAGCTAACTTAAAAGATATATTTTAAGACAGGATTTAAAAGTTAAAATAGAATCAATATTGCGCAGGCTTGCTTATATCAAACAAGCTGGCTCGTTTAACTCGTTTGCTCTCTACCAAGTCACAAGCCAGAATTTCTTTACATCCACTGCCAAGCCAAACGAGCCCGACAAACCTTGCCAAATGAGCCAGACGAGCCACCATGTATTTCTCATTCTTACTTTCACTGCAGAGCCAGCCAAACCTTCTTCAGAAGTGGCCCTGTATACTGCAGTTGCTCCATTATGTAGAATAGGCCTACTAGTAGGTAAAACAATGCCACCCTTTTGACTAAGTGCAATAAATTATTAATGAGCTAACTGTGAACAAGCTATCCATGGCACCGTTCAAGCTAACCAGTGTACCAGATGAGCACTGTAGATAGCCTGAAACAAGCGTTGTGGTTGGCCTGAATATTGCTTTGGTTAGTTTCTTTATAGCTAGCTCTCAATGACAGTAATGGTAACACAAATTATACACTGATACTTAATAAAACATTCTAAAATTCAGCATATTTTTATTTTTTTTAAATAGTGCACATGGCTAGCCCATGAATTGAGATCAGGGTTTTGCCCACATCCATTGCAGAAAAAGTCAAAATCCAGGAGAGGGCCAATATTTTGGATCAAGATATCTCTTTTCAACCCCCCAAACAGATAAAATAGAGCTCCCACAAATGATTCATTAAAATGCTTCATATTTCCCCCCATAAATCCACCATAATAAGCATGAAAACACGTTTTGAACGCACTTCATTTTTGGTGACACATTCAAGAATCTGGGAGATTTGGTCTATATCCGGGGAATTGCCATATATGCCAACAATTGAAACTTCCCTAAACTTTTTTTGTTCCCCTATAGATGTGTTGAATCTTGTTATGTACCCTGATCGTCATGCTGATCAAGCGACTGCGGCAGTTCGTCACAAAGCTCTTCTATCCCTCAAGGGCTTTAGTGGATTGCATGTTCTCAACAAGATGGACAAGCACTTTAATGTCATCGTCATCATAACTACAGATGACGTTATTCCACTGAGTTTTGAGACAATCGATCAACGAGCAGAATGGCTAGCTCTTCTTCAAGGCCACTATGGGAAAGGTGACTTTACAAACCTAAAAATAAAAAAGCTGCATAATTTTGCATAAATGTTGCCCTACAACCCAATTCCTCTTCTTGTTTCCATACAGATCTGTTTCAAAAATTCTCCCTTGGCATACCCTTAAGCATTTCATATTAAAAAATATTTTTTTTGAAAACTATCAAAAAAATGAATCAATTTATATTGCCAGGGCAAGCCTGAGGGGGAATTACTATTTTTGGCACATCCAAATGAAATCTCCTTGGAAGCAATCACTTAATGATATAATTTGCAGGAAATCAACAGTTGTGTTTATTGAGACTTTTAAATCGGGAAGAAGAAGTGTGACAGAAGTCAATTAAATTGTGTGTGAGAAATTGATATTTCCTGACAAAGGAAGTTAACATGATAGGTGCAATGAAAATTATTTTTCTTGACAACAGGAACACATGTCTAGCAGTTCAAAACAGCACAAAACACTTGGTGGTATTCCTCTGGCAATAAGGAAGGTGCATATTTCAAATAAAGAAAAAATGCTGCTAAATGCTTGGCTTCTTGAAATTTAATTTTACTAATTTTAAATTGAAACTAGATATTTTAATATTTTAAGTCCAAATAATATGAAAGAATAATGAAATGACTTGAGTTCACAGATTGGATTTGAACCTTACAGCTTCCGTATAAAATTCGGATGCTCTAACCACTGAGTTGCTGAGAACTCTAGTGGTGAGTAATGGTCAATGTGGGCTATGCTGTTGTTGAAATAACACAAAGGTGCTAAATAATCAGGGATGCAAATTTATGGATAGTGCACTGGACTCCGTTTCCAACTGTCCAAGTTCGAGCCTTAACCTGGGAATGTGTTGTGTTCTTGTGCATTGCACTCAACTCTCGCAGTGCCTCTCTCCACCCAAGTATTTAAGGTTACTTCCCACCTTGGGGATTGTTATGTCATGCATGTGTGCGGCATGTTTTTCACAAGTCGTTGGACTGCAACTTCCAGTTTTCTAACAACCACATGACCCGCAGGGGTTCAATAAAATTTTAAGTAGGCAGCAGGTTTGACGAGAGTAACCGACTGTTTTTTTAATAATCTTTCTTTAATTTCTTCAAATTTAGGGAAAAAAGTAGCCAACATTTCTAAGGGAAATAGGGTGAAGTAACCGACTCTTTTTGTCAGCTGTCAGTGCTTATTGAATTAGCACTGAACGGCATATCCCAGTTCCCAGTTGGCTATCACCTGCAGAATGCAAAATTTTAATAAAGAGGACGACACATTTGAATCTAAATTTACAAGACATGTTTCATAGGGGTGTAACGATACATCAAACTGTTGATAAGTGTTCCGATAGCAATACATCGATAGCAAGTTTAACTGTTGATAATAATCGCGATAGTTTCATAAAATATCGATAGTTATGACAGTTTTTAAATGATCGCCTGTGAACAGTGACACAAGTCAGTGAGAAAAATGAAATAACCAACAAGCTTAAGGGATATTGTTTTGATGTACAAGCAAATCCTCAGAAATTATCTTGAACAAAATATACGACATCAAGCAAGGAGAATTTACATTTTGACCTTAGAACTTACATTTTTATTTTCCCTTTTCTTTAGAAAAATCGTTCCAAGGCATTGTGCCCCACAAGCAAAAGATCAAAGCTGGGGAAGCTGTCCTACGCTTCTATAGCACGTTCTTTTCATTGACTAAAAAGGACAACTATCGCCTTATTGGTCACTGGAAATTTACGGCGTTACCCAAGTATGGTGCAGTGGAAGGAGGATTTGCTTTTCAGGCAAGGCCAGACTCCCCAGCAGGCGATAAACTGTTTACCTACTTCTTTGCTACGCGATCAGGAAGAGAAATACAGCAGTTATTTGACAATGTCTGTAGAGGAGATGAGGTGCTGCCTGGTCATGAATTACAGTCAGGTACAGATACAGCTGTAGCATACATGGGCTGCGTAACATGTAAAAAATAAAAGCACTGAATCAAGAATATCTCTAGAAATGGAGAAGGGAAGGGGAAGGGAAGTGTTCTTCGAACTTGGCACCGGAAATGTACATCACAAAAGCAACAAAATGGCATGCCATGGCAACACTCTTGGCTCCAGCCTCTTTCTGTCAAACGAAATATCTCCATTTGTGACCCTTTAAAGAACAAACCTGGTGCTTAACTCTGTTCATTAATTAGCTCATTGGGAGTGGATGATCCTTGGTTAAGATAAAAACTGGAAATGTCACTCTTGATTAAAATACATCTTGTGGCAAAACTGTTGCCATTACAACAACACAACAGGCGTCATTTTGCTTCTTCTGTGATGTACATTTCTGGTGCCAAGTTTGAAGAACACTGCTCCAATATTTCTAGAGATATTCTTGATTCAGTGCTTTATCTTTTAGACCTATGACGTCATCACTTTCCTCATTTGCATAATACTAAACGCAAATATCTCTAGCTAAAATGAAAGAGGATATTTCAAAACCGAAAATGTCATTTTTCTTTATTTTGGAAAGCCTTTCAAATAAGCAGCAATTATTTTTTTACGTCATAGTCTCTTTAATTTGCACAGAATGCAGATTGGCATGTTTATGTTTTGCAATCAATCTTGATCTTCCTCAGTTTCATAATAGTTTATGATATGTAGATGCTATAATTAATTAATCCCAACAAGAATGCAACTTACGATCTAAGCTTAATTCTTGACAATCATGAAAATAATTTGCATCATTGTTCGTTGAACCCTTGAATCTAACCAAGGCGCTACAAACTTGACCATGTTGCCTCGGTTTCAAATGGAGGCCTAGTGCAACCCTATGTGAAGGCTGGACTCCTCATCATGTACCCCAAGTGCATACCCTCCGGGGGTAGGTTAGGGTTAGGGTTAGGGTTAGGGTTAGGGGGGTTTAGGAGGCCGCTTCTGTAATAAGTCTTCCTCTGATTCTTTTATCAGACGCTAACCAGCCTGGTGCAAGTGACGAAGATACTAAACCACAACACGGCTTTCTTAGGCGTGCCTGGCTCCGAATGAGTGGTAAACGGCCGCGCAAAGGAAAAGCTCCGAGACCGCGGAGTAGAAGTATGCCATCTACTAGCAAAAAGAAGGATGAAAACATTGAACAAAGATCTCCGATAGAACAAGACATCCCGCCTGTTCGAAGGAACGAATCTGTACCCACAAACATAGGAACTGGCCGTAACCACACTGACAGTTTTAATGAAGTATTTGCGAATGAAGAAAAGCCGGACGGTTCTTCGCCTAAAAGCCCACCCCCCGGGTACCAGAATATAGCGGGGGTCACCCCCGAGGGATACCAAGTAATGATCCCGGGGGATGATCCAGTCCCCAGTGGAAGAAAAAGCAGTGGTACGTACGCGAGGAAAGAATCCTCTGGGCAAACGAAAAGCGATACAGTAAAAGATCAGGTTGATGGCGGACGGGAAGAGGTGGAAGGTTACATCGTGGTAGAGGGGCGGGATGAGGAGCTCCTGGAAAAAATAAGAACGAACTCTTACGAAAGAGACGTCAGAACATCGCGCGGGTTCGAGAGTGATCGAAAAAAGTCATCCGCCTCAGACAAACGACAAAGCGACCGAGTGGAGGAAAATGGCGTCATTCAAGAAGAGGAGGAACGCGAGGGAGGAGACAGAAATATTTCCGAACCTGAAAAACAACCTTTGTCAAATGGAAAAGTCCAATGTCAGATTGTTGTAACAACGACTGAGGAAATCGATGAAGACAAAATTGAAAACAACAAGGCAGCGTTGACAAATGGCGACGATGTTTTTGATACAATTACCGAGGGAAATAAAAGGAACCGAAGTAACACAAGCGAAACGGCTGAGAAAAATACCGACTACGTGAACGGGGATATAACGACACAAAACAAGGATATATTTAACGCGGACGAAAAACAAGCAAATAGCACGTCCACGAGTGTATCAACCCGGCGAGGCATGAAAAACCCACCAAGTCTTTCTTTCCCGCCAGCTTCAACAGTGGGTAGTGCAGAACACCTTTATGTGAATTCGCCCAAGGTCGCTGATTACGTGAACTTCAAAGGCGGCAGAGCAGGGCCTGGTGCAGCAAGGCGCAGCAAAAGCGGCGCTTCAAAATCTCCCGGAAGTAAATCAAAACTAAACCCGTACGCGAAGTATGATGGGAACGATGATTCGATATACCACAGTGTGGAGTCGCTGATGCCGTCACATCCGGGATATCAAAACGTGTTTAGCGATGACCCATCGCGGAGCCACAGTTTCGAGAATATCGCCGGCCATTCGTATGCGAATGTGGCTGGCGCGCACCCCTCGTATCAGAACATCGGGCACATCGATAGGTCTTACGTGAATGTAATGTCACGGCCCCATCAGGGGAACTTAAATTACATCAGACTTGAGGGCGTAGATGGGCGTCACGCACCCAGCCCGTTGACAAGTACCTCGCCAAAATCGGCGAAGCCTTCAAGCGACTACACGTGGATCGACGAGAGAAAAACAAGGCTTTTACAAGACACTGCCAAAATGCACTCCGAACGACGGCAGGAGAATCTGCCTCGAGTCATCAAGAAGTAATTTGATAAATAGTTCTAGACTTCGATCACTTAACCTCCTTACCCCAAAGATTGTCGAAGAAGAAATGGCCGCTCAAAGACTGGGACGGCGTTCAACTCGTCTCAGCTCTCTGCGGCCATTTTTCATTCCCGGCCAGGTAAAGTACCAACAAGTTTCTCATAGGCTGAAATAGCTCTTAATTCTGGTTTTATTCAGTATAGCTTTGTACTTATTTTTTCACAGCAGGTTATGTAGTTGTTAGTTACATCATCTGCATTTTATGGGAAATTTCCTCTTTTAGTAATAATACAGGGGATGCTTCATTTTTAAGAATATTTAAGAAAACTAACAGCTTATTTTCGTATTTTTGGTAAAAAAGGAAACGCAAAATAAAGTTTTAATACGTAACATTTGGCTGTTTTCTGTTGAAAAAGGATAAATAACAGCATTTCTAGACTTGTAGTTCTCGTTATCTTTTGTACCAATTCACGGAAGTAACGTTCAGAGAATATACAACAGTAAGTATGGAGATTTAATATTTTGAACTATGGACTTAGGAGTTTATTGTCACAGTCTACAAGGTATAGGAAAGGCCTTGTTTCGGAGGGTTAATGAGGGTTTGGGATGGAAAGTATCGGATGTGATAGGCTGACATAGCCTATCTCCTGTTCGTTCGCGCTTGCTCGATAATTTGTAGAAAATAAGTTCTGTTTTTGTCAACCTAGAACACTTCTTTTTCACTAGAGCGGTTTTCACTTCAGTGTCGAACGTACTTCACGTTTTCTCTGGTTTGTCGTTACTATACTGTGATTTGTTTAAAACCGTTAACGTTTAATAAACTCGTAACCGCGTAAGGGGTGGACCATTAAAAAACGCGAGAGGGGGTCAAAATTTTTCAGTGCCTGCATCTTTTTTTAGTCCAAATCGTCTGCAGGATTATTTTATGGTGACAATTTTTCTTTTCAGGAATTTTTTGGGGAAGTTTTCACCACCCCTCCCGCGATTTTTAATGGTCCGCCCCTAAAACCAAATCGAATCGCGCTTCGCTCGCGCATTTTTGCCCGCGCTTCGCGCCGGCAACATGCATTTGCTTCGAGTTTTGATTGGATCGCTGGCTCGCTTGTGTCATTTCTGATTGCCCAGTGATTAGTTTGGTTTTGGATTAACGGCACTCAAATGAAAACTGCAAACATGAAAGATAACAATAGGATTACATTTATTAATAAATTTCAAATTACTTAAATATACCCCTCACTTGCTTCGAGTGAAACGTTTCCACCGTGTTAGCTAGAATTCTGATTGGTTCAGTATAATCCAGTTATAAATGTCTACTACGAATCTAAATTACGTCGACATTGATACAAAGGTGTCGCCCGTTAACAAGGCTGCACCAAGAAGCCTATCAGATGGCAAGTTATGCGAACTAAGGTTAGACATTATGTATATCTAGATTGTACAAGGCTTTTGTATAAATTCAAGTTGAAATAGACGTCTTTTTAGGAAGTTTAATTAATAAAGGTGTCGCCAATTTAAATTGTGAATACCTGTAATTCGTTCTTTTATACCGCTGAAAAAAGCGTTCTGCCAAAGTCCGCTTTAATTTCTTCAAGAGGCTCTAAGAATAGATACTCTCATATTACACTCTTACAGTACGCTTTGGTCACATGTGGTATCGATGTGGTACGACGCACAACGTCCTATCCAACTTTAGCTTCGTTATTTGCCAGTCAGTGATGACTGTCTCGACCCCAGGCGTCGCTTCTGGGTCGCACACGAGACGTCATCGGTTCGACCGTTGCCTCCTAATCACTAGTTAAGCCCATCTTTGCCCGACAAAATCCAACAGCGCCGGGGAGGCAGTACCCTGGGTACCAGAGGTTTTCTCGCGGCATGCGGGAAACTTCGCCACGAGAGGCGAAGCCGCGCCCAACAAATTGATCGACAGTCAGCACTACAAACGTCACAGAGAGAAAACAACGATAGAATTCCATTCACCCTCACAACCACGAAGTAAAATCCATCATTCTCAAAAACTTTAAATTACTTCAAAGTGATCCCGACACTGGTAGAATCTTTTCGCAACCTCCTTTAATTTCATTCAAACGCGACAAAAACAAAGGTAACTTTTTAGTCAGAAGTGCATTCCAAACAAGTGATCAACCCGGAACTTTTAAATGCGCTCGCGCACGATGCAAAACATGCCCTTTCATTTACAACGTTGATAAAATATCGGGACCCAAGCGATCTATCAAGATCACTGATCATTTCACCTGTGTCTCAGCCAATGTAATCTACTGCATTACTTGTACTCTTTGCAAAAAGGTATACATCGGCGAAACAGGGAGACGACTTGGCGACCGATTCCGAGAACACCTTCGGGACGTAGAGAAAGACGACAAAAATGCATCGAAACCGGCCGCGAGACACTTCAATCTCCCAAATCATTCTAAGCAACATATGGCAGTCTGCGGCCTTTCCCTTCACCAAGGAAGCACGGAAAGTCGCAAAACTCTAGAACAAAAATTTATTTTTCAAATCGGCACTCTCAATCCTCACGGTATCAACGAACGCTTTTCATTCAACTAATTTATTCCGTTGTTTTCACGTTACCAGGCACCAACCAATAGCGGAGCTCCATCTTTCTGAAAATAAACCACACATGCACGAGCCACAATTCCTCGATTCGCTCCGACGATGGGCTAACGCTCGAAACGTCAGCTCTCGAATCTCTTTACGGTGGCCAATTGAATTCACATTATCAACCCAGTTGATAAAACCAAATTATATTGTTATACTTCCCACCGACGCAGCACCACAGTTTCTTTAGAAACTCACCGCCTCTAATAACTAAAACAGTTTCGCAGCCTGACACTAACTCGTGGATATTATTTATTTTATCATAAAACATATAGGGCCACTTGTGTAGATACAAACTATGGTACATACAAAATATGACTAACATACTCTACAAATGTTGGTGAAGATTTTGAAAACTGGGAATCTTGCATAAGAAATAGTAGTTGCATTTACAAAACAATAGCCTCAAGAAAATACTATTATCAATGATAACACTCTATTATTCAGTTCAGTCCTCCCAAGATACAGGAAACGTATCACTGTTTTACAGGATAAAAAATGACCAGGGCTGCCACAGGCCAGGAAAGGAATAAAATTCTTCAAAACCAGGGACATTTTTTCAGGGAAATTGTATTTTTATCAGGGACAAGCCAGGAAACTTGCAAACAGAATCTTTGTGGCAACCATGATGACCCTAGCCTATGTACAAGCTCATAACAAATACATCCACTGGGACACACGGGTTGTTTTTGCTTACTGATGATAAACAACACAAACCAGATTTTGGGTGAGGAAATGATCACAAAAGGAAAGGAAATTATTGAAGATGACTGCTTTATATCACACCGGTAGATACAATAATGAGCGGCTGGTCTGCATGAGAATTCACAACAGCGACTAGAGCCTTTGGATTGTAAATACCCACACAGATTGGAGCGGATGCAAATACTGTACCAGACTTGAGAAATGAATCTTGCCTATTATGTTAAAAATACAGATGTATTTAAGTGTCCTGAATGACATCTATTCTTTTTGAATTATTAATTTTACGATAAATTTTATTTTTTAACCTAGTTGCTATTGTGCAAGTGAAACAAAATTCATTCCCTGGATCCCAACCACTGAACAGGGTCTAAGTCCTACACTGGGAGTAGATTTTTATCGCGCATTTGTTATTCTTTTGTGTTCATGCTAATCTGCCCACCCAACCTCATTTGTGACATGCTGACGAGGCTGGGCAAGCAGATTAGCATAAACACAAAAGAATAACAAATGCGTGAGAAAGGTCTATGGGCCAAACTATGCAAACTACCGGTAACACAAGAGGTCGGGAGGGGGGGGGGAGTTTACTTACATCTTATACAAAGGTCTTCATTTATCAAGATTTTTGTGAACAAGTCTTGCCCAATTTTTATAATTATACCAATGAACCATAATTAACATTACATGTACATAAACAAGGAAGTTACTAGAAATTATCATGTAACTAGGAACAGGTGAATTTAAATGGTACTTCTGAGACTAACACTGCCATCAACAACAGCAAAGCACCTGCGTGTCTTTTGCAACATCTAGCAACAGCTGCTCTCCCCTAGTTCGTCACACAAATCCTCATCTCTGTATAATGCAATCCTGCCTTCTGTCACACAATGTTCCTTCTTGGTGGCCACACCATACACGCTACCTCTTAGAACATGGAGTGATATACAGCAAAGAGTTATGCATACTTTCATTAATCACAGAGGCAACTAACTGGGGTGCAAAATTCATCTTTGTTATCAGTGAAATTTCATTTTCTCTGCCTGGATTTCCTTGGCTCTTCTCAAGATTGCTTCATTTTGTTGTTTAATCCGCTTAATGCGTGCATCAAGTTCTCTCTCCTTAACAAGATCTGTTGAGTCTCTAGCTGTTACAGGTAATTCTTTTTTAGCACTTTGGGGTTTAATTTGTTGAACGTGTGAACCAAGTTCTCTTTCCTTGGCAAGTTTGGTTGGCTCAATCACTGTAGAGTC
This sequence comes from Blastomussa wellsi, assembly GCA_947652115.1. Classification (NCBI taxonomy): domain Eukaryota; kingdom Metazoa; phylum Cnidaria; class Anthozoa; order Scleractinia; family Plerogyridae; genus Blastomussa; species Blastomussa wellsi. The sequence goes on along the minus strand of OX393568.1, from coordinate 4,527,550 downwards.
CTTTTTTATTTGAACTTCACTGCGGCTCCCTTTCTTCTCTGAAAGTCGAGATCTCAGGTCTATGATAACAACAAAAAGGAAACGAACTGTCAGTGTGTAACCTCTTCCAACATAATCAATACAGTCATTGTAAAGCAGACAGGCAATCAGAATATTTAGGAAATCATCAAATTGATGCTATCATCTTGAAGCTTACAAGCAAGCAATTGACCTAGATGGAATGCTAGTCTATCACACAGCTAGGTTACTTATGGGATTTTGTTAATTCAAACTCTCACTAATTGTGCTACAGAGAAGATGCAATTTTATGGTACTGCTCCAGAAAGTATCTTGTTTGGACTTTCCCATCCCTCTTAAAATCCTGGTTTAGCTTCATGCTTTCCTTCAAACATTTGGGCTTTTGAACCCCCCATCCTGCACCCACCATGCAAAACATTTCTAGTGACCTTCCAATGGGGGAAGCCACGAGTTAAGTACAAAGCTATGGTTCAAACCAACGACATTCCTTTCAGGGAAGAGCAGAAAGTTCCGAAAGTTTCTGGAACAACACAGTGCAATGCACAACAAATAACTTTCCTGATTTGCCATGGATATACATGTATGTTCATAATATCAACTTTCTTAGAAATATTGTTTTCAATAGAGCACACACCTTTGGGTTGCTTGATTATTTTACCATCAACATCTCTTTGGGTTGTGGGCTTTGAAAGCACTTTAGCTCCAATAGCAGTACTCAGTTCATTCCTTGAAGACTTCACTTGTTTAACTTTTACTGTTTTCTCCTCATCAGCAATGTCTCTAGACCTTATTTCTTTTCTTGGTGACTGAGACAATGGTCTTGTGTTTATCTTTTTAATGTCCAGACGTTCTCTAACATCACTTCTGATACTCTCCTTCTTGACTGGTTTATCAACACTTGACTTGGCTACTTTTTCTGTTCTGTTGCTCCTAGTTCTCGAGTTTGACCTTGAGCGAGAACGATAATGCCTATTTTCTCTGTCTCTACCTTTGTTACTAGAAATCCTACTTTGTTTTCTGTCTCTACTGCGACTCCTTTGATAACGACTATCAGTTACTCTGTGTGTTCTATCTGCTGGTGAACATGACCTTCTTGTATTAAACCGGTCTCTGGATCTGTCATGTGAGCGCCGATATTTGAGTCTGTTATGGTATGGACGTGATGAAGTACGAGACCTATCTGGTGAACAAGAATGTCTTTTTCTGTCATTTTCTCTGGAATAACTCCTTTTCCTTCTCAAATTTTCTGTGGGTATTTTATTCAAACCTACTTTGGATTTCACTGCAGGTTGGTTCTCCTCTTCTTCAAAATCACTGTCTTCATCCTCAATACTTAATTGATCAAAGTCCATTTTTTCCTCATTTTCAGTATCTTTTGCCTTTGCTCCTTTCTCTTCAGATGTCTTTACCTTGCTTTCCTCCTTGACAGCTTTGCCTGAAACATTTTGATTGTCTTTCTGAGCTGACCCCTTATCATTTTTTGGTTCTTGAGCCTTGTCCACTGTCCTTTCTTTCAGCACCATTTTCTGAACACTGCCTTTTTTAAAGTTTGATGAAGTCTCAAGTTTAGGTTTCTCTGCTGTTTTAAGCTTTGAGCTTGAATTTTTCACAGCTATCTGTGTTTCAGAAGTCTTGACATTTAAATCAGGAGATTTGTCAATGTTTATAATGTTCTTTGGCTTTCCTTTGGTTGCTGGTATTACCTCTGTGTTTCCTTTCTCCAATGGAATGGGAACAGACAATATCATAGATGCTTTCTTTTCCTTTTTATTATGACTATCCAAAAGCACTTCACTTCCACTTACACTTTGATTCCACTTTATCGTTTCAGCTTCGTTCGCAGCTTCACCATCATTTTCAACATCGCTGTCTGATTGACTGACAACAATACGCTGTCTGGATGTCAAATGTTGGTCATTTATACTCTCATTGTCACTTTCACGCTCTTGGATCAATTCACCGTTATCCTCCACTTCATCAACATCTCCAATTTCTAAATGCTCATCCAAGTTTGTGAGTGAAACTAAAGATTCATTAGCTATAGTAATACTGATGTCGTTCAATATGTTGATTTCATCATCTGAGTTGTGCAACTCACCCCCTAATGTTTCTGAATCATTTTGAAAAGTTTCCGCAGTATCTATATCATATTTATCTTCATCAGTCCAAACATCACTGTTTTCAAAATCATCTTCCTCGCCTAAAATGCTGTTTTCAACATCATTGTCACCAAAACCTTCTTCATCAGTCAAAGTATCCTTGTTTTCTTCATCAGTCACTATCACATCATTATTTTCAACACCGTCTTCATTATGAGATTCATCTGAATCTTCCTTAACGTCCATTTCCTGATCATCTCTTGGAGAATCACTTTGAAACTTCCCCTCACTTTCTGCCACGTCAACATCTGATTCACTGTCATTTGCTTCAGAATCTGGGAATGTCTTCTCACTCAAGTCAATTTCCTCATAATCTGTACTAGACGAGGAGAAACTTCCCTGTCTTTCCAGAGCAACTATTTGCAAGTCAGATTTATCTGCAAAGCCAAGGCTTACACGCCGAGTGCTGCTTAAATCTGCTACAGGTAATCCATGTTTTGCATAGGGATTCTACAACAGGAAAAAGGTGTCACAAGACATTACACATGTCAAGAAAACAACAAATACAAAAAAGCAAATTATTGACCATTTTCTTACTTTTGTGCCTAAACTCTTTAAGGCAGCAAGCCGCAAGGCTTCTAAATCATCAAAGTCTTCGTCATCGTCATCATCAATACTTCTGACAATCCTTCTGTTTTGCTGCGACTTCAAATTGAAAGACAAAGGAATACACAGTTTTAAGGGAGCTTAATGATGATAGTTGGTGTAGAATTCAAAAGGGAGGCAGACTAGTTTCTACAACCATAGACTATAGTTGGCACGTCTTAAAGGAGAAGGTCATATTTCCAACAAAACAATGTATTTTTTTGTCAATGCCAACGAAAAGCTTGCATCAAGTTTAGCTATTCACCGAAGTTTCAGGCTCTTACAGTAAGTGTAGGTTTTCCAAGCGAGTTGCTTTGCGTTAGAACAAAGAATGGGCTAGAAAAAAGAATGGCCATGTGGTTGACTTTTAAAGTTTTAAATTGGCATATCTTTGGCATGGGATCGATGTACATACAGTAGAATGCATCCTTAGTAGGGAACATGAATGGCAACTTTTCTCAAGCTGCAATTGTGTTCCATTGAGATGTGCAGATTTCCACTCCCCGTAGATGCCTGCACTGTACCCACAGTATCAAGGGCAACATTGTTGCCCACGACGAATAGTCCACTTTGTTGTCCAATCGTTGATCTGAGCAGCTGATACACTGGCAATTGTAAGAATTTGTGTGGCAAACAAACAATGGTAAATATTTTTCTTTTCTACGCTTATTGCTATGACGAATATAAGTTTATTCGCTTGGGGAAGTATTCATCAGGGTCACAAACATTTTGGTTGTTAATTATTACCTGAGCTTATTGGAAGTGTTCCTACAATAACCTCTCGGCAGTACATTCCACTTGCTTAATAAATTACATTTTAAATCTAATGGGTAAGCTTTCTACAGTTGACCTTTTAAACTACTTTTATTGATCATCCCTTTTGATCTGTTTTTCAACAAAGTACAACTTAGGGCTAGGGGAAATATGAAAGTATATTAACTAGAATACATGTAGAGTAAGCAATTAAACAATGGGCAACAATTGCAAAATAAACCCAATCAGAATCTTCAAATATAAACAGCGAAGTGAATATCTAATACTTGGATAACACTTAAAGAAGATGTAGTAGAAAGAAACACTATTTACAGTGCCTCGATCCTTTAAAACAATAAGTTTCGGTTTGACAAGATTTGCACAGTACGCAAGCTTGCAAGCTCACCTCGTATTCTGTGGAGACCCTATAAACATCCCGCCTGAAAACGTCGTAATCGTTCTATAAGAAATAAAAGATGTGTTTAACACAGTTCTGACACCTCAATTAAAGAGACTTATGTTGTTACGGCCTGTTTTTCGAAGCAAAATACCTGCTCGACGGCATCCATCTTGGAAATTTCCGCTATTGTCACTCCTGCGCAGAAACCCGCGCATAATTCGGTTAGAAAAACCGCTGATAAAAAGGCGCGTGTAAAGTTTCCAAGAAAATTTTGGGCATGTCAGATTTTCATGCAAGTATAATTTTATCGGTAAGCAGGATACTAAATTACGGCATAGCTTTCACATAAATGGCCCTGCCCTGTGCCCATGTACGAGGGCTGAAAAGCTGGGGGAGGTATGTTTTAGGCTCCATTGTGGGCTCCCCACCCACCCCATGCCTAAAAAATTAATATCAACTTCGTCACCACCCCAGAAAGTGTAGTGCAGAAATAAAATGTAATTCTCATCACCATTATGACAGCATGGTGTTAATACACCCTGAATAGCACGCACACTGAAAATGTCGAAATCAAAATTATAACACAATTCTCCTGAGGCTTTCAGCTTGTTAAACTTCTTTCTACTTGTTTAACTTCTAACTACTATCTGTAGTTAGCTTTGTTTTCATTGTATCAAGTCTCTAAATAACAGTTTTGATAAGTTAAACAGGGGCTATTGAGACTGATGACTACATAAAAGCTTAGATTTTAAAAATCAAACATGCATATATCAGTCTTCGCTTATCTGATGGTTTGAAAGGAATCAATAAAAATATCAAGTGGTAGTATATTATCTTGCTCTCTGCACACATTGCAGGCTTATATCACTCAACATTCATACTCCAAGTTTTGCATGACCTATAAATCTGACCATTTTCTTGAAAATCATCTTTCATTTTGTTACTTTTTAACCAGTTTCTTTACGAAAAATCCTTATATATTTTGTAATACACAATTTTCCATGACCCACACGTAAATTCTATGACTTTCCAGGCCCGGAAAATTAAATTCTACAATTCCATGACTATCCAGGTTTTCCATGACCTGTACAAACCCTGTCACTGTATTTATAAAATGAAACCTCATTCTCAGAACAATCCAATCAAAATGTTAATTGAAAACTAAGGAGAGTAACCTTTCTTGCATAAAGAACCAATGACATGGAAGAATCCCTGTGGGGGACTCCAATATGAAACAGATGGAGATACCCATTGCCCATCAGAAATTTTAAATTAATTAAATCCCTAAAGGAGATGAATCTGGGTAAAGCTTTCATTGACACAGAATTTTTATTTCTGTATTTCTTCAAGAGACCTTGACAGCTAAATATGATAAAATTTTGTACAGGTTTTTTTGCAGGTCACAGGTCACAAGTCAAAGAGGTTGGAAAAATGGAAAACTCAACAATTACATAATGCAGAATGCAGGGGCCCTGGTGCTCGTTAAGCAGTTCGTAATTCTGTAATTGAGTTTTCCTTTTATCCTACCTCTGACTTGTGACCTGCAAAAGAAACCTGTCGCATCCTGTATACCTTAAAGTGAACCCAATAATTACAACCTTACGCAGGGCAAGCATGCCTGTCTTTTTCATGCGAGAGTCCCCTCCCTACCCCGGGTGAAGAATACAAAAAATAGTTCCACAAAAAGAGCCTTTCAGGAAACTCTGATGTTGACTTTTTATGTTCAATCCCAACTTTTGAATGGTTTCAACACTATGTCACAAAACAAGCTTTCAAGCAGAATGTTTCAAGTTCGTTGATCACCATGCAGAATTGTTGTCCGTGGAATTCAACCTCATCAAGCTGTTTACAAATCAGGGCTCCAAATAATTTCTTCCTAGAAAGGACATGTGCAACTAAATTACCATTTTGATCGGTCAAGAGTAGTGATGTCCAACATCATATCATAGAACTTCTTTATAAAGCATTGTCAATGCAAAGCATCTGCATAGTAAGGCATAAGAAATTTTTTCTGTCAGTTGGGATTTGATCGGCCATTAGCAATTTTGGTCAACCATTGTCTGATGTATTTGTAGCCCTGCAAATAGTTTCCTTATGTTATTTTTATTTCTCAAAGTGATCCAGTTCAAGTCATTGCAGTGCAACAGTATATAACATTATAGGTGAAAAATATACAACAAATGTTGCAAATGGTGACAATTTTAATTTAGCATTTTTTTGTTTTCCCCTGTGCTAATCAATACATTATTTATCAGGGTTTAACATTTCAAGTTTATAATCGTGTAAGTACTTTACAATGATATGTACACACAAGCAGTTTGACTTCATCAATTCCCAATTATTACTACAGTTGTAAGTATGTGCAGACACCACTCAAATCTAACACCTATTTACATTACAGAACACAATAACTGATGTGACTTTACCTCACTCTGCACATCAAATCACTTATCGGCTTAGGAAAATATACATTTCTAAACTTTTAGCTGCATTTAGTGTTCTTAACAGTCTTCAGCAAGATTTTTTTGTTGAAAAATAAGTTATGTTATTGAGCTGTGGCAATTTACCAGAAATTGCGGTATTATTGTTCGAAGGTAAGTTCAATTTTCTGAGGGAAATCTGCAGTGTGTAAAAGTCGTGAAGGTGAGGCACAAAATGCGTATCTTGATTTATCCACTGCAGCTTACACAAGCCTCAGGATTTTTAAGGGAGCAAGAGATAGCTTCTTCTTTTTGTTCTTTTGTCTTGGTTGTCTTCTTAAGAGATTCCTGATCCACTGTAAACTGAATCGCATTTGCAGCAGGGCGTGTGCGCAGGTAATACATTCCTGTCTTGAGGCCCTGGAAGATTTAAATTTACAGAATCTTGAAATAAGAAACAACTACTGAGGTATGACCGAGCCCTGGGCCTGACTCCACCCAGGTACACATTTCTCAAACACTTTAAAGCCATTTTTGAGGCCTGAGAGCTGTTTTTAAAACTAAAAAGTTAACTTGCCTTGGAGAATAAGGAAACTTACTCAGTTGTCCTGGATGAACGACTGGCAGGGCTATCTTCAAGCCCTGGACTATCACCACATCCAGGAAAATGCCAATAAACCTTTGTTAATTGTTTATGTTATTTAGGCTAGCTAACCTTTGTATCTACAGATTACAGATTTTTCAAGTGGCAGGTTGAAAGGTGAAAGGATGCAAGTCCCATCAGGCCTAATTAGTTGTACCTGGCCTGATCCCCAAGTTAAATCTTTAACCTGGACACAACCAACAGAAGCTCAGGAAGTGCACATCACTTTGGCTGGACAAAAAATCCCCATACGAGCCCATCCTGGTTATCCTGCTTCCTATAGCTTGAAGTGACTATGGTTGTTTACCATTTACCAAAAAAATCCGGAAATTCCGGATGGAATGTAAATGGAAAGACTTATTTTGTCTCCCCGAATGGAAATTTTCTCGCGAAAACGGGATTTCTTGAAAGGTAGTCCAAAATTCCCAAACGGAATTTCCGAAAGGAAAATGTGCTTACCATTTCCCATTCGCCACAAGTTCCAGGCCCTACGCCAATATGTCAAACTCGCCCTTGGCTTTCTCGGTAAGTTGGGTCTGTTTTGTAAATGGAACACGCCATTCCCAAACGGAAATTTCCATTGGGGACTTTTGCTTTCCATTTGCACAAACCGTCGCCCAACCGGTTTCCCCGTGTAAATGGTAAACAACCTATGTGTATCCCCCCATCCCCTTCCCTTGATGGGATGCTATGGCATTGAATTCCCTGGTACCCATGTCCAAGAGTACAACGCAGTGATCCTAGCCAGGGCTTGAATACGAACCATTCAATCTGGTGGCCAGCACAAACCGTTAGGCAACCGCACCTCCAAATGGGCAGACGGTGGACTACAAAACATTGTGCCTCCAGGTTTTGTGCGGCCATTTTTGCACTTCTCGCTTAACGGACTAAGAAAAAAGGGACTGCTCTTAGTCTATACATAAATAGCAAGCAATGACATGCACTGGATTACCTTTTTCCAGCCGTAGAAGTGCATACTTGTCAGCTTTCCATACTTGGGTTCAGCAAAGAACACATTGAAGGACTGGCTCTGGTCAATGAAAGCTCCTCTGTCAGCTGCCATGTCTATGAGAGTTCTCTGAGAAATTTCCCAGACTGTCTTATAGAGTGGTTTAAGAGCCTCAGGGATCTCGTCAATATGCTGAGGGATTGATAAAAGTGAAGTTTACTTGAAGTAATGCAATACTGCAACATGTACAATCTTTCGCAAAACTGTCAAGACACTTGTATGAAATAGGGGAACTCATACAGTAGTTCCCCTCCTTATTCAAGAATACTAAAACAGATCATTCATCATTACACCCCCCCCCCCTTCCCCCAGTTAAATATTGTCTAAAAATGTTTCATTCAACATTCTGTAAAAATTCAACATTGTATTGAAAGAAATTAGAATTTCCCTAACAGTAACCAGATGTGAAATTCAATGACTTTTATTTTTTAACCTTGAAAAAACATCCTAACTATGGCAGCCAATAACAGGATCATGGAACGCTCTTTGTGTCCATTTTCCATACAATGTATAATTACAAAATAAAATACCTGAATAGATCCATTAGCAGCCACCAGTTTATTTTTTAAGGTTTCATTCCACAATCCTCTCTCTGTCAAGTCCTTCAGCAGGTGATGATTTACAATCTTCAAAATGAAAAATATTGTTGAGGTTTATGGCTCCTTTCCTTGTGCTCTATATGTAGACTTTCAGACAGTTACTGTATATAACCTCAAAAACTATGACCTAAAAAAATTTAAGACCTAAAGAACTAAGTCCCTGTGGCTCAGAATTGTGTTCGATATTAGGTGTTTTTTATCGCAAAATTATACACCAGACTATTACCCACTATTGTCTTTTTTTGTGTCAACCAACAGAGATTTCAACTGTTATCCATGATTTCAACACTAAAACATACCTGAAACTCTCCTGAGAGAACACGTCTCGAGTAGATGTTGCTTGTGTAAGGCTCAAAAGACTCGTTGTTGCCAAGAATCTGTGCAGTTGATGCTGTTGGCATGGGGGCAATCAGTAAGCTGTTCCTTAATCCATACCTTAACAGTAACAAACAAAAACACAATTTCCTGTTACAAAGCAAGGCCAGATTTAAACACCAACTATGGTGAGATGATCGATGTGAAAGATAATGAACAATTCAATTTATCAATAATATACAGTATCAAATAAAACAATGGCATGTTATGTCACAAATCGCTGTGCAACAACTATCCACATCTAACTACTGGTACCTTTCCCTGGTATCAAATACAGAATCATAAACAAAGTTTGATAGTAATTGGTCGTTTTAATGCTTAAGACGATAAAGTCGTCTAGATGCCTTTAACGCCTGATACGTTAAAGTTGTCCGTTAAGAGCGCCGTTCAGATGCTCTTATGAAAAGAAGTGTGTTTTATTTACTGTTTTTATACTAGACGTTAAAGTCGACTCGAGACAGCTATAACGTCTCAGACAGCTTTAAAGTCTCTAGCATAAAAACAGCCAGATTACAGAGTGAGATGTGAAGTATGCTGCAAGCTGCTATCTTTCTTTTTACAGCATATTCTTATCACTCAATAATGCTACATTATTTTGTATATTGGCCTTACTTTTTAATATCTGCCTTAAGTGCTGCCCAGTCCCAGAGATCTGAAGGAGTAACATCCCACAGATCATACTGAAGTTTCTTCAAAAGAAAACATGAAGAAATATAGTTAAATTAAAATAAAGTTACTTTACTTGGGATACTAACTTCTATGTTGCAAGGGAAAATAATTGATGATGTCAAAACAGAATTCAAATGCAGTGAACAAACAAGCATTAAGCTCTTTACTGAACTTGTCTGGTCTGTTTTTATTGCTGTACACAAAATCAAGGTAGAGTACACCATGCGTCATCTTGTTGAGCAATCCATCTTTGTTACGATTAGATACCAGTGTAAACCTGAACTTGTGGGTTTTCCATGCTAATAACCTTTCTAAGTTACACATGAACAATAAGAAAAACAAAACAGGTTAAATTAATTATTTTGTACCCCTTGGCTTGCAGGAGATCCTTCATATGTTTCGTAAAATCCCTTTTCTTTGGCCAACTGGCAAGATGCCTAGGAAACACAAATACATTTAACATTGCTTAGAATTAAAATATTTCTCCAGGCTTCTTACTGTCAACATGTTTGAAACATGTTTGCTCCACATTTAAAACGTGTTGTTTTATTTATTTATTTTACTTTGCCACAGACTAGAATCAACACCATGCCAGGAGATGAAACAGGACTTGTGTCCCAATTGATATCAACTCCTTTATTACCCACCCGGGCCACGAAAGGTTGACCACAACACTGGCAACTACTTGCCCTACTCTTTTCAAGAAGTGTGTGGGTTCTTTAACGTCCCCTGCTAACCATGTAACACTGAAGATGTAGGAGACAGGACCTACGATTTATAGTCCTTATTCGAGAAGACTTTAACATCTAACCATTTGCAGATATAATTACAAAGGCAGCATGTTCTCCTCAGTTATTTTAAGACCCTGAGTGTTGGTCCGGTCAGGGGCTCGCACCATTGACATCCCGCACAGCAGACAGGCGCTCTACCAACTTTGTCCAGATGTCGAAACCCTGTTTGATGGTTCGCCTCTTTATAAGTGGTACTGTACACCATAATTATCGTTACCCAGTTTTCAAAGAAAAGAAACAAAATCAGAATAAACTTTAGCAGAACTTACTGTCAGTGCACCATAATAAATTGTCTCAAATACTTTCTTGTTCAATTCTCGGGCCTCTGGGCTTTCAAATGGATATCTCATTAGAATAAAGGCATCAGCCAGTCCCTGCAATTGCAAATGATAAACACTTAATCTGTAAACTTTGTCTTTAAAAGTTCATCTATTTTTAAATTAAAAGTCAAGCCCCATTTTAAACTTTTGCCCAGCCCATGAGGCTGAAGCTTATCCCAGTTTAAATTTGCCTTAAGTGATTATAGAATTTGAACTCTCCTGCGGATGGATTTAAGTCAATTGCAGGTTAACCCCCCCCCCCCCCCCCCCTCCGATCCCACCACATCCAATTTATCAGTGTCCATTTATACACCTGGGTGGACAGAGGCACTCAGAGAGTGAAGTGCGTTGCTTAAAAATACCATGGAATGACGGCAATAGCAAGTGTCCAGTTCACTAAACTTCAGGTTATTGTGCATTTCACTTTTGTCAGTAAAATAATATGATACGTTAAGAAAGATGGTCTTTTTAGAAAGATGTTGAAGAGACAGTGGATTTTTCAAGTTCTCTAAAGGAGTGACATTCACTAGAATATCGATGATGTTTCATCAAATGCGTGAATAATTTTACCTGTACTCCAATACCAATCGGCCTGTGCCTCTTGTTTGATCTTTCAGCCTGATGAAACAAAAATAAATATATTACTGTAAATAAAGAACAATGAACAAAATACATGTAATTAGACTAATAACGACGGTTAGATGGATGAATAAACTCATTAAATGAACAAAGAAACAATTTATGTAGATCATTATTTGCACATGCTAAGTGTGTTGGTTAATAACAAAGTTAACATAACTTGGAAAACAGGGCTATCATTAAGTTCTGCATCACCTGTAGCCTCTTTTTCCACACCCGCAGCAAACTTGTTACTTTGTGGTTTAATTCTACCAACAACAGGCAATTTCACCCGTAGCACCAAGGGAAAATCAAGCATATTCAGCCGTAACAGGTGTTACAGGTTACGGCCCTTAATGCAGCCCTGGGTATACATGTAGGCAGGGTTGTCAAAATAAGGTGGCAACCGACACATTTCACCGAATACTGTGCCAGCTACTCCGAATGTTCTGAAGGTGATACTGGAGAAATAAAATGGAAAATAATTATGGCCACCTTCTTTTTGGATGGAACCTGCTACTCAAAAACCCACTGACAACCCTGGTAGGTAAATGATTATGAATTCTAGTGTACATTACTATTGCTGCTACTTCACAATCTAGCCATGGATCTTATCAATCTGCAGCTAGCAAGATCTCATCAAAATCTTGGCATTCTTGCTGAGATCTTGGCGATATCTCTTCATTCTCAGCGAGGTCTCAGCAAAATGCTGGAGAAACTTGTTGTGTTGTTGTTGGTGGAACTTTGTCATTCTTAGTGAGATCTCAGCAATAAAGTCAATTAAACTACAACAAACAAAGCTTTCAAAACACACCTCCTTTACTGGGTAATAGTTGATATCAATAATCTTGTTTAAGTTGCGTGTCACCACCTGTCATACAGATAAATCAGTAACATTAAATCAACGTATCATGGATGTTGCTTAATGAAACTTAAACTAAGTTTTACTCAAGCCAATGCTGGTCAGCAGCAGCTCCATAAATAATTCATGATGTCTTCATCTGCTGATTGTTCCTGGTGTGTGCACACAATGTGAGTTTAGCCGGGCTTAAATTGGCTCCCACCCCGTTAACAGAGTATTGACCAATATGTTAACTGATACTCAGCCCACACTCTGGCAGCATGTCAGTCGATACTTGGTTGACGCTCGGTCAGAATGTCGGCCGGCACTCAGCCGATTGTTTGTGGTATTTATATTGGTTGATTGTCAGTGATATATTGTTTCTGTTAACTTTCTTTTCTATGTCAGCCATGTCCTCCATTTAACACACGGGTGCACTAACCGATTTTAGATTATCATTCAAATTGCCATCTGGCCCGGAAAATGGCACCCCTCCGGACAAGTCAGGAGCCTGTTTGCAGGCTAACAGCCATCATTTCGAATTTATATTTGATGCAATGTTACATTTGAAGAAGCCAAGGAAGCCTTGGAAGAAGAACTGAGTTGAGGAAAGTCCCCCCAAAATTGCTGCAAATCAGTGTAGTGGGAAACGCAAACAAAAAAACCTATAACACAGTATCAAGAGTGACAGTAGAGAAGCGACCTGGCATCCCAACTACATAGGAGTAGAAACACTGTCTGTCATCTCATTCTAAGGAACCTGTGATAAGCTCCAGCCTGATGGGTCACTAGGCTTGTATGCAGTTACATCAACTGAATCTAATTACCTGGGTGACTTCAAAGAGTTTTTGGAAGTTAAATTGCACTGGACCTTCATCGGTTATAACAAATTTGTTGAGCGCAAGTGACGCCAAGTTACAGACAGCAACCTGGAATGGAAGAACAGAACATTTTAGTGTACATATTAAAAACTGCCAAATCTCCCCAAAACAGAGAAATGAAACAACTTCCAATTGACAGTACCCTTGAAGATAACCATATTATTACATTGTATGCCCTTTCAATTCGCTCAGCAGTTGCTTCAAAGCCGAGAGAAGACCCCCACAGGGAAGTGATGTTGATGATTATTGTCCCACTAAGGGGTGTAAATTTCCTATTTCTCACTTGGCGTGCTCAGGACAGAACACACCCTCATACAAAGGGTCGCTCGGGAAACGATCGACCTTGGAAAGATCTGATTTGAAGTCTGAAAATATCAGACTTACAGTTGACAGGGCTGTCACTAATTTTTCAAGCAGGCGAGGAAAGTAAAAAAGTAGCCAGGGGATTTCGTTTTTTGATGTATTTTTCACTTTCCAGTTTTTTGGCTTTGTTTCAAAGTAGCCAGGGGAATGGCCCTTAGTGACAGCTGTGGTTGAACTACGCATGCCCATCTTTCAAAAGCTTGTCCCAATGAACTGTAATGGTATTTTACTTCCGGCCATTTTTATTGTCTTCAAAACCAATCAAACTCAATCCTGAAACAGAACTTTCAAGAGTCACTCATGTTGTAAAGCCAGCCCAGTAAGGAACAAAGACTCTAGGTACGAGATTGGACAGAACACAACTACCGTAAATGTCCGTGTATAAGCCGCATCCATAGATAAGCCGCACCCCCAATTTGGAAGCGCTGATTTTGGAAAAATATAAAAACAATAAAGCTTGAAGTTCCAGTAGAGTTGTATTGCTATAAACAAGCAAGGACAAACAAATAATTATCAAGTGAATAGAGGGGGTAAGTTTTTAGCTGTCAAGGTCACATTGAAACAAGGGTTGGATGTGAAAAAACGAAAATACAGTTGAACTGCTATTAAGCTGATTGCTGAACTAATGAAATATAAACTATCTTACTTCATCAGGACTGCTGTACTCCACAATTTCAGTGCAAAGATTACTGCATTTGATAGTCCCAACATTCTAACAGTAAAGTGAACAGTTAAAGATGTTTGAGCCAATTAAAATTGAATATTTCTCTAAGTTGTCAATATTTTAAGAAATTGTATTTTTTACAGGGGGTCTAAACCTCCTGCTTCCCATGCCTTTTATTCTCGGCTCCCACCTCTTTGTTTTATTTCTATTGGAAATTAGTAGAAACTCAGCTGTGTTAAATTAGAAATTTGCAAATCTGATTGGTTCTCCCACTGTTTTCTATTTAACAGTAAGACTATGCGCCTGAGTTTCCTATGAGCCAATAGTCAATAAGGTGCAGCCAAGTTGACTATCGTTCAAAGAAAACGAGGATGAGTAGTCTAATTATTTTAGTAGAAACTCTGAAAGGTTGCATAGTTTATGTATTTTAAGCCAAAAATTAAGAAAAATCTTGCCTTCAGAGAGGAACATGCGTACAATCGTTTTCTATCGGCGAATAGAAAAGAGTCGAGAACCAATCAGACTTATAGTCTAATTGTTAGAATGCAATGTTGCCAATTTTTTCCCAGTTCCACCATCCTGGGAAATACCACTTCCCACCTTCTCTTCCCCCACCTCCTGTATCCCCTCGTACCCCTATTCTTTCCCTCTTAACCCTATCTTCCCCCTCCTACCCCTATTCTCCCCCTCCTATCTCTATTCTCCCTCTTCTACCGTCTATTCTCCCCTTCTACCCCCCTCTCTCCTACCCCCATTCTCGCCGTCCTACCCCTATTTTCCCTCTCCTACCCCATTATCCCTGTACTACCCCCATTCACCCCCTTTTACCCCCACTCACCCCTCCTACCCTCATTCTCCCCCTTTTACCCCCACTCACCCCTCCTACCCCCATTCTCTCCCTCCTACCCCTTTTCTCTCAGGCTTCCCTCTGTCTCCATCCGCCTCTCCACTGTCTCCCTTGAGGGCCCGGGAGTGGAGTTAAGCATATAACAGTGCAGAGAAGGAAAAAGGGGTGATGATGAAGACTACGAAATACTCCATTCACCCACCTGTTGATTACTTTTGCGGTTGCATGCATCTTTATACAGCATGTACGGTGTGCCTGTCTCTGTCTGTGCTTCCAAGATTGCAAACCACAACTTTTGAGCTTGGACTTGTCGTCGAAACTTCCCTTGCTCCTCATAGCTGTTCCATAAAGAAAATAAGATTTTACCAGGGGTTTCAAAACAAGCTAGCAATCCACAGGTTAATTACTGGCTTGCACACCTGTATGTCACTGGTTACTCTGGTCATTAAGCAATCAACTTGTGACAATCACATTTAGCAAGACACATGTACAGCTGCCTTCTCTTCCAGTTGCTGGCCCTTTCTTCAACATGATACAGTTATTGAAACCCTGTGGTTTCAAAACAAGTGGCGATTGCCAGAGTTCCACCAGTTACTTGATTTTATGTTGCCGGTTACTCCAGCCATAGCAATCAGCTTGCGAGAAACAAGCTCACTTGTCAGTCACCAACTCTTCCAGTGTGTACGCCAACTTTAAAACACATGAGGGGAGGGAGGTACTCGTATTACACATGACATGGAGGTCCGATGCATTTCTTGAACTGAAAATTTACACGCACTGTATTTTTTGGGGTCAAGAGTCTTTCATGTATTTTTAGATCTCATTAGCTTATTGATGCAAAATCATGCATTAGAAGAGTCTGTCTGATTGAATAAATCCATATTGACGTGTTTAAGTCTTGTAAGAAATTTTTATGCCGGGTATTTTTGGGTCTAAAATTTCACACTTGCGTATTTTTTTGGGTTTGCAATACGAAGCTGGTTACTTCTAATGCAAACGCCAATGATTTGTGTTAACCATGACAGCCAACCTCGCTACATAATCCGATCAAAATAATGACTTAGTTGGACACCTTTTTTAATGGGAATTTCTTTTACAGCCCTGTAATTTTTATTACTGGTTGGGATCCCAGAAGATGTAGATAAACTTTCTAGTAGTACCAATTAATACTTGACAACAAGCCCCCACCATTTCTAATCGGTGTTTATCCATGATTCATACTACAATAAATTATTTTTTCCAAGATATCTTAGGAGTATTACTACTTCCACGTGTATGGGATGCTAGTCTATTGCCGGGTTATGCAGGGTTACATACCTTTCATAAAGCTTATCAAATTCTTCTCCCCAGCAGTCTTGTAGACCAGGACACTCGTTAGGACACATTAGTGACCACACCCCATCACTCTCCACACGCCTCATGAACAGGTCAGGAATCCACAGAGCATAGAACAGGTCACGCGCTCGCTAGATAGTACAAAACAACAATAATTAACCTGTGTGTAGGCCAGAGCTTATCCAGCCGGTTTTCATAGCACTTAAGCGACTAGAGCTAATTCTTATAACCCCCTTGATTGAAGCCATAAAGTCAATCGCAACACAGTGAACCCAGCTGGGACTCAAACCCAATCCAGAGTTCAGTGCATTCACCATTCAGCCACTGTACCTGCATGCCTCTCCGTATTAAGGAGCAGAAGCTGTGACTAATTCACGACTTCTCCATCCCTTAGGGAAGGTGAACCATGAAAGAAATGGCTTGGGAAAGAGGAGTGCAGTGAGTGGATAAGATTAATGCAACAAAATAATTATGATTTAACAGAAGGTACTTTTCACCAAAGTCACAACACACAAGAAAAGCCATCATAATCTTGACTACCTGTGTTTGCTGAGCAACCTAGTCAGCTCCCATATAGAGCTTTGTTATTGAAGAAATTGGAAAAACCCCCCCAAAAAATTAATTAATTAATGATTGCAGATAATTTTCTACAAGCCATTTATACCTGTTCTTCTTTGCCCGTGTTCTTTTTCAAGTCCAAGAAATCAAAGATGTCGTTGTGCCAGGGTTCCAGGTATATGGCAAAGGCTCCTGGTCTCTTGTTACCCCCCTGGTCAACATATCGTGCCGTGGCATTATATACACGCAACATTGGTACAAGACCATTGGAGACTCCATTGGTCTGGTTAAAAAAGAAACGATAAGACAAATCCATTTAGTCTTCAGGAACTTATCTCAACACTGAAAAACAGGCTCAAATTGATATAAAAGGGCTTGAAAATAAATAGATAATAAGGTCACCATTTTGCAACCAGTTACAAAAACCTAGTCACAAGTTCCAAAATTTTAGTCACTCATAAAGCACTTAAGCTCTTATTTCCCAAACACTTATGAAGTAAAAAAACAGAAAAATATAAATTCTTAGTTCCAGCTTCATGATCCCACCACCTGGTATTCTTTTAGTCTGCAATAACATCCAGCTTCTATTGTTCTAATGAGGAGTTATATTTCACATACAAATTGCCTAGTTGACCAGTGAGCATTCATTACCAGATTCGGGACAGAATTTTCTGAGGTACATGTACATCACAGGCGCCCTGCAAAGGGTGGCTGCATTTGCAGGCTACAGTACAGCCATCTGTCTTAAAGTCTGTTTCTGACTTTGAAACTGACCTTGGAAAAAAATTGTATTCTTACCCCAGCTATGTAGCTCCCGGAGGCTCTGATATTGTGCACATTGATACCAATTCCACCAGCTGATTTTGAAATTCTAGCACAAGTTGTCAGTGTTTCATAAATGCCATCAATGCTGTCATCTGTCATTGTTAGCAAGAAACAACTGGACAGCTGTGGTTTGCAAGTGCCGGCATTGAACAGTGTTGGCGATGCATGTGTGAACCACTTCTCAGACATCAGATTGTAAGTCTCAATGGCAGCCTCGATATCATTCTTGTGGATTCCAACTGAAACTCGCATCAGCATGTGCTGTGGTCGCTCGGCAACTTTGCCATCGATTTTAAGAAGGTAAGACCTCATCAGAGTCTGAAAAATTGAAGGAACAAGTTACTCTAAAGACCTGGAGACCCATAATGACCTTCACTTCATTATTTTTACCACCATCTAGTTTTCACATGTGTAAATGTTAAAAAATGGCAGGCTGTTACATGTACATACCTTAAACCCGAAGTAGTTGTAATGATAATCACGATCATAAATGATAGCAGCATTCAGTTTCTAAATAAAGAGAAACACGCATTTAAGAAACTAATACTGATGTATAAACACTGTTTAAAAAAGACTTTCCACTGTCAAGAGAAAAACCAAGGTAGAAAGATAAATCTGAATCAAACCAACTGGCTGCAGATACCGCCAGGGCTTATCTTAGCTTCTGTAAGTCGCTAGAAGTATTTCTACTCTTCCTAGATGGGATGCTGTAAATCACAGGGTTACTCTCAGCATTAAATTCACCAGTAACTATTTATGCATCTGAGTGGAGTGAAGTGCTATAGAGTACCCCAGCCAGGTCTCAAACCTGGAGGACCACCCAATCAAGAGTCAAGTGTAATGAGGCCAGGTATAGTCTGCATTCAAGCCCAAGTGGCTCATCGGGCCGACGCTTATCTCTGGTTTCTTTCCATTGCATGAAGCAACTTGGAGAATTTCTACTCCCGCTTGGATGGGATGCTAGTCCATTACAAGGTTATCCCCAGCATTAAATTTGCCAGTACCCATTTATACACCTGGGTGGAGAGAGGCATTGTGAGAGTAGTAGAAGTAGTAATAGTAATCTCCCCAGCCAGGGATCGAACCTGGACTGATTGATCCAGAGGTGAGCGCACTAAACATGAGGCCACTGCGCCTCCCAGTACCGCGTGTGAATTACATGTATGGAGCAAATGAAGTTGTTCACTTACATCAGCATTGTTCATAATGATTTCATGTGTCTCCTTTGAGATCAGCGGAGAATGCTTGCCATTCCTAGGGTTAACATAGCTGTACAGATCTGTCATCACCTCTGTGAAAATAAATTATGGAAAGCAATTTACACACATGCACAATCTGGATCAAATTTATTTGCTATTTTTTGTGGAATAATTTGAGTGTTTTTCCAAGCAGTTTTCCCATCAGGCTGGAGCTTATCCTGGTTTTCAGTGTGGAAAACCTCAAGAGAATTTCTACTCACCTGCACGAGGTCAAACCGCCCATACCAGAGTTTATCCTGTGGCATGACAGGACCAGGAGTATTTGTATGCCTCCTGGATGGAATGCTAGTTTATTGGAGGGTTATCCCCCAGTATTAAATTATACTGGTACCCATTTATACTCCCAGGTGGAAAAAGGCAAGAGAACACAGAGCCCCAGCCAGGGTAGGCTTGATTACCAGAAACCAGTCAGGAACCAGAGCCCGAACTTGGGGAGGAATGAAGCCCGGACTGAAGAGAACGGCGAAAATCGAGCCTGCAGCCAGGGGAGATGCTTGAATTTGAACCATCAATTCATGGCAGGTAACAGGTCGATTTGAAAGCCCTGATAACCTATACCCTGCAAGCAGAGGTCCCTTTGATCTTCCTAGATAAGTCGGGAAGAGGAAGGGACCTCTGCTTGCCGCCTCGACTTTTCCTGTTGAGCATGTGTTAAATTTAAATGTAACCGAATCCGCTAAGGTCGATTATCTCTGTTATCTGACTGAAAGGGCAACAAAATCCTTTCAATTCTTATCTAACAGCGTTGACACCAGAACTCTTCACAACCAATGAAAGCGGTACCACAAAACTGTTGTAACAGTCCTGCACGAAACCCACTGTTTATTCGCAAATGTTATTTCTTTGCCTTTAGAGTTTCGATCTTACAAGTATGGCTTTCAGCGATTTTCCTTTCTTGTACGAAATAATGAATAGTTGTTCTTGCCGGGTGGTATTGTGTGACAAAAGGTAGGTCGTTTTAGGTCATTTTGTGAAATTGACAAGTGTAAACAACAAACCACAGGCACATAATTAATCAGCAATTTCTATCACGGAGCATGCGCACTGAGGTAAAATGGTTAAAACCGGTTTTGAACCGGACTGACTCATCCGTTTTGGTGGTGAGCGGCAAATCAAAGAAAGTCTAGGCAGCAAGCAGAGGTCATTTCCTCTTCCCGACTTATCTAGGAAGATCGAAGGGACCTCTGTTCGCAGGGTAGATAACCTGTTAATCTCAAGCTAGCCTTGCACAATACTACCCAAGGCCAACAACAAACTTACCACTGAAAATCTTCTTTGTTTCCTTGTGAAGATTGGAAACTTCAATCCTGGCTGCAAGGAGAGCATAATCAGGGTGTTTGGTGGTCATAGAAGCAGCAGTCTCAGCAGCCAGGGTGTCCAGCTGTGTCGTTTGCACTCCCGGGTAAATTCCAGCGATTACCTTCTTTGTAATTTCAAACTGAATTATATGTGAAGGAAAGAGAACACATATCATGGATTTATTTTATAACCCATAATGTTAAATCAAATTTTGTTATTAAACAATATGGATGGCTATTCTCATAAATCAACACTAGCAAAATTTCCAAAAAATAGATTCACTTAAATCTTCATGCATTTGGCATCATATTACTTGACTGATTCCAAATATTTTAAGTTGCCATTTATGTACCTATCAATGTTAAGCTGGTGGGGATGGGGGAAGGCCGGGCATACTGTAGGTGGGGCATTTGAACGGAGTTTGGATTTTCTGTTCAAATGCCCTACCCCAGGACATTTGTGGATTGTCAAAATAGTCACTAAAAGTAAAAAAAACATGTTGCTAGAAAGGCCATTAAAACGGTCAAAAGTCCCCACTACGGGACAATAACCACTGTCGAATCTCCCACCTATGCCTCTCCCTCCCCCACCGGCTTAACATTGATAGGTGCATTTATGATAAAAGGTTTTTAAAAGACAAAGTTTCATAAGTAATAGAAGTTTATTAACAATCCTGTTAGTTAAAAACTGAATAAACAGTGCAATTTACAAATTTGGATACTAATAATTAAGTCTAGTTACACTAATAAATATTACAATAATAATTAAAATCACGAAATCCTAAAAGTAAAAAAGTCATTTGTTGTTTACATAGATATTATCAATTTATTTGTACATAAATTAAGAAGTACAATGTACAGAAGTGCGGTACATATGTGACGGTTAAACATTTTCGCGCCTTCCTCGGCAAAGATATCACGAACCCTAGCCTTTTGAATGTGCTCAAACTGATACTCGATTATTTGAAATCTTCAAAGAAAGCAAAAACTAAAATTACCTCGATGTGGATTTGGTATAAAGCTAACTGATTGGTTTGCAGAAATCGATTTCTTTGCGCTTTACAAAAAAGCAAGATATAATGTCGTGATTCACAAAACAGTTGCATAACAATTTGTTAGCATCTTAAATGTTTAAAATGCAGCAGAAATGTTTGAAGTAAATCCAAGGCCGCAAAACATCGCGATCTGGAAACAAATATATATTCATATAAGCTTATGTGACTTTATTATTTCATCTTGTGATTGCACGCAAGTAAAATAAGCGAATTCCACGCGAAAATCGTCCCAATCTACGCGTAGGTGACAAAAGTAATAGATTTTCTGATGACTTGATAGGATGGAATTGAGAAAAACATAGAAAACCCCATCGAGGAAACATCGAAAGCTCGTTCACTTCTTTGTTGATTTGGCGCCAAAAGGGAAGCTATTGTACAACCATGTCGATTTCGATCATTTCAAAGAGCTTAACTTACCACCTCGACAAACTCAGACAAGCCATAACTTTGTCTTGAGATCCGAGCAGTGATTTTGTCGAGATAAATCTCCTGACGCTTTTTATCTGTAGGATGGAAGGCAAACAAGGTTTAACCTATGCAACAGGCTCCAAAATGGCGGCCATGAGCTGTGGTCGTCCGAAGCAAAAACCTCAAAACTTACTGCGTTTGATCACATAGGTGTGCATGGTTTCCGAAGGGGCTTCTTGCTCTTGGTTGTCAGACATGTTGGAAAGAAACTACTAAAGCTACGAACAAAGAAGGAGCGAAATACTAAGAATGAAAATTCAAACCGAAGTTGACCTTGTGCCGAAGTGAGGAAAAGTGAATTTAATTTGGCGCCGAAAGGGATTTTGAAGTGCTCAATTTTCCCGCGTGCGACCGCCAGAAGCCAATCAGAGAGAGCAGAGGACAAAAGATGCCCTAATATGGATAACAATGGGTTAACAATGTGGTTTCTCATTTCTTCCATTTCATTCGTCTCAGTATTTCTTTCCGTAAACTGAAAAGAAACCGCTTTTAGTTCGAGGGGAAGTCTCACGGAGTTTATCACTATTTTTGGTCAGAATTACCTAAATTTAAACTTCTAACTCCCAGTCTTTGTCTTTGTCGTAATTTGATAACATCAAGTGAATTCAGAACAAACTGATCCTGACGGCGAAAACGATGAAAAATAAACAAGAAAGATAAAACAGCTATTAATTTCTGTTTTATCTTTCTTGTTTATTTTTCATCGATTTTAAGTCTGCCGTTTATAGTTTGCTTCGTGAATAATTTACTGATCCAGGTTTTTACAAGCGATCCGGCACTTCTCATCGGCTTGTTGCAGTGGTCTTGCAGACAACGTGGCTAATTTGCACTATTTATATGAAAACCATATGGCGGCAGAGAACTCGTACCGTTTCGGCCAACCGAGCCTCATCCCCATGGCCATCTGGGCACCATGCGCGCACGCGGGGTGAGTCTGCGAATCGCGGACTTCCGATTTTGGAGGCGACTCTAAATAAAGGAGTGCAACCTCTGGGTAGCCTGCGTGCAGTCGTCTCCTATTTCCTAAAGCGGAAAAGTGACGTCACTTTTCTGCTTTAGGAAATAGGAGACGGCTGCACGCAAGCTACCTCTGGGGGTCTCTCTTTGTGTCGTCACGCAACGCTCTGACGAGCGCTACGCGACCGACTGCCGGCTAACTGCCAGCCACACTAAATGCGACCGCGGGATCAGAGTGCGAGTGCAGTGAGTGGGATTCGACCGAGAGTCTTCAAGGAGACTGGAAAATTTATCGTTCTCATCAGGCCAGATTCCCATGTTTTGGAAAAGTTGTTTTGCCGCATGGAGGATTCATGATCCAGCTTGCTACTGGCAAGTCACGATCATTTCTGCGCAATCCGGAGTAACAATATGACAGATAGACTGCAAGCAGTCCCTATCTGTTCTCGAGGTATTCTCGTCCCCAGAGCCGCCTGTCCCTCTTAGCCGGCTGGGCCTGTTTACGAGGAACAAGTGGCTCTGGGGACACATGATTCGATTGGCTGAAATCTAACAAATCGTTTTAAACTTGCCAACGATTTGGGATTTTTAAACGGCTCATGTGATTGGACTCCCTTTGTTTGATTTCAGCGAATCAAATCGTGTGTCCCCAGAGCCACTTGTTCTTCGTGCACAGGTCCAGCCGGCTAAGAGGGACAAGCGGCTCTGGGGACGAGAATGGAAATAACCGAGCGAAAGCGGAAAACTGGAACCGGTCTCTTCTTCTCCTCGCTCCAGTCTCGCCGCTCTGAGCGCTCTCGGCTATTTCGCGCGGTGTCGCGACTATCTAGAAAGGGAAAGGGACTGCTGGCAGTCTATATGACAGATTGAAATAATCTCCCCAGAAGGCTTGGTAAGATGAGCAAATTTAAGAATTTAACAATGAATTTTTCTCACAAAAAACGAATGAGTAGGTCGTGGCTTTAAAACTCAAAGTCAAACAAAAAGTGTCCATTATCGATCTGGCGCCAAGTACCTGAATTACTGTACACGGAAAGTAAGTTTTCTCGATTCCTTTCCCTCTCTTTCCCTCCCTCCCTTTCTTCCTTCCTCTGTTTCTCTCTTTCTTTCTTTCTTTCCTTTTTTTACTTCAGTCCTGACAGTCTTTAAATTCCAGCCCGACTTGAATTTCATAAACTGAGCCGGTTTTGTAAATAAAATAATTATGTATATCGTACAGCAACAGTGTCGCCGTGTGTGTGTACTGGTGGGGTTCTTGAAGCAAATATTGAGTTACTTCAGTGTGGACAATAATTAATTTCAATAGAACTTGAAGAAACTAATCTAAATTGCAATCATAAAAAGCAAAAACGCAATTAAAGCGAGGCAGGAAAAAGCGAATTTATATTTACAGTTTCTGTCAAGCTGCCATTTTTACACAAACATTTTCGCCAATGAACTTTTTGCTATTAATTTTCATCATACCCTGAGGGAGACAAAACTGTTTACAGAAGGAAGCGCTATATCTGAAAACATGGCTATCACACTTTTTGACATGCATATTTTTATACGAAGAATCAAATATTTATACAAAGTTTGTAGCTATTTTTCATAGGAAATTTCGGTTTACGACGTCTAACAAAATATTCTTAATTAAGGGATCGTCGCTAACTAATAGCTTTCGAAGAAATTTGAAAGTTGAGAGCATATACAGACTATATACGACACGCTTTTGAGTGACGCGGTTAGATAAAGGGATTTATCGCACAGCTAACTGAAAGATATCAATTGGTATATTTTTTAGCTAGCTTTTAGCAAGTCCGTATATTAATTTGTGATCTAAAATTACGCGCAAAAGTGAATGTAAATTTCCAACCGCGGTGCGAAGCTGCAATTTATCCCCCTGCAACGACTGATCGAGAAACTTTAATTTTTAGTATGAAATTATGTTTATGAAATAACAGCATTAATCTATATAGCGAAAAACAAACAAATGTATAGTCCGTGTAATATGCCGATTTATTGGGATTTGTAAATATTTCGTGAAACTCTCTTAGCTTGCGGTGAACAGAGATCTGAAAAGAAAAGTTAAGGGGATTTGAATTGAAAGCACTCTTCACTTCAGCAACTATGTTAATTGCAATTAGTCCGAATGTATTTTCGGTTGTTTTTGACGCACTTTCAAATTAATTTTTACAAGTTGTGGAAAAAAGCTTGATCAAACTGGTTCTTCAACAAATAGATTAAGAACTATATGGAATGAAAAAGGACTCGTGTTGTAATACAATTTGTCAAAAAGGTCGCGTGGACAAATACAGATAAGTAAAAAGCGAAAAGCGACACACCGTTGTCAAGCTAGCATACTTCATTGACTTTGCACCTGCGAGGCAGAGCTCTTATTTACAGTTGAGAATGCAAGACTAACACGTCAGATACAATTTAGCATATCTCTCCTCAAAACGAACAAGATTTAATTAAAATGCAGCCGAAGAAAAGAATACTGACAATGTCGATGAAGCGAAATTAACAAGGCCGTTGGCAATTTGGTTTCATTTTAAAGCTTTTAGCTCATCTTTTTCAAGCCTATAACCCTGTCGCGCTTTGCTTTGAATATTGTTTCCTCTTTTCGGACACAAAGCGATATTAATGGTTGAGAAAAAGAGCTTGTAGTGAACGGCTGGTGTCAATGGCGTTTTCTCATTGGCAGTTTTCAATTACATCCGGCTGCAATTGGCCAAAAGAAAACATTTAGACCGAAAATAGGCCTCACTGGCTAATTTATGCACTGCAAGTCTCCGTTGTTGTGCCGACGTCAAATTTAATGCTCTTTCCGTCAACCGTCAATTGAACTCTTTCCTGTCTCAAAACATTATTTATGGGCTAAGCTCTGTTCATGGCTGGTCATTTTCTCGCGATGTTTGAGTTTTAGATGCCATGCAACCACTCTTCTACACGTTAAATTGACTAGCGTCGCTGGTTTCGCGAGTTTAAACACTGTTTACAAACTTAACTTTTTTTGTGCGGTTTATGTTGCGCATGGAAACATCTTTATGGCGTTTGCGTTTGGTGATCCTTATTTGAAACTTCCGCCAATAAGCAATGAAAGTTCTGTGGAGATCGATGGCGAAAATTCAAAGAGGGGATCAGGAATAGTCCGCGATAAACATGGCCTAGTGAGATTGCCTCCGATCGTTCGATTAGACTCGCTTCGTTCGGCCTCGAGTGCGTCAAGGTTACAAACTACAACAGCCGAAAACGAATCTGAGCTATCAACATTAGCAGCACCTTTGAAAATGTCGCACAAAATGGGGAGTTTAAGGCACGGAAGCTCAAACAAACACAAAAAATACACCGAAAAACGTGAAGATGAAACGAAATTAATTAGGGACCAAACGTCTATGGAAATGAATGAAGACGAAGCACGCTTTATTGACGTCGAAGATTCATCGCGCGGAAAACAGAAAGCGAGTCGCTTTCGTTCGGCGTCGAACACCTTGCTTAAAGAGCCTGCCGAAGACTCTTTCATGCCGCTTAATAAAGATTCGGTAATTCGTCGTCGAGGTAGCAGCACGCTTAAAACGTTGGGTAGATTAACGAGATCACACCGGCTGGTGAAATCTTCTCCTGAATTATCTAACAGAAAGATCAATTCACGTTTGCGTGTGGATGGGACTGTCAAGGATGGTGCAGTTTCGTCGATTACCGCGGGTCTTCAGCTATCCGACCGTTCCCGCATTTCACAACCTCGACTTTCTGTTCACGATATTGACGGTTCTGTGATAACTCATCTTCAAAACACCTCGAAGATCGACGAGAAACCAAAAGAATACAGCAAGCGACAAAATCGCAGTAATCATAGGTGGTCGAATGATGGGGCTAACCAACCACAAAGCACCCCTAGCTCGCCAGTTTGCAGTGAAACTGCAAATAAAGAGACCAGGCAGAAAGGTCGAAAGTCATTAAACGATATTACAGACGCGCAACAGTTTACTGATCGAAGACGACCTTACTTGATGCCGAAAAAACAAAATTTAATCCAGGAGAGCGAAGTGCTCAAAGTTGAAGGAAAAACCTGTCTTCAGAATGAGAGGGACGCGCAGCCGGACCGCACACCCTTAGAAAGTGACACTGACACATTGCATCCGCCACCACAAAGCGAAAAGAGACATTCGCTGTATGACTTACAACAAATTTTAAATTTGCTCCAAGAAGAGAATTTGAAGCGGAAGGGGTCTTCAACGGTTTCAACTCCTCGAAATACAAGCGCGACATCAAACGCGAACGAAAAAAACTCATCAAATGCTTCCGTTTACGATTTAAAGGAGTTTTTGATGCTCGCGGCCGCCGAAACAACAAATGCTAGTGCGGGGCAGATGAAACAGAAAACAAATACTTTATCGCATCTTCTACTCCCCGGCCAAGAGCGACAGAATGCAAGAGATGACAGAAAGGGGTCCGTGTACGATTTAATGGAGTTTTTATCCCTTGGGAACGATAGCGAAACTGATTCTGGCTCAGCAAGCGAAAACTCAAGCAGAGCGACTTCTCCTAAAGTCCTGTTAACACCGCGCGATGTCTCAGGTTCAAGTGATTTCCTTTCTGTTGCTAAGTTCGCTGATGAGGGAAGGCGTTCGTCTACCTATGATCTTATGGAGTTCTTATCTCTACCGCGTTCCGGGGGAAGTTCTCGCGTTAACTCGGGACAGAGCAGTCCAACTTTGCGTGGTGTTGAACCAAGTGGAGTAGAAAGCGAAGAAAGCGAGCAAAGAAGACACAAGAAGGAAAAAAGAAGCCTGTCTGTTTATGACCTCGCAGAATTCTTATCTATGACCTCAACCTCATCTATACCTCCGCTCGTGCGAGTCACGCCTTCGGATGATCATGAAGACCAAACCAAAGCTAGCGCTGAATCGGAGGGAACCGCAAAGATTGCTTCGCGCAAGCCTAGAGGATCAGTGTATGACCTGAAAGAAATTCTGAGTGTCATGCAACAGGAACACGAGAAAAGACGCGAATCTACCTACGATCTGCAGGAAATTTTGTCGTATTATCAACGAGAAGCTGACGAAAAAAGTCAGCTCGCTTCTAATGCCACAAATTCCCACGAGAAAGAAACCCTCGCTTCTCCCTCGCCTCCGATGTCCGCCAGCAGTGGATATTCCACTGCCAGCGATTCCGCGCAATCACCAAGCTCACAGCACTTGGATACAAATACCACAAACCGTCAAATGTCTGTTTATGACCTGAGAGAGTTCCTCGCCCTGTACGCCGCACAGCAAACACCAAATAAACAACAGCTAGCGCTCTCACCCGCGATGCTCAGACGAAAATTTTCCGGCATTTCGCAAAGCGGTGTTAGCATTAACGTCACAGATGAAAGCAATAGAAGCATTGACAGCGAAATTTACGAAGATGTGTTTCTTCCAGTGCCCGTCACAGAAGCCGGCGCAGAACCCTCGCAAAAGAGAAGCTCCGTATGTGATCTAGGCGAGTTTTTAAACATTTTAAACGCTGATGATTCACCACTGAGAAGAAGGTTGTCTAGCGTGTCATCGACTTCGTCTAAATCGAGCGAAAGTGAATCAAATCTCCACAAGAGCTCGCTAAAACCGGATGCATCTTTAACTACCGCGATCGAAAACAGCACAGCATCGAGACCGCAAATCTCTCCGCGCCAAGATTCAGGTGGCAACATTTCACTGTACGACCTCGGTGAGTTTCTTTCGCTTCTTAACACCGACGAATCTCCGCTGAGACGAAGACTTTCGAGCGCGAACGATGTCACGGGTGCGCAAGGTGAATCAAGGATGCGAACGCCGGTTCTTTCAAGCAGCGACTCGGAGAAGGGACTTTACAGCCTCGAGGAAATACTAACGGTAATGAACGATCTTGGGAAGAAGCGATCAAGCGAAAACGTGAGTGGAGAACTTGAAGCCGAACCTGGAGAGGAAATCACTATTCCAGTCCCAACCTTACATCCGAAAACTGATAAAGAAAACACTCAATCTTTCTCGTCTAGAAAGCGTTTACACTCTCAACGATCGCTAAATAGTGTACCTGAAACTTTAGAAGTAAAATCCATTAACCATTCGAATTCTTTATAGATTTTTCGTGCGCATTTAACAAGTTAAATGGCCCGCATTAGGCATGGTTGTTTTTGAATATTACGTCGCTTAAACTCATCAAAATAAACTTATTTGTTGGTATGAAACAACTGTCAAATTTTTATTTCTGATAAATTCACAGTACATTTAAGAGGGTCCTCGCGACGTGGCACTATTGTGTCAAATACATTTTGCCTTAATTCAGTTAAATATTTAACCATACTCACGTACGTAAAATTGTACATATAAAATGTAAAGCAGAAATAAATTTGTCTGTCAAGAAAACGAAATTTGCATAAACACTCTTACACAAATTTGTCGACTTGATAAATGATCTTATCTGTGGATACGTAAACGCATAGGAATAGATGGGTAAGTGAATGGAAGTTATCCGGGAAGAACTGTAAATAAGACTTCAAAATTAAATCCACGAAAAAGAAAGTTGAAATCAAGAAATATCCCTTTCACTTATCAACCACGTACCAACAACCTTTAAATGCAAATTCGTATACCATCCGGTGTCGAGAACATGTATCATCAGCTAAATAACATGCAAAAACAAATTAGTTTTGTTTTTTTCCTCTAAAAACACCTCTTTCTAATTCGTTGTTTTGACTAGAAATCTGGTTGGCAGTCGCGCGTTTGGTCATTCCCTGGTTAAAAAAAAATAAATTAAAATTTTCCCTGGCCATAATTATTCTTCTTTTTCCGAAAAATAACACTGAGATGTATGAAGAAAGCAACTGAATAGTGTTTGCTGGATAGTTATTGTAGCCACACACCCGTTGTGGAAATCAGATTCATTTTATATCATATATTAATAGTGGACGTACAGTAGTCTTAAAATAAAGTTTTATCTACCTACCCACAGACTCAGGAGCTCATCTCCTGGGCCTACCTAATTTTCTATTTCAGTTCATTTCACCAAAAAAACGTTCCTAAAAATACCATTAGATTTGTGAATAGTATGTCACTGAGAAAATGATTAATTTAGGGTGCGTTTCTTTGGGATGATCCGGATCAGGATCGCGGATCCAAGATCACTCGATCGGATCATCAGTGTTCATCAAAGGTACCGATGAATCAGCTCTGGGTACGGATTTACCCGTTCATTTGATGTGACCATGGTCCGAGTGATCTTGGATCACTGATCTTGATCCGGATCACTTCACAGAAACGCACCCTTAGTGTTACCACACGTCAAACAAGCGAGCCTACGAAATGCAGCAATAAACATCTCATAAGTTAAAGTAGTTCCTACTTCACTCAGTAGCTAAGGATAACAGGTAGACGTCATCAGGTAGACGTCATAACAACTGAGACGTCATCAAAGTTCATCTGAAACTTTGCCAGCAACATGTGATCCCTGAAAAGACCTTTAAAAGTAATCTTGAAGACTTCAAAAGGTTGACAAATTAATGTAAGTAAAGTAGATCACAATATTTATTTCAGTTTGCCGCTAAGTAAGTTGATGCTTTAACTTGCTCTCTAAATTTGCGTAGGTTGATCGACTGCATGTTTGAACGACTATTTTGAATCATAAATTTTGCTTAAAACTGGCAAATTGAGCCGCAAACGTACGTAATCACCCATGTTTGTCATTTTTAACTCATTAATTTAAATATCACGGTTATTTTTATCCGTAATAAATCCACCAATGTAGTTTTAACGAAAGTTGCCAAATCCATTTCTACCCCCGCAATTCATAAAGCCATGCGCTGGCGTAACTTGGCGTGAGTGCCTTATCCAACAAAGAACTTTATCAATTTGTCAGCATTAACTATATTTCCACTCCCGGCCTATTTCTACTAATTTGCGTTCAGTACACGCGGAGAGCACCTCCTCATATCATCTAGAAGCACTTTATCCTTTTTGTGTAAAAAGGCAAATTAAAATTCTGCCGGATAATGGTTTTGATTGAAGACCATTCAACTGGTCGAGGGTTGTTCAGTACAGTTTCAAGGGTGTAAAACGCACACAGAACAATCCGTCTCCTTAACTACCAGATAATGTATTGTTTTTGACGTGGTTTGAATTTAAAATACACCAGATCATAGTGGTGAAAACATTCACGCCGTGAGGAGCCTCACGAAATTAAAATTAGTTGATCGAACGACTAAGAAAAGCGCGTTAACTAGAAATTGCAATAGACGAACGACGCCCTTCCAGTTTCGAAAATTTTCGGCATTTTTCTGGCAACAGCAGTTGCAATTGTTGGGCAGTTTTTCACAGGTTTCTTGCTAACGCATTCGGGAATTGTGTAACTTTTTCGGGCAGGGAGGTTACAGCCCCCCCCCCCTCCCTCCAGGCTAGTACGCCTATGGAAATTTACGAAAATATCTTACATATACACATAGCCTCAACAGCTTGTAATGAAACACTTCCACCGTGCGCAACCTCACGAAATGAGAAGTAACTAGTTCATCGAGCGATAAGAAAAGCAATTTAGATAGGAAATTGGCTTTGTACGTGAATAGCTAAAGAAGTAACGGCTTTAACAGAATTCAATTCAACTCTATTTAATTCAATTCTTTATTTGCACTGTAAAGATTAAATATAATTCTTCGCACAGGAAATTAAGCCAAGCTTGTAGTACATCAAAATGGACGAGCTTCGCCTCTCATTTAGGCTAGAAATACTCAACACCTGCTTTGCATTTAAATTTAAAACAAGGCAGCCGCAATATGTTTTTATTCATATTTATTTTGACGAATTTGCACTTTTATTTTTACTGGTAGCTTTTAATCGCGAAAAAATTATCCGTCAAGCTGTAACAAAAATATGGACGCAATGCGGACCTGTGGGATTTCTTCATTGGTAGTTTTCGTTAGAAAAATAATTAATTTAGAGAAAGTAAAAAGAGAAACTGCGTTTTACTATATATCTCATTTCTTGTACGCAGTTGCTTGTTATAAGACAACGAAATCCTCTGACACCTGCCAGAGATGAATATCCGTTACTGACTCTCAGCGGTCAACCTCTTCAATATTTGTACAGAGCCTGGGTCAGGAGCCTGGGTCCTGGCTTGGGTCGCCTGGGACTTTTTAATCACAAAATGGCGGCTCTGAAGCACGGATCACGAAAGTTCTATGAAATTCCAAGCGAAGAATTAACAAATTTAAGGCACGAATATAGTCTTAAGAAAGAAAAAAATGTCGAGGAACTCCTCGAATACATCGATCAAAGTTGCATTGGCAAAGATGTGACGTTTTCTGGACCATATGGCGCGCGGAAAGGTACATTGTGCAGTACAGTTGCAACTTTCTACGTAATTCTCATTTTTTTGTTGAAGTAATTTGTTGATTTCTCTACCATTACAGGGACCTACTGCGACTATACAGCATCTGGAAGGTAGGAATATTACGTATAAATAAAATCTGATATCAAAATAGCAGGGATCTGCATTCATCATCAGTGATCTGAACGTTCAAATTATGCAAAAAATTTTATGTTGGCACATGTCATTGATGTGGGCTTACTTTTTGCATCGATCATCGTTTAGCATTATCAGTGATTGTCATAAAGCTTGTATACATATATGTACAGCAACAGCAAAATATAAACATGATTTAAAAAATGCAGTCAGACCTGACTTGGTTTGTTCAGCAGAAATTTCTAACCCTTTGAAAGTTATAGGAAAACAGGAGGTTGTGGGTACAGTAAAGCTGTGACCATAAGTGCAAAAGGCATGAGTCTCTAGGTGGTCGGGGGAGACAGTGCTCTCCTTATTAGGTGGTAACTGGTAAAATTTACTGTCTGTAGCACAACAGTGACAACAATGATAAGACATCTTGATTAGTCAGCAGAAAACTCAACAGAGTAATGCCACACATTACACCATCATGTAATCGTTGACGAAAGGATGAAAAATTAACAATAAATTGACAGAAAAATGCAACATTCTTTTCCGACTTTGTGCTAGTATTTTGTATTCTTTAGTTTCTTTCTCTTTCCAAATCTCTCAGTGCTAATACCTATTGAAGTTTAAAGAGAAGGCTTTAGTGCATTTAGTGGGCTTTCTCTATAAGTGCACATCTTTTGTTACCAAGTTTCTGTGATGAAGTGGCAACAATTGCTGCTGTCCTTGCATTTTATCATGTCTGTCCATTGAAAATGCAAAAAGTCACAAAGGAAAAGAAATATAAATGATTTCAGAAGCGAGAAATATTACTCACTTTTCAGTTTTTGGAAACAGGCCAAGTAGCAGCAGTTTATTTTATAATTGAAATCATGTAAACGACGGGAAATATATCCCTTTCAACAACAGCCTTTGTTTACTGTGCATGTGATTTACTAGTCAGAATTTCTTTACCAGTTTGAAAAGGTATTTTTCCTGTTGTGCTGAAATCGAGGGATGGCCCTCGGGAGAGGCATTGTCTCCTTTTGCCAGAGGAAAGTTACAGAAATAGCCCCGGCTAACAAAACTCGGCAAACCCAGTAAGATTCTGCTTGACAGCCATAAAAGCAAGCAGAGCTCCGGTGATACGCAAAGCGAAGTTGACTTGATTAGCCCTGGGATCCTTCAATAAGTTAGCCTTCATTGATTCTGTTTGATATACGGTTTTAGGTTTGATTGGTTCTGATTTCTCTGTTGTTACACACATTCCAATCTCACTTTCCTACATAGTAGCTGCAGTTCCACTAGCCGTTTTGCCCTTGGGAAAGTAGGAGTTTACCCAAGGGGAGTGCGTGTTTTGTGTGTGACCGATATTCCCACAGTGAACCTGCCCATGGGAAATCACTATGGATACATCAAAAAGAACAAAAGAATTACCCATGACATTCCCAGAAGCAAGTCATAGGGTTTATCTATGGTTTATCTAACCACAAAGCTGTTTCACCAATCGTGAAGCAGCAAATGTTAATAACAGGAAACCGCAGACACGCTGGGAGCATTTTTTTTAATTAACCACGAGTAGCATGACAGAATAACATCACGCATTCTGGTACTTCGCCGCTCCATTACCAGCCGTACACGTTGGCAGATAAACTCAAATGTAGCTCGAGAAACTCGAAAGTTTTACTTTCACGAGAAATCGAGTGCTCGAATGTTTAAAAGTTGCTAGAGCCAATTCTGTGGCCAGGGAAATACCTAAGGACATCTCGGTTGTCGACCAACTAGCATTGGACAGCATACGTTGAGGCTTTTGAAATAAATAGAGTAGTTGGGTGAATGAAGAAAACGGAATCGCAGACACATTTTGTGCATTCTTCTCAGGAAAAAAGGTTGAATTTTGAGATCATTGTATTAGAAGCAAAAGTTCACCTCCGGTAATCATTTGTAATGTAACCGACAGATTTAACCTGATCGGAAACCCAAGCTAATCCCAACCCAAGCAAATTTTCCCACAGGGACACCTCGGTGGAAGGTGTGTGTAACCACGACTAGTGTTTCTGTGGCCTTGGGAAGACTGCAGAACACAAAAATGGGAGAATATTGCTCAAGAAAAATGGGAGGCAGTAAACGATCACAAAAAGATCTCTGGCCAAAACAGCTAAGAGGGTTGGAATCTGTGCTGTAAGAGAGACTGCTAAAACGTAACTGAGTTTATTTTGTCCTTGAATATTGCTCTACTTTAGGTCATTAACATTTATCGAAGACTACATCAGAGAGCAGGTTTTACCCCATTATGGTAACACACACACAACTACTACTGTGACTTCCCTGCAAACTACTTTATTCCGTCATGAAGCAAGGTAAGTTTTATTATTAGATGCAAGTGGTTTACTGGATAAATATAGTTCATGCAATTAGGTGTCTGAATTTACAGTGCTTGTAGAAAAATCCAGTGAAAAAATATTCCTAAGAAATTTATGTGAATTTTCTCAAAAATACATGGTTGATAGCATAAAATTTTAGCAAGATAAGTTTGGATAATTAAAGTTATTCATCCAAATCCTTAGTAATAGTTTAAAATCACAGGAATTCTTTATATTTATTTTGTTATCTTGCCACACAGAATAGAAAAGACAATAAATAGTTAATAAATATTAAATTTAAAATGAGCATACAACTTGGAAGAAGTGACTGTAGCGGGGAAACCTCTGAGAAGCAAAGCTTATGAGAAATAGAGATTTCCCCCCACGGGCAATATAAGTACTAGGTGGCATTTAGAAATAAAGAAAAGACGTGCATTTTAAGTGTAAAAGTGTGCTTAGACAAGAGATAGATATAAAGTATTAAGGTATTTTAGGTTACCGTACTGGTGTATTTTTCTAAATTGCTCTACCAGACCAAACATTAAAAGACAGATAATATTTATGCTAAAACTATTAAAATCTCTGAGAACAGTAGAGACACTAAAAAGTCATCTACAGCTTCATATAGAACTTTCTTGGAATTGAGTAAGACACAAGTTTAAAGTAGTTTCTTTATCTGGCTAAATTGTACATTGTGTTTTATTTCAAGGGATATCATCAGAAATGCTGTGAATGCCAGTGAGAATGATTCAGTTATTTTTGTTGGGAACGGTGTGACAGGAGCAGTTCACAAGTTGATACATGCACTTGACTTTAAACAGCCTCCAGTGAGTTCTTTGATTGCTGTCCGTAGCTGTTTCCAAACTGGTATTCTCAATTAATTTTAATGCATTCACTGTACGTATAAGTTCTTGCAACACCTCGCCTACTAGTAGTACCTTGTTGATAGTCTCTAGTTCAGCCCGTTCCCTCTAATTCGTACTCGTATGTTTACAGTATTTGTTTGTTGTATCAGATTGTGTTTGTTGGACCATTTGAGCATCATTCAAATCTCCTCCCTTGGAAAGAATTAAAAGCTGAGGCAAGGAACAATATATATTTAATGTATCAACTTCTGGTATGTATAGATCAATAAAAAATTAACTTAAAGGTAATTCCCTTGTTTTGCATTTTGCATCGTTACAGTGCATAAGTTTACGCATGATGAGCGTGCATGCATTTAAACATAGTGGTGTTTTCTTATTTCTGGAGCTCACCAGAGGAGTAAATCATCATCTTCTCGTAAACAAGTTTGGTGACCGATCACTTTTATTTTGAATTTCATGAGCAATAACTTTCTTCCTGGAAAATAAATATAAACAAATTCCCAGGGTAGAGTAAGAAACAATTGTTGGAGATGTGTACCATGTATCTACACCTGCCAACTTTTTCCACGGTTTTTGAAGATGACCCAGTCATTTCCAAAGTCATCCAAAGTTTCTCAAGGTCATTCTGAACACTTCCAAAGATCGTCTGAAGATTCTGGGTCCCAAACACAACGCCATCAAAATGTCATCCCAAGTACTTTTTTCTTTTAAAATCAGAGAATTTGGGTGAAGTACTGTCATTTAGACAAACTTTCTTTTCTTGCATTAGAAATTGTGTCAGTTGAGGCTATAATATCACAAATTTTTCAACGAGGCATGAGAAATCACAGGCAGCCCATACGTTCTATGTGATTTACATGACATTATGTAAGAGAATATATGAGAAAAGTTCAAAAATTGCCCTAAATTCTACATGTGGAAAAGAATGCAAATAAAAATGACTTACCTTGTGTTTTCCTTACGTTATTTTGATGTCTCTGTAGTCCTAGAGTTGATTTAAAGACAACAACATACAACATATGGGACACCTGTGCTGTATATAAACGACATGCTTTATATGTAGCTCCTAAATGAGCATGGGGACCCCCCCATTTTTATGTCAACATTCAAGTTCCT
This sequence comes from Blastomussa wellsi, assembly GCA_947652115.1. Classification (NCBI taxonomy): domain Eukaryota; kingdom Metazoa; phylum Cnidaria; class Anthozoa; order Scleractinia; family Plerogyridae; genus Blastomussa; species Blastomussa wellsi. Next base: position 4,491,075 of record OX393568.1, on the reverse strand, counting down.
ATAATGCAAACAATGAATAGGCAAAGTTTAACAAATATCTTGGTGTAGGTTCTATATCTGTGGAATGACCTTAAGTGAGTTACAGTGTACATCGTGATCAATATTTTAATTACCCTTAAAATGAAGGAAACCTTCATGTAAAACTAATAGACTAGTTTTCTTAGGAAAAAGAACAGCAAAGAGGTTACATTAAGCCAAAAAGGAACAGGGATGGTCTAAGGATGGAGAAGATCGAGACAAATAAAATGACAAATTTGCAAAGTAAATTATGTTTCAAAATGCACAAACTGTGACATAGCTCCTTTAACTGCATTTATAAATAATTTGCATCATGAACGTTAGATAGAAGTGCAGCTCTGTGCACCTTTTGTTTTAAGTTTTTAGAGTTAAGTTGAAAAAAAAAATAATAATTACAGTGTATGTTGTTGTTTTTGCTGTTAGGTAATATGGATCAAGCAAACTGCAAAAGGCTTGGTTGACCTATTAGACTTAGAATCCAAACTTAAGGTAATTAAATGTTTATATGTGCAACTGAGCAGAAATTGCTTGTTTGCTTGTTTTTATATTTTGCTTAATCTTTAAAGGACTGTTTTCAACTTATCAAATAAATGTAAATTTACACATAATTTATTTGTTTAATTATTATAAATTAGGACAGAACAGTATCTATCATATTTATTCTAAATTGTAATTTGCAGCTGGTTCTTACCTAGAAAGGCCTCAGCTTGTTGATGAACTGAACAGAAATTGGTCTGAGCTCCATTTAATTTCTGGTCTGTTTCTCCCTCTCTTCCATTGTTTTTACAATGATGTAAATTCTTTTCTGTTGGTTCAGATCGATTTGAATTTTGAGCAGGGTTATGGCAGAACCCTTGGTACAATATGGTATTTTTCTTTGTTTGATATTCATTATCATATATTACCATACACCAGACCAAAGGAAAATACCAAATTGTACCAAGGGCAAAATTGAACCACAACATATGCATGGTATACGTAACATGCTTGTCACTTTGCTTTGGTGCCAAGGAAATGTTGTCAGTTACTTTCTTTACTTTTCCAACAGTTTTTAATAGCCTGTTGCAGGGTTGTTCACAACTTTTCAAGTATCTGGCAAAAAATTGGAAGTTAGCAGCAGGATGGTGATTATCACAATCATTTTCATAATATATCTGCACCAGTTTTGGAATAAAAAATCACAAGAGTAGCTGGCACAGATCACCCAAGTAGTTGGTTAATTCAGCTGGCTGCCAGCCATTGTGGACAACCCTGCTGTTGTTAGTGATGTGATTATCAACAGTATTTTTGTATTATTTCCAGCTTTACTCGTCAAAAGGCAGACAGCTGATTGGCTGTTTCTCAGCGGCATCCAATGTGACTGGTATTCTCACAGACACCAATGCTGTCTCTGCCTGTCTGCACAGACATGGTGCTCTGGCTTTCTGGGATTATGCCACTGCAGGTATGGAAAGGCACAAGGCAGTTTGCTGATTGAGTGCATAGTGGACAGGCTGTTTTGTGTTATTAAAATTTACAATGTATGTACATGTTTGTTAAAATCTAAGGGTGCGTTTCTTTAAAAAAATCCAAGATTGGATTCTTAAATCTGAAAATGGATTTTGCGTTTATTTATTAAACAGATTAATCCAAGATCACTCAGATCATGGTGCATCAAAGGAACCGAAGAATCCACTCTGGGCAAGGATTCTTCGGTTCTTTTGTAGCTGCTTCACGCTGCAGAAACTGGCGTTTATTGCTGGCAGCTACATGTGCGTGCCAGTTTCGCTTGAAAGGCTTTACTTACTTTTTTTCTGTTTTGACACTGCAGGACCTTATGTGGATATCAACATGAATCCATTGGTGACCAGGTCATCTTCAGTGATTGCCCCTTTATTTGCTGTATGATACCATCCCTTTATTTAATTTGCCAAAAAAAGTTTTAGCCACCGTAAGCAGACACCTTTCAAAAGAAGACATCATGGAATCTGAAAAACTTAATATGGACTAATGGATTAGTATCTCGTCCAGGCTGAAGTAGAAATACTCCTAGTTGCTTCATTCTATGGAAACCAGGATAAGCTCCGGCCTGATGGGCCAGTAAGATTGAACGCAGACTTAACCTACCTGCCTACCAATGGCTTTGATGCAAGTAATGGTAGTAATTTTTATGGTCAAACTGACAGGCCTAAACAATACCATTTTGCCCTGATTCCAGTCAAATTAGTTGCATAATGAGTCATTCTTGAATGACGTCTTTGAAACAAGAATCATGTCTTAATCTAAGCTGAATGAAGAAGATGGATCAATTCCATACCAAAACAGACTTTGCAAGGAAAACATTTATTAGAAATTTTTTAAAGCATTGTAGTTGCATGCACTAATAAATAATTTTATATTACATTGTACATTGGCTAACGATTTGTGTTACCCTTATGTAACATATAATTATGTTTCTTATACATGTAGCAATGACCAGGGGCTTGTCTATAAAGATGCAATTTTTCTTTCAACACACAAGTTTGTGGGAGGAGTTGAAACACCAGGTGATCTAAAACTTACACTGATCTCACCTTTTTATAATAACCAGAGATCTTGTAACTATATAAAAAGCAATAACAAGAAACCTGTTTGTGTATTTGCAGGCATCCTTGTAGCCAAGAAGAGTTTGTTTGTAAATCCTGTTCCTTCAGGTTGCGGTGGTGGCTCTGTGTTCTTTGTAAGTAAGCAAAATTAATAAACAATTTTTTTTAATTATAGGAGTTTATGTCAAACCAGATGGAACAGTCCAGGTTTGCAGTGTTTCGGCTAGGGAGGAGTAGAGATGCCTGTAGCTGCTTATTGCTACAGAAACCGGGATAAGCGCCGGGCTGTTTGGTCTGGCACTGACTTTAGCTTTAAAAACAATAATCCTGATGATGGCAAACATCCGAAAACGTTTGGTTTCAACATGTTAATTTCTTACAATTTTTAACCCTTTTAGCCTTGTAAATAGAGTACAATATACCTTTAGTTTCAATGATGTTTTGACAAGCATTTCCTCAAGTTGTTTTCTTTCTCAAACAGACTGAGATAACCTATTTTGGGGTATGTAAATGGTGGGGGGGGGGGGGGGGGGTGATGAAATGGAATGATGACCATTTCTTGCCAACTAATCAGTAAGCCAACTATGGTAGAAAAGAAAAGTACATGTAAATGACGGAACTTCCCTGGATTTTAGAAGAAAATAGTAACTGCTGCAACAAAATTGTCTTTGATAAAACACATCCTGGGTCTGGAGCCCAATTTATCTTTTGCGTGTCTTTGGAAGTGTTTGGAATGTCTTCTGAAATCTTTGGACAACTTTGGATAGGATTAGGTCATCTTTGAAAATTCTGAGAAAAATCACTGGAGGTGTAACTTGTCATAGTTATGACAGTGCTTAGCTAGGATGGAAAACAAGTTTTTGGATAAAGAACAGGGTTACTCCTTGTAAACCTAGCTCGTTAATTCAGTCTTTTCTGGGAATGCCAGAGAGTTTTAATAATTAAACAACTTTACTCTTTGCTATACTTTGAGGATCCTATATTCCTGCTGTGACTGAAATTCAATCAGGATCTGTTTTGTTTTGTTTTGTTTTGTCTTGTTTGTGTTTAGGTGACAGAAAACTCTCACAGATACCTAAAAGAAATTGAGATGAGAGAAGAAGCTGGCACACCTGCCATTGTAGGGGCGATTAGAGCCGGACTTGTCTTTCAACTTAAACAGGTATTATTATAACACACAATGAATGCACAGTGATTCTCAGAAACCTGAGCCCTGTAAATACCAAAACCCCTGCAACTTACCAGGCCATCCCGCAGCAACACGAGCCACCATGAAGAAGACCACTGCTTGTATTGTCTTGACTTTAACTTCACCTAAATTACATTTAGCCACATTATAATGTTCACCATAGTCTGAGAAAGAACAGGCCAGACCGGTCTCCAGTGTCTGCTTCTTAAAACTAGAAGATTAAGATGGGTTGGCCTTGTCAGTTGTGTGAGTCAGGAGAGACTTGCTCGTGCTTCATTAGAATGGAAGCCTGAGAATGTGAAGCAAAGAAGGGAAGGTGTCGTACTCGGTGGAGACACCATGGAGCAAGATGTCAATGCAGGTGCAGATCTGGAGTCAATGGCAACAGACAGAGAACAATGGTAGGACTTGCTTGCACTATTGGTGTCCGAACACCATGTTGGGATGACTATTTACTGCAGTGATGAACTCAGGAGAAACTGTTATATTTTGGAATGTTAGATTCTACCAAAAATACTTGTTTTAATTTCAAATCGAAGTGACTGCTTTTAAAATTAACAGATGTTTTTAACTTGATCTTTTCATTTCATTTTTATTCAGGAAATTGGATCAGCTGCTATTGTGGCTATAGAGGAAGATCTATGCAGGTTAGTTATATTTTAATTGCAAAATGCAGAAGGAGCAAAGAGTTTACAAGGAACATGCATGTAAAAGATTGTCCCAAAAAGAGTCAGATTTTACTACTTGACATTTTACAAAAACGTTTTGTGCCATGTCCTAATTCTGATTAGTTACAGTGCATGTAGCTTGTGGTGAAGAATATGGCAAATAAAATTAATAATAACAGAAAGAATTGTCCAGGAAAACCCTTTAAAATTGTCCCTCCTCATAACCCCACTTGGTTCGTCCTTTCCTACCACTCAGCCCACTTCACTTGCGACACTTTTCCCCATCAAAGAGCCTGATCTCAGGCTACAATAGCTAGTGCTAAATTGAAATGTTAAAGCAAAAATTGAAAATGCCAGTGGGCAACATTTTGTTTGGTGGCCCATGCGACATTCAAGTGCGGCCAGGAACGCAATTTACTGTTGCCTAGAATGAAGGATGTTCAAACCTGTGCCGTGTTTTTCTTCAATTCACAGGAGAGCATTGGCCTCGTGGAGCAACAGCAGTAATCTTGTTCTTCTAGGAAACACATCTGCCCCTCGGCTTCCCATCTTCTCCTTCCTCGTGAGGCACCCAGTCGCTGGAGTGTTCTTACATCATAACTACGTGTGTGCCCTGCTTAATGATCTGTTTGGAATACAGGCTCGTGGAGGCTGTGCTTGTGCCGGCCCCTATGCACAGGTGCCCCTTATTCTTGTACTTTTATAATTGGTTGCAAATGTGCACTGAACAGTTAAATGATTTTAATCACATTAAATTTCATTATGCTTTTGTGGTTAGTTTGTATAAGTGGTCTTAGGCAAAAGATTTAGCTTCTTCTCTTACTGGTAGTTTTTTGTCGATAAACAATCTGCAATTACCGAGGAGTAAATGCCATTAATTGCATTGGAACTAATGATCTATTATAACTATTTTTAGAACCTTTTGGGAATAAATGAACAGCTGGCAAAAGAGATAGAGGAACTCCTATTGGAAGATAGGTTTGTCTGAATTTCATCCTCCAAAATTTTGTGTGTCAATGATTCTCTTTTCTCACCACATTATTTTGTCATTTGTTTTCTAAGCTAATCTTGAGTTTCTGATACAAATTTCCGTATTTTAAATTTTATAGTCGCTTGGACAGAGTTCATCTACGACGATACCATGAATATTCTGAACGAGAAATTTTAAGGTAAATAAATAAATAATCCCTAGTGGTACAGTAGATTTTGATCTTGGTTACCCTTTCTTAACCTGTTGTAACTTCCTTATGTCGAGCAGTCACATCTCTAATGCATGTAGCCTCTTCTAACCTATCAAATACCGGTAGTGGTGGATCTGATGGAAAAAACACAAGATCAAATGACATTCTAGTTACGGTAATTGTAGTGTTGCCTTCAGCATTAAAATCGCCTCTGTCCATATAATATACACCTGGGTGAAGAGAGCTCGACGCACAATATATGAGAGTAAAGTTTCTTGCCCAAGAACACACACCATAGCAAGGAATCGAACCCAGACCACTTGATCCAAATTCCAGTGCACAGATCCGCTAAACAGTATGCAATACCATTATTGCAAGTAAACTGAAAACACTTTTTTAGTTTCAATCATTGAAACTCTTCTATCATTGTTGTTTCACAGACCAGGCTTTGTCCGTCTTAATTTGCCATACTTCATGTCACATGATGCTGTTGAGTTTGTTTTGAAGGCTGTTGAGATGGTAGCAGAACATGGCTGGAAGCTTCTTCCACAGGTATCTAAAACAAAACAAAGCATTGTCGTAACTTCGTTAAGCCTGTATAGCAAGCATCCTCTTACAAATGAACAATTTCCACATTTTTAGTCTGCGAAAAGTTGGGGCGAGGGTAAAATTTGTTTTAACTTCACATTTGATGAACTAAAACAGATGGACTGCTTGTAGTCTACTGCACCTCAATTTGCCGAGCACTCACTAGTTACAGGTTTCGCTACACTGAAATTCCTGTGTGAAATCTCTTTGTTGGTTTGGGACTGCTTACTAGCTAGCCATTTGAAAACTATTATCAGAAAAGTTAGTCTGAAATGTCTGTCATCTTCTGCCCTGGCTCGCCCGGGTATAAGGCTGAGGGTACTGGATGACTGTTATTGTTGACTAAAGGAAGATGATACGCAGCCAAGCGACGATACTATGGCTTTTGCTTTAATTAAGGTGGCAAAATTTTCAGGTATATCATAAATAAAGGAAGATGGTAAATTTTTTAAGTTCAATACCTAGTGGATGTGATAGATGTAGTATTCACTAACCTACGGGTGACGAGCATCACGTATGAACCCGTAATAAATAGCCCTGTTCTCCAAGAGACCTCGTAGCTCGACTTGTCTGGGAGGTCGTGGGTTCGATTCCCATCGGGGTCTCAGATTTCTCCTGTGTACCTTTCTCCTGACGAGATGAATACTACATCTTTCACAACTTTTACATGTTAATTATAATGCTGAATCTCTTTTTTTTTTCTTTGCATCCTGTTTAGTACATGTTTAATCCTGAGACTGGAGAATGGAAACACAGAAGGCATCAGGTGACATTTTCATGTGACAATTTTTCAGCATTTTTTTTTTTTGAAAAAAGAACTGTTTTTATTTTGTTTATTTGCCAAGATCTATTTATAATTAGCGGAGTTTCGCAGGAACTTTTTCACGGACACATGATTCGTTTCGGCCTCATCAACTATCACCTCATATCAATCTCGAGCACATAATCTAATTGTTAATTGGTGTGCAGTGCTTGTACAATATCCAGAAACCAATTAGAACATGTAGAAGTTAATATTAAGTTCATGCTTTAGAAGCACAAACCAATTGTTTGACAACACTGCCAGTGGAAAGGAACATCAAGACCCGTGCCAAAACTCACACGACAAAAACATTGTTTGGCAAAGCGAGTTTCTTATGCTATCTGCATGCATGGAATTTGTGGGCGTTCGTTGCGCGGCTCTACCAGCTGTGTTTTAATTGTTAATTATGTTTAATCCTTGCCTCAAATTACAGGTGTTTCGCGACCGGAAGTGGCTTGGTTCAATCTCGTATTCAAAGGGTCACATGACTTACCCATCATCCTCTCCGGTCACTGAAGAAACTCCAAGTTCTTACACAGTAAGAAACTGTTCAGATATTCATGTCCTATAGAGTGTCTCGTCCAGGCTTTTGAAAGGAAAGATATCTTTGTGGTTATATAAAAATAAAAAGCCTAAAACTAAAAAAGCAGTTTCTAACAAAGTTCAGGTCATTAGCGAGTCAAAAAGTGTGTTCATCGCCTGCAAGGATAAATACACAATTGGTCATAATTATGCAGGTTACTATTGCAAGCTTGAAAGAGAAATTATTTTTGCACTCTTAGGGGTTGTCAATATTTTCTCTGACTCTTCTCTTTATATTTAGGAGTGTCTCTCTGAAGCCGAGGAAATATTCCGCAAAGAAACTGCGAACAGGGTACGGACAATAGAACTGATTTCACATCATACGCTGCGCAAATTTTCCCAGTCTCCGAGAAAGTGGAAAGACGTTTAAAGAACAGTCGATTCCCTCTTAGACGGATGCCATCAGAACTGACAATGACTTCATAGCCGCCATATTGGTGTACCTTTATAAACTAACCTTTTTTGTTTGGTATAGGACTGAGTGTTCAAATATGCCGAAAAACCACTGACTGACTGACTGATTTTTATCTTACAGATGTTAAAGGAGCTATGTAATGTTTTGTCTATTTTTGAAAAGTTATAGCCTAAATTTTTCAAATTCGTCATTTGTAATCCGTCTCAATCTTTCCCATCCTTAACCATCCTTGTTCCTTTTTGGTTTAGTTTCACCTCTTTGGGGTTTTTCTTCCTCAGTAAACTATTATTCATTTTGACGGGAATTTCGTTCATCGCAAAAAATAACTCAAAACATCGTGACGGATCTCCTTTAAATAAACCTGAAAATATTTTTAATTGAATTGAATTTATTTTCTCCTCCTAGCATTTTAACAGCGTTGCTGATCAGACATTACTGTTGGGCGAAGAAGGTGAAAAGTATCGCTGGTTTTTGCTTCCCAGCGAAGCAGCTCAAATGTTAAGTGGAAAATATCCCGCGAACTTTCCTATCGTGGTTCCGTTTACTCCACCGCAATGGAAGACGGGCACGAGTGTCTCAGACGGAACTAATTCTTGTGGGGCTGATGGCGTGGAACCTTGTGGTGGGACATGTATTAGTACCAAAGAAAAATGTCCCTCGAAATTGAAAGACAATTCCGCTGCCTCTAGAATAAATGAAGATGACTTAGTCGTGGCCTGTGGTTGTGTGAATGATCAAATCAATTGCACAAATATCGGCGAGTCTTCTTTTGATAGTGAAATGTGTGATAGCTGTGGAGATAGGGATTTGACTACATTTCAGGGCTTGGGTATGGGGAAGCTTCTAAATTCTGTGACAAAAAGCGATCTTAAATTTATCGAGGGTGTCACACACAGTCCCGGGAAATTCGAGGCTGAAAATGAAGATGCCAGAGATAACGAGAATGATGTCTGCGCGGAAAGGACTCTGGAAGTGTCATCAAAAGAAATGGATTCTTGTGACTCTCCTAAAGAGGAAAAATCAGTCGAAGATAACGTTACAAAAGATGGCGAATCTTCATCGGATGAATTTAACAAGGAATCTCCATTTCCTTTGGAAAAGGAGGCGGTGTCAAATCTAACGGACTTGACGGGTTCAATCATAGATACGTTTCCTAAGGATAATGCGATTTCTGAAAAGAGCAATGACACTAATATTGTAGATTCGGAAACTGTTTGTCGAAGGAAACCAAGAAAGAACAAAGAAAACGAAGTAGCAACCTGTAAACCGCAGTTTCATCACCCGCCAAAGAGCATTTTCAAACCAACTGTACAGGTGAGGAATAATTAATCTTGTCAGTCTTGAGCTCAAAACTGTAATTAAACGCTTTGCATTTAGTTATCCCAATAAATTTCAGTGCGACTAGCGCAATTCCCAAGCAGTGTCGTGATGAACCATTATAGTCACTCGCGAACAACGCATATGCTTATCACCCGGGGAAGGAGGCGTTTATTTTTGTTTCCTTCTTTTTGTTGCGTCTCATCCAATAACATGACCATTTTTGACAAATTATAAAAGGTCTGTAAAACATCCGTCGACACGTATCCGTTTTCGTTTGAAAACGCAACTTTTTCTCCGTTTTCAAAAAATTCGCGTCCTCACATAGCGTTTTCATATCGTTTTCACCCGTCCACACGAAAATGCTGAAAGGATTCGAAAACGCAGATACCGTTGACGTTGCATGCGCCGCATTTACCGGTTAAATGAGCCCGCGCGCGAGATTGGAACGGAAGCCACGCGGTGCCATTTTCTTTCGCGTGGCTGGGCTGGATCCAATACTTTTACGTCATCGTTTCGAAAAGTTCCTTTTTACCCCGTCCACACGTAAAAACGAAAACGGCGTTTTCGAAAAATTCTACTCTGGTGAACGTTTTCAAGAAGTTGCGTTTTCAGTGACCGTTTTCATCGGATACGTTTGGACGGAAGCCGTATCCATAACAAAAAAGTTGCGTTTTCAAATACATGCCTTTTCGGATACATGCCTTATTCTATTGTTCCACCTTTATGATTTTACAGGCATTAGAAGAATACGAGATGATTCGCGATGGCGATCGAGTGATGGTTTGTCTGTCGGGAGGAAAAGACTCCCTGTCATTGCTACACACCTTACATCAATATCAATATTACAGCAAGTCTAAGGTATAAGACTCCAGCCTGTAGTCAACAGTTATTGCTACATCCCAAAAGCAAGCCGTAGCATTTTTACTTTTCAAAATTGTTTGGGTATATATTTGACAGGCATATTTGCGTCTGAAAGCTTTTTGAGCTGTTAAAGGACCTACGTCACGATATTTTGGGTTATTTCTTCGACAACCTAAATTACCCTTAAAATTTATGAAACCTAAAAATAATAGTTTGCTAAGGAAGAAAAAAAACAAAGGAGAGATACTAAACCAAAAAGGTACAAGGGTGGCTGAAGATGGAGATGGAAATGGCGATTTTGAAACAAAAATTTTTCAAAGTACACTAACGAGGACGTAACTCCTTTAAACATGGGTGAAGAGAGGCACTGAGAGTAAAGTGTCTTGCCCAAGAACACAACGCAGTGCCCGGCCCGTCCGATCCGGAGTCCAGCGCACTAACCATTAGGCCACTGCTCCTCAGTGTAGTAGGAGATTAATAATCGGAAAAAAGTCAGAATGTCTTTGTTCAAGAGATAAATCTTAATTTACGCCCACTGGGTTTATATTTAAATATCGTAAGAAGTTTGATTTGGGGTGCTTTTTTTTGGAGGAGACCTTGTTGTGTTATGTTTGGATTTTTTTAAAAGACATTTCAAGATACAAAACGATCTTAACAATCGTATTGTTATATTTACGCTCGTTGTTGGTTTGGGTCCATTTTAGGGTATTAATTTTGAGATTGGAGCGGCCACTGTCGACCCTCAATCACCAGGATATGACCCTAAGCCTCTGGTCCACTATTTAGCGGCCCTCGGTGTTCCTTACTTCTTTGAAGAGCAGGGTAAGTGACTTGAAGTTCTCAGGAATCGTCAAATCAATAATTGTTGTTCTCGCAAAGCCGTTCTCTACAAGAATATGTTTTCTTTGTCGGTTTTTTGGCGTGCATGTGAACTAGCATGTTGCAAAATAAATTTTGCTGCGTAGCACTCAAAATAATTGACAAAAAGTAGAATTTTTTTTTTCTCACTCGCTTCGGGGAGTGTAAAAAAAATGCAAAATTCTAAATTTTATGTCAATGTTCATGCCACAAGGAGCTCATGTCTTGTGAACGAAGATCATCCTCATCTCTTCTCTCCGTCTTTTGACGGTCGTTCCATTCTAGTCATGCAAACTAGAATGGCCACTTTATTCGTACTTTTAGATCACATTTGTACATCCATCGGAAGCAAGATGCAACCTACTCTAAAGTGGCAGTCATAAAATACTAGATTCCATAACCGTCAGACCAACCTGTAAACCAACAAAACGACTGTTGTAATAGCGAGAAAATTTGAATTTGCATGTTCTTTGCTTCATAGGCATTATTGAACAGGCAGCCCAACTCACTGTTTGTGAGTCTATATGCAGTTTTTGTTCACGAATGAAGCGTGGCCGATTATACGCATGCGCCAGACGAGAAGGATACAATGTGTTAGCAATGGGACAACACTTGGATGACTTGGCCGAGAGGTCTGTCGCTAATAAAACTCGTTCTTTGTTCTTTGTACTTTGTTAAACCTGCCAAACCACCAAAAAAACAAACTCAAGCCAGATCACCTTCTTGTACACGAACTTAAAGTGCCTATGAAGTGAATTTGTTTGTGTTTTGTTTTAAAATTTAGTTTGTGAAATACGCGATTCCAGAGTTTGAGACCTGGGATTAAAAGTAACGATTTTACAAGCCTTCAAAGTTGAGCATTTTGCCCCCAAAAAATGGTCAGGGGAATGGGTCCGAAAATACCACGCCGGGACGTCACTTCGGTGCCAAACTTTTGTTTGGACGATCAAAGTTTCACTTCAGCGAGGAGTGATTACATGAGAAACATGTTGAGCGATTCAGAAATGGGCGATTTGTCAGAAAGATCCAGCAACCCCGAGGAAATAGAAACCGAGAACGGTTGTGAGAACGATTTTTGGCACCCAAATGACGTCAGAGGTTTTTGTCACGTGGTATTTTGACCGCGTGATTCAAATACCATTTTTGAGAGCAAAATGGCTCAACTTTGAAGGCTTGTAAAATCGTTATTTTTAATGCCAGACGTCTCAAACTTTGGAATCGCGTATTTCATAAGGTAAATTTTAAAACTAAATACAAAACCGATTCACTTCATAGGCACTTTAAGTTCGTGTACAAGAAGGTGATCTGGCTTGCGTTTGTGTTTTTGGTGGGTTTATTTTCGGAGACAAACTAACCATATCGCAGGGGCGGATCGAGGATTTTTGTTAGGAGGGGTGCACCTCTAAAAAATGACGTAACTGACGGGTGACGTAAACAGAATACTCTTCATATTATAAAGCCGTAGATCATCTCAAGGGAGAGGGTTGCGCACCTCCTGCACCCTCCCTCTGGATCCGCCCCTGGCTGAGTTAAGGTTTGCGCTTCTCAACCTGTTTGCAAACTTTTGCCTAGGGACAAGACAAAGCGAAAAGCTTGTATCTTTCTCTGGGTTTTCGAAACTTTGCAGCCAATGTTAACAGCGACACGGTGCAGAATTTACCCTAGCACAATTTGTAAAACAAACACGCAAAAGACATACCACTGCTTGGGCTGTTTTCTTGTTTTGTAAGTGGGGATGGTGCGGAGGCCGCTACAACACGGGCATCCCGCAGAAGTAAGCGGGTCACCCGAGGGCAGCCTGCAAACCCCTTAAAAATTGAAAGTGACACTAGCCACAAGATCTGGCGTCACCCAGATCGTTATTTTCCTTACTCATTAGTTTAAGGCAACCCAACAGTGGATTTAATAAAACTCTTATACTCCCATAAATTGTAATCTTTGTGGGAGTCCCTGCTACGTGTTATCCTTAATATAAGTGTTCAGGTTGAATTTTTTTAGTGTACATGCCAACAAACTAGCAGATGATGTGATAGAAAAATAAAGTGTCCACACTTCAACTGGCAAAGATAAACTTTAGCATCAAAGCTATTAATACGCATGCGCACAACGAAGTTTCGCAAAGAATGTATTGAAATGAAGTTTGTAGCACAGTATTAACTAACAATTTGTACGATTTAAAATTATCTTTCACAATTTAGTCTTAGTATTTAGTATATTTAGTATTAGTAGTATCTTTTTTTTAGCTCTCGTACGGTCTCACATGAATGGCTCGATACCCTGCGTGAAAACAATAGAAAAAACGACAGGAACAATGCCCCTAGCCCCTAAAACAATAGCAACTGCTACACTAGAGGACCAGTAAGACGATAGAACAAACAACAGGAACAATGCCCCTAGCCCCTAAAACAATAGCAACTGCTACACTAGAGGACCAGTAAGACGATAGAACGAACAACAGGAACAATGCCCCTAGCCCCTAAAACAATAGCAACTGCTACACTAGAGGACTAGTAAGACGATAGAACGAACAACAGGAACAATGCCCCAACCCCTAAAACAATAGGAATTGCTACCAGTAAAATTAAAAGCTTACAAGAGCTGCTACGCTACCGCAAGCAGGGGACATTAAAACAACCCACGCACTTCTCGCAAAGAGTAGGGAACGAGGTTCCCGGTGTTGTGGTCTGGCCTCCTTTCACGGGTTGGTGCTTAACATAGGGATTAACAGGGGCGGTTCCAGGATTTTGCTCAGGAGGGGGTGCACCACTAAGGAATGGCGTAACTGATGGGTGTCATGGTGACATAAGCGGAACACTGCCTGTATTAGAAAGCCGCAGGTCATATCTCAGGAGGGGTACGCACCCCCTGCACCCTCCCCCTAGATTCGCCCCTGTATGTCGTTTGAAGCATTGCTGGGTTTATATATGACAGAGTTATTGCGGCGAGGTCTACAGTCATCAAGTGAATATTTATAAAATAGCTAGTTGACTATAAGGAATAGAAGGCATGTAATATGGAAGACATTGGTGTTCTTAAATGGACTTCAATCGAATTCGGGATTGAAACTAATTTTGCTGTTCTTATAATTCTTTTGTAGCTTTTTGATGTCAGCATTCCACAACGGTCTTTTGCGAACAATGAAGGCAAACTATACAGTCTTGTAAGTCATCGCTAGCAAATGGTGCTTGTTCGTACCTTTAACTACGTTTAACTCGGGGTTTTGAAGTGACTAGGTTATTTCTCCCTCTTGATGCAATACTAGTCTATTGCTGACTTACCTTCAGTGTACTATAAAGAGAATCTGTGCGAGTAAAGTACCTCGCCCGAAGACAATAGAATAGCCCAAACCAACTCTCAACTTGTGAAACTCGGAAGTAACATTAAATGTTAGCGACGTCTTATCTTTCCTCGTGAACTGCTACTGGATGCTATATTTCATCCGCACTTGTTATCTCAGTTCTGTTTGGTTTCTTTCTCAGGGAAGGCGACTTGCGAGTTATCAGACCTTTGGTTTACGTTCGCGAGAAGGAGCTGCGAAGGTTTGCTGAGAAGGTATTGGCTTGCTGATTTGTACAAGCTTTTACGCGTTCTCTCGCAAACATAAGTTCTCTGTTAACCAATTCTTTCTCAGGACTTCTCAAACTCACTAATAGTTGATCAAGTTAAACGGTAGCCGGAAAAATGTTATTGTGACGATGGTGTGGATATCTGATACTAGCCCCCTCCACTTCGGTGAATAGTTGTTAATTATTCAGCTTAGATTTTTACAATTTTATATCTTCGTTTGCTCTTTAGTAATAAGTTTCGATTAAGATGATATTTAACATTTGAGGCAGTGTTTCATCGGCTATCCAAACACCTCGAATTTCGTCTGTACTCCGACTCCGCTGCGCGTAGCATTTTCAACTCTCTTCTTGGCTTTTGGAAATGTGATGAAGCACAGTCTCTTCAACCTGATATACTAATGAACTTCTCTCAGGCATTTTTCATGACCAAATTCATGTTTTCCTATTTTAGGTAAAACTACCTGTGATTGCCGAGAATTGTCCTGCTTGTTTTGAGGCACCCAAGGTTAGTACATGTTGACCTTATTATTACCAGGAAGAACTTCGTCACGGTGAGAGCGGATACCCCTATAAGACGAACACCGTGTCCGTCCCTGCTTGTCGTTTTTCAGACATTTTACTGTATCTAAACTCTCTATAAGTCGGACACCTCTCTAAGACGGACAACTGGTGTTGCTCCCAGTGCGCCGTTTTCCAGTCATTTTACTGTTTCTAAACTCTCTCTAAGCCCGAAACCTCTACAAGACGGCCAATTGGTGTTGGTCCCTGTACGTTGTTTTTCAGTCATTTTACTGTATCTAAACTCTCTATAAGCCAGACACCTCTCTAAGACGGACAACTGGTGTTGCTCCCAGTGCGCCATTTTCCAGTCATTTTACTGTATCTAAACTCTCTATAAGTCGGACACCTCTCTAAGACGGACAACTGGTGTTGGTCCATGCGCGCCGTTGTTCAGTCATTATAAACTTCCTTTTTTAATGGAGGATCACGACCTCATTTGCTTTATTTGATAAACAGGAGCGCCATAGAACAAAGCAATTGTTGGCAGCTCAGGAAATATTGTTCCCAGGCCTTTACCACAGCCTGCTCACGGCCATGAAGCCACTGATGGCTCGCGATCGAGTAGGCCTGGAGTCTAGCAAAATGAAAGAAGGAAACTATGAAGACTTTCTGTGACAAGGAGAACTGAGACAAGTGTCAAGAAAGTCACTGGGGGAGCAGAAACATGCGGGAAGTATTAACTGCAGCCTCCATGAGCAAGATCAAAGTCATCGTTAAGGTTCGTCCAGCGTTGTTCAGTGGAAATGGCCGCTTGAAGTTAAAGTGTGGGAATGACTCGGCGTGACAAAAATTATTGCGTGGAAATATTTTTTCGCGCACCACAATGGCAAAGTACAAGGAGAGTTGTTTAACACTGGACACCATCATGTCAGGTTTATTTTGGACTTCGACTTCTTTTCACTTATGGATAACCGCACGACAAGCGTGAAACGTGCGAGGATAAACATGGTCATTCGTGAGCGCATCGCTACTTTCGCGTGGTCACGTTTTATTCTCGCGCGATCCTCGCCTCCCACTCGACAATCCACGTGGAAACTCGCAGTCTACCTTTATTTCAAGAATGGATCCAAAATCACTATTTACTATTAAAAAGCATGAAATATGTCAGCTATACTTAAAATTTAATTTGGCAAATAAATGAAACATTGCATCTGTGGCACAAAAATTGAAAATACTTGTTTGCTTCAAAGCCTGCAGCGCTGTTTTGCTGGAAAAGAAAAGGTACTTTTTTATTTACGGATAATAAAATGCTTTTATAGCGCCTTTCAATAACACGCGAACTTTGCTCATGTCGACGGTTTCGTTTTTCGCTGCCGTCAATCATCAAGCGGACCTCTCAGAAAACAGAGGTAAACTTCAACAGGGTCAAAAGGTCACGTCTGTCAGTTGTGATTGGTAGAGTTCGATCCATTTTGTTTGTTTCTGGTTTTCAAGGTTCATTAACTTTTACCGTAATTATGATTGACGGCAGCGAAAAACGCAATCGTTGGTTGGGTTTTGAACTTCAGAGTTCGCATGTTATTGAAAACCGCAGTAAATCCTGCCTTATGTTGAAGTCAACTCAACTTTGTCGGTCGTCCCTTCTCCTCAACTGCTAAGCTAAAACTGAGTGCTCTGGAAGCCATTAGTATTAATAATGTGATTTTCATGTTGAAAACAGTTCTGATTTCCAATAATGCTGTACATGTAGTAGTTTTCTTTTCCATCTGTGTTTCTTAAAGTTTTCCCAAGCAATTAACAGAACTTTAAATATTTTAACCACTTAAAACTTAGTAAAATCACGATTGACCTTGGGTCTTCGTTCTGATTGGTTAAGGCAAATGGCGCGAGCTTTTTTACCAATTACGGAACTCGGCACAGTTGCTTATGGAAGTCATCCGAAAACCGCTCTAGCGGAGCTGTTTATGATTAAAACAGCTTTTGCGTTTGTGCCCGTCTTCGCCAGCCTTACACCACATTGCCAATTGAAAATATCTTGGCACAATTTCTCCAAATAATGTCGAAATGGGCCGTATTCGTCATTGGTTTTACATTATTGCCTTACAGCGAAAAATGTTTCTGTCAACTGGCATAGCGATTAATACTTTTTACCAAGCATCACTGGAGTTTTCTCATAGTCGTACACGTATTCCCAGTGGGGGTGGTTGTGGGGATGTGCGCCCCCTTCAGGGTCCCCTGCGTTCAGCTTCAATTTCTCTTCCATGGCTAATTGGACTTCTTCTACCGGGGGCTCAGGGAAGCAGTCTTCATATCGGTCCGGGTCCTTCACGGTACAACATGTCCGGCATGTGGAACATTCTGAGGCCTTGGGTCTTCTTCTGTGGTCATGTATGTGGGCATAGTTTGCTGTTAACACGAACATCATGTGAAACTGAAGAAAAGAAGACACTCGTTAGAGACATTCGCACCTCATCAGAGCCGTTGTTAATTAACCCATGCTGTTTAAGCTGCCAGGACATACTACTTCTCCTGATTAAGATGCTAGCCCATTGTAGATTTATCTGACACGCTGAGCCGGGTTGTTCGACGCCGTTAACACTACAAAGGATTAAAAATTAATTGTGGTTCAATTTCTCTTGTATAAACGTGTTTGTAAAGCTTACGTTTTGTGCAGCTTCAAAACTGCAGAACAGAGAATATGAACGGAAATTATCTCTAAATGTTATGCAAATGGTATCACAATTTCTGCTAACTCTGGATTAGCTTAATCGTGCTACGAACAACCCTGGCTCTGGAATTCTGTGAAGTTTTACGAACTACTTTAATTACCGTACTGTGAGGGGCAACAACTCAAGGCGATCAATGGCATTGGCTCGGTTCGAACTACCGACCGTAATGGTACAACGCTTACATCATTGGCCTTCACCCTTTTCGGGGTAGTTGTTTTTCTCGTGTACATCCAACGTGACGTCATTACAGTGTGTGTTGATTGTCATTATTATCATAGAAGTTACTTACCATGCCAACAACGATAAAGAGTCCACCAACAAATGCTGCGGCGAAATAAGGAGTGGCACCTGTCATCTAAAAAACAAAAATCCAACAGTAATTAAGCTCAATAAAATTAAGCAGACCTGACTATCAGGCCTCGATGAACCACGTGTGAACCTCTGGAAGTACAGAAAACTAATCGAAGAGACACTGAAATTTACAAAAAATTGGCGTCAACTCACCGCTTCGCAGAATACAAGCAACTCGTCACCACACACTTCCTCGGTGTTGACAATGTCGTCCAGACCTGTGTTCAGAGAAGCATTTAACGAGAAATCTTTAGTAAGCATCTCCAGCTAGTCAAATGCCGTAAATCTTCAAAAAGCCACTCCGTCTAATACACAGGACTAAATCTATTAAGCCAGACCAACCTCGTTCCCAGGGTCTTTTCCCTGCAAGCCAGGGAAAAGACCCTGGGAACGAGGTTGAACCCAGACCTCCCATTTTTAGCCACGCCCACCCTTCCCCCTCCACAAAAAATACCTATGATTCATTACGTATCGGGATTTCAGTAATATCTTTAACTGTCTGAATGACTGTCGGTATCGACAGTGTTTGCAGAGATAACAGAGAAATGCTCGAATAAAATTAACATATCCTATTGTCTCCAGGTAGTGTACACCAGGGAGCCTTTCGCTAAATAATTATTAAGAAGCCACTCACTTCTAATAAACCACCCCACTCTTTTAAACCACCCATCGAAAGTAGCTAAATAAATACGGTAAATTCATTTCGTGAAAACCTGAATGGGTTTCTTTTTCTGACTCACCATAGTCACTGAATTTTATGCACGTCTTGCCGAGTTGCTTGACGACTTGCACTTGACATATTCCAAAGAAGATTCCCATGAAGATGAGTGGAATAATCAGTATCGGAGCAATAAACATCCACAGGAAGAACATTAAGTAATGCCAGCCGAATAACTGTCAAAAAATATTAAATTTCCAAATTTGCTCGTGTTATGCGCGGTTCAATTCTACCTTTTACCACTCCCCCTGACATTTGCCATTTTTTTCTTATTCAGTGGTCTATTCCCCACCTCCTGGCAAACAGAAAAAGAAAAAGATTCTAAAAATGTCGTCCGAAGGTAAGACGGACATTCCGAATATTTTCAAAAATTTCCGAAGATTTCCGAAGTTCGCCGAAGACTTCCTGGGAACACGCGAAGATGTTTCGACTGTACACCAATAAATTGAAGTACAGTAGGGTCAGATATGGTATCGAATTAACGTGACGTTCGTCTCAAATTTAAATTTTTCACGTAAAATTATCGTAATTTTACACGTGTGTTCAATTATCGTTTTTCTCAGGGGAGGAAATCCTTATAAAGCACTACAGTTTATACAATTAAGTATAAAAAGTCACGAAGACTACATTTTATAAGAAAACTGGAGGAAAAACTCTAACCCGCACGTCGCGACACTTCCTCGAAAGAAAGGAGCTTGCAACCAAAAAACAGAACAGTAAAGGGAAGCCAAAAAACTTTCAAATACATTTTAAAGGATAACCCTCCTCTAACAAGTCGGCTACAATTGTTACAAATTTACCCTGGAAATAGGCGGTCTCCTTATTCGCGCGGTTCGGCACCGTCGTGTTAACCGATAAGTGACGAACTAGGTCGAACATCGAGAAGGTTCTTTCGATTTGTCCCAGCCCCCACCCCCCGGGACAAGACCGCCGGGTCGAGATGGCTGAACTGGTCCCAGAGGTTGCCCGGGGAGGAGGGGGGAGGGTGGTTACAAGTAAAATTGAACAACGTATAATCTAGTTAGAAATCGATGTAGTAATATTTTGTTTGAGTGTTTGGGGTTCCAGCTAAGTATTCCCGCACGAAGCCTAGTTTTAACGGGAATTATTCCTCAACTCTGGCCGAATTCCCTCATTTACCTAACCCAGATTTTCTTCATTTCCAATTAAAAACGTATGAATAAACGCAAGAGAGAAAATGGCCGCGCGAAAACTGGTGTAGCGGCGGAAACGTTTGTGCTTGACTGTTCCCTAATGCTAAGGCACACGTCGGGTCTAAAATATTGAACTTCGAGTAAAAGGAAGACTGTGCTATTTGTACTTACAAAACCAATACAGCACCGTCCAAGGAGGCGTCTTTTGTAGCCGCCGCAGCAGTTAAACCTTGTGCGCCCTGTTGCCGCGAATCCGTGCAGCAGCGCCAGTCCTGATAAACCCCCGAAAAATATTCCAAGCAACATGATCCCCAGGGAGGCAAGTTCCCTGAAACAGTGAACACGACAGTTAGGGCGAAGAAATTGTCATTTCCGTATATGGGAAAACTAGTTTCTTTGTTTGTTTGCTGCTTAACGCATTTTGAAAACTTTAGCCTAAACTTTTTAAGACAGGCATTTCTTATTCGTCACGAATTTTCGTATTTACAAATACTAACTTCACACGAATACGTCTGGTAAAAGATTTATTATCCAAAGCATTCTTTTTCTTGTTACAATAGGCTTAGTCTGTGCCGGCTGCGAAACGGGCTACGATTACGAGAGCTCGGGGTGGTCGCTTAGTCACTTTAGAGACTGGGAATATTTTAGCATTTAAAAATGGTCTACAATGTTACTAATTAACAATTAGACTACGAGCCCGAGTTTTCTATGAGCGAATAGCCAACGAGGCGCAGCCGAGTTGACTATTGCTCATAGAAAACGAGGGCGAGTAGTCTAATTGTTTAGTAGAAACTCTATAGGGTTACATTGCAAAAGCTACAATTTTAAGTATTTTTTGAGCCAAAAATCAAGAAAAGTAAAAGAGCAACGCGCGCGCGATCGTTTTGAATTTCTATCGGTAAATAGAAAACAGAGGCAGAACCAATTAGATTCACGTATTTCCAACAGAACACAGCTGAGTTTCTACTAACAAATTATAGACAACGGGCTACATATAATATTCATAGTTTTCACTCAACTATTACTCTTGCCATGCACGGAAAATCGAGAGGAGCGAGAGGAACTAAAACCTGCTTACTATTAGCCTTAACTGGCACACCAGAGTGGTCAATTCATGAAGAGACTGATGCCATTATTGATCAAAACTATTCGACCACATCGATATCAGTCAATTCCTAAATTGTATTCACCCTTCTAATGAAAATTTACGAAAATTAGGGAAATTTCTCAAAGAAAGGCCTATATTTTTAAATATACCGATCAAGCCGTTGAGGCCTGGCTAATGTACGGGTATGTACGCTGGTATGTATGCAAAGAGGTACTGCTCGTAGTTGTTCGAAATGTTTACTTACACAATATCCATCTTTAGCCATTTATTAAGGTTGTTTACGCCTTCACTGAGCCCCAGAGCGAATCCAGTAAAACCGAGTCCCAAAACAAAGGAAGCTATCAGAGACGCAACAGGGACACGTGACAAGCAAATGCAACAGCATCTGTTACAAGAACCGCAACATGCTGTGGATTGAAAAAGAAATGAAGCGATTACATAAAGTCAAAAGTTTGGCATTCCAGAATGGAGCTTCGCTTGGCCTTCTGTGTCATGGTCGAGATGGTTTTTTTTGCCAGTGGTCATATAACGACGAACAAATGAGACAGGTGGCAAGAAAATGAAACTGCCATCAAGCGCTGGGAAATTTGCATCCAGTGCCCAGCGCTGGAAAAAGCGCTTTCTAGTTCTGCTCTTAGTAGTGGTTGAAAAAATTCATGCATGCTCGCTGGGTAGCTTAATTGCAGAGTAGCTTTTCGCGAGTTTTCGGAGCTCTAGCTCTATAACTCGCCGAACGCAAGCGTAAATAAGCACAAAGTTAGTTCTGTCATCAATCGACTGAAAACTATCCCATAAGGAGCAAAGCGCTGGCCTGTATAAGGCTAAGCTTCCGGGTGAGTCGCGAGTCCCGTCCTGAGAAAAGTGCATGGGAATATCCTCTCTGCCGACGCAGTCTTCTTCGAGGAAGCTGACTGTATAAACCAAATATTTCTCAAGGGTGTGACTGTGCAAATGCTATAAATATGGCATAAATTTGGCTAAGCTTATATTCGACATAACAATCAATCAAAGTTGAAAAGAAAGATATTGGCATATCGTCCACCACTTCGTTCCTTGCAAGTCTCAGCTGCAAAGAGCGCGTGGCAACTTCGTTCCCAGTGTCTTCTCCTTTACGTCCACTGGAACGCAAGAGGAGACGGGAACGAGAGGACCCTGGGAAAGTGGGAAAGAGGTTGAGGGCATGGATCTTAGAGCAAAATGGATCCATGTACCATGCGCAACCGAAAAAATCTGCCCTTGATACTGTGGACGTAATGCAGACATCCAGAAATCCGGAAATCCGCGCAATGGATCACCATCAGAATAGATGCCTCGGCAGCAAAAATGTGCTATCATTGTGACATCAAAGCAGTTCAGATACTACTCCGAATACTCGACGAGCATTTTCCCAAAAGTCATTCGTCCGTGAAAATCATTCGAAAATCGTCCGTGACGCTAACTCGTTCATTCGAGAAAAGTGAAGTTAGGTCGATCAGTAAACAAGACTCATAAATTGACACTTTGCACTGATTGAAAAAAAAAAAGAATTCGAAGGTCTTGTGGCCTGTTCAGTAACAAACACGCAATGTCAAGACTTATAGGTACGGAAGATGCAGGCACGCGAACATTTTCGTTCCCAGAGCCACTTGTGATGTCCCTCTCAACAAGCTGGCCCTTTGCACAAGGAACCTGCAAGTGGCTCTGGGGACACATGGTTTGACAGGCTGAAATCTAATCCTTCTGTCGTAAGCAACTTTAAAACGGTTGATTTGATTGGGCTCCCTGTATTTGATTCGAGCCAATCAAATCATGAGTCCCCAGAACCACTGGTTCCTCGTGCACAGGCTCAGCCGGCTAAGAGGGACAAGCGGCTCTGGGGACAACAATGGCACGCGAACAGATGCCGATTTTCTGTCTCCTTTGCGCAATTGTTTATGTGGTGTCTGTGACGTTTTTTATACGAGCCTGTAATAGGTTTAGATTTCTTGAGACACTAATTATTTTATTATTAACCTACTTATACGGTAATTTTACTTACCTCATAACATCATAAAGCTATACTGTCAGAGTTTATATCGTAGTTTATATCTTTAGTGCTTTTTCAACGTAACCCGGTTCCAGTAGCTGTATACGATCTGACTCAACAAATTATTTAAGGGCATTTAAGACCCGCGAAAATAGATTATCGCGAGAATTAATGATGCAAAATTTGAAACCCAGGATCGAAATATTGGACATCTCGTAAGTGCTGTTTCAGCTTTGTTATGGTGCTAAAATATTGCGCGACGTTAAGTTACGTGAAAATAGTAACAACAAGGTATTAAAAAGAATATTCCTAAAACACCCTTACATGTAACTTAACTCTTCTTTTTATAAATTAAAATCTACTTATCGATGCTTAGTCTGTGCGTATTTCAGTTTTAGAGTAAGTAAATTTGCTATTTTAATGTTTATTTTTTCATAAATGTCGAATAAAGTAGATAAAATAATGCTTATATGATAAATACGGGGCAACATGCACAAACAAATTCCAATAATTATAAGCCAATTTTCGTTCATTTTATATGTCTGGTCGAAAAGAACAACATAAATATCAATAAAAAAGGGTAAGTGTCCGGCTGAAATTCGAACGCGAAAGCTTGTTTCCTCGTTAATCCAGGCGTTGGCACGCTTACACTAGAATGTAGCAGGTTGCAGAATAAACTTAACAGGTAGCGTTTTGTGAAAGGACGCCTTGCATCTGCTGCTCGCGCAGGAAAACTGTATACTTTCAGTAAATTTCAAAAAGTAGTAGTACGTATCTAGATAAAAATGTTACACACGTAAATAAGTATTTATGAGCAAATTATGCCTTGTTACTGAAAAGGATCCATTTCGAGTAGGGACAACTGATTTCTTACCATTGCATCGTCGGCAACAAAGTACATGGCTTTTCTGCATCCCCGCGCGATGAGCACAAAATCGCACAATCAGCTTCTTAAAAGCAAGCCACAGCTTTCCACAAATCCTTCCACAACACATTGCTATGCTGTTTCAAGAGATTTCATGCAATATAATCTCTCTTCGAACTATTGCAAATCTCCTACCAAGAAAACAATTTGTTTTGCCCCTCGTATGGCGAGAGGAAACTGGAGGACACCTGTTACCTGCATTCGATTGTTACCTGTCAATCATCACGATCGTGTGACGTAACGGATATCTTTGGAAGAAAACACATGCTGCATTGCAAGACCGTTCAAAACTGAGGAGCTAAGTCATGTCCGACAGAGCCCTTAGCTTGATAAATTTGAATGCTCGAATAGTAATTTCAACCGTAATAGACTAGCTACTTGCTTTCGAATTAAATTCTGGACATTTTTCGAATCTATTTTGTGAATGGATGAAAATGGATGAATCTTCCATGCGCTTCTCTCGTATTGCTACATAACTCTTTGTAACCGAAAAGGTTAGCAAACGAGTAAAATTTATCTTTATCGTAATCGTTTATTTGTTCTTAAATTTTAGCAGCTGAATCGATTTTTGTAACAATCGAATTCAAAAAAATTCTGTTTTGGGGAATTCTATTTAGTTTCTGTCAGTCCTCTTGTCACACGTTCTTTCACAACGATTACTCGTGCGTATAATTTATGCCTACAATTTTAATGAATGCAACCCGGGAAATATTTAACTATTAATTATTTATGCCTAATGAAACTGGTGGTCCTTGAAAAGCTTCAGAAAATCCGTATTCGAATTTTTTGTGTAAAAAGCTTGCCGACCTTTCAGTTTCAGTTATTTCAAAAAATAGGTAAACATCAGCAAGTTATCTTCAGCCTGTTTCGACTGTTTCATTTGCTTATAAATGCGACGCTAAATCTCAAAAGTCTTATCGGATTTTGTTAAATCATGTAAACTTGGCGGTAATTCTTCCTCTTGGTTGTTAGGCTTTTGCTTTTTATATTTGGGGACTCTCATACCACTTCATAACTCTTTTTAGAAGCAGCAGTACACTAAATGCTTTTGAAATAAAGAGAGTAAATCGTTTAAATTTTAAATATTTATCCTGTAACCCAAGTAATTCCCATATGGTCTAGCGGTTAGGATTCCTGGTTTTCACCCAGGCGGCCCGGGTTCGACTCCCGGTATGGGAAGCACTGATATTTTTTACTTTTTTGCTTCACATGTTTTTCTTTAAACGTTTCATTTCATTTATTATTTTTGATAAATTCCTGTTTTATTTTTTTCTACTTTAAAAAAAGCACGTCATTTATACAGGCACGCTAAAGTTCCCTCTCGAAGTTAGGCGAACTTAACCGAACCGGACCGGATTTGGAGGCCAAAGCAATATACTTTCGCTTAGGATTAGCCATTTCGAGGTTATATTTCTTGCTTATGGAAGATCTATCTCTTTTATACAAGGCTCATCGATTCTCTCGGTTCGGCGTTCTCCAACCGGCAGTTGTGACTGCGTCACAAGACTTATAAGATTTATGCCCGTAAATTAGGCGCAATTTTAATTTCACAACAAGGCGAAATATTCACTGAAATCCGGTGAAGCACAGTTTGCGTTAATCACCCAGTGATTACAGCGTCGCGTTAAATATTAATTGCCCTGAGTTGCGTTTCCGTGAGCCGGCGTTTCGTGGCCAAGCGCTTTAGTTACCAGACCTTCTCAACCCTCGGGAGAAAGTACCGTAGCATCTGGGTACGAGATTAGTTCTCTCCCCTTCTTCCTCGGTTTCACGGTTTTTTGAGAGTGAAAAACTCTCGAGCAAGCATGTCATGAAAATAATTCCCCCCCCCCCCACCCCAACCCCTGCTCCGCTCCAGAGTCGTATATTCCTGTGGGTAGAATTTGCGTGTTGGCCTAATTAAGAATACTGACAACGTTAAACATTTCTTTTAAACTCTCTTTATTCAAATGAAAATAATCTTGTAATGTTTAGACACAAATATGTATATCACCAGAAATTCATTCATCTGGATATAATTAAAAATAACTGTCTGTAATTCTGTCCGATCCTGTCTTTGTAATAAGTGAACATTGTGAACGAAAAATGAGCCATTTGCTGCTTCCGCAAGATATACAGTGTTTGATAAATTCCAGTATTAACCAAAGCGTGAAATAATTTCTTACAGTCCTATAGTGTATGAGAAATACCATAAATATTCAAATTAGCACTCCACTCCCATCCCCGCCCCCCCCCCCCCCCCCCCCGGGCTCTACCTTTTATTATTTTGGAAGTTCAAGAAAAGGGCAAGCGTGTGACCAGTGGATACAAGACAATGACTTTCCATTTCCGAGTTCCCTTTTACCTCAGTTTCAAAACGAGTCTAAGTCCGAAACTATTCATATAAAAATCAGTGTGATTTGCATGGAAATGAACATGTAGGTAAAACACATTTTCATATGAATGGTTTCGCACTTAGACTCGTTTTGACACCGAGCCAAAAGAGAACTTGGAAATGGCCTATTGGGGTGTTGTTGTAATAGGGGTTCTTAGTTGAGCGCATCCGCCAAAACTTTGCGCTTATTGGTATTGCACTGGGAGCTAAATCGAATTGATACAGCACGATAACGAACATAGAGAGACAACTTCGCCTCCACAAAAGAAAGAGGATGCGTTGCGTCTAAGCAGGAGCCCAAAAGAGAATTTCTAACCAGTAATGAAATACAAATAGATGTTAGCTTACGGTAACTCTGGGATTTTAAGTTCATATTCTTCAGTGTATGTTGAAATTCGTTTAAATTGGCATGACCCTGTTGAATAATTTTCAAAGAACTCGTATTTGAAATAATACTACCTAACTGGACACAGCAAATTGAACTCAATGTCTTCTGTGACACCACTGAAGAGCACCCTTAATTCATTGCCTGTCAATCACTGTCCGTGGTGTTCTCGTCAAGTCCGGAAACAGGTATGGTGGAATATTTAAGGGCGTCACTACTCTGTCCACTACATCTAGGAATACATTGAACTTTCAAAGAAATTTTTTGAAATTCTTTAAAGAACGACAGCGCAAACAGCCCAAAACACCAAGCGGCCAGCCACTCGGCCAAGTTTCCCACGATTAATAGAGTACCCGGAGTCAAATCGTGGTAACCCAGACCTCCGCAAACCAGGAATAGGAAGGTACTTAATGTAAGGATAATTGAAATAGCCAGGCGCGCGGTGAAGACGGACTTGCTGTTGACGTTGAACTTGGTCAGTTGATAGGTCGTGACTGTCTGGGCCCAACAATACGCAGCCCCGCTTACAAACAGGAGCACGGCTCCGATTATGTGCACAATCGACAAGGAATTGGTAACCTAAAGACAAAAAAAACTTATCAGTATCTTATAAGTTAATACGAAAAAACAGTCAATAACTCCACGGAGCAGTAAGTTAATATATTTTTGGTTGCACAAACTAAATTGCCTTGAAATCAAAAGAAGAATGGTTGGTTACGATTAAAATGCAAGTAACGAAAAATCTACCCAACTTTTAGTGTCGGGTATAAAATAATTTACGTGTCTCGAACATTTTTGGCACTCGGGTGATTCTGCTTAGTTTTCAAAGGGTTGTGTGAGTTTTCGAAAGTCAAATGAAACAAGTGAACAATTTGTTTACTAAAAAGTCAGATTTTGCAGTAAAAAATACACGATAAATAAAGATAAATCAAAACTATAAAGGAAATAAGATTCTCAAGTGTTAGACTGAATGTGGATTTTCCAGAATATATTTTGCCTCAAGGTATCCGTGGTTTACACGTAAGCAGTCGACAAACTTCGAACAAACAGTTCAGAGATTGTGGGACGTGCAAGAAACGTCAAGAATAGGCCATTTCCGAGTTCCCTTTTCCCTCAGAGGCAAAAGAGAATTTTAACAATAAAGTGCTCGCGAGAGAGAAGGGCTTTAAAGTGATGGCAAATGCTGCAAAGTACACAGTGATTCAATTATAAATATTGAACCTCATAATTTACAAGAAGGCAGAAGTATTAAAAATAATAAGAAAGCGTTTGTTTTGACAGACGGGAAAGAGTATATGCAGTATTCGAAACTTTGAGCGAGGTAACGAATCGCGCAATTGTTGTGGCCAAAAATAACGCTGAAGGTCAGTTTAGACGTAACTGGGAAATATAATCTAATGAGCTGGTCCACTTGAAGTAAGATATGGTTTCAATAAATCACATCTGGCATTTAAAAACTTCCGTAACTAACCCATTGCAAATGGAACAGCGTGTGTCTGTTTAAAAAGCCTCTGTTTACAGTATTAAGGGCGCGGCACGTTGGGTTATGGTTGGCATGCAAACTTCTAAATTGTTTTGAATAGTGGGCAGTGAAGTATATGCGGGGAAGAAAACTCTCTAATCCCCTTTAAGCGTTGTTAAGCGAAAATTTTGTCAATTTAGGTTTGGAAATTTTTTTAAACGACGAATAGTTTCTAGGGAACGCTGGGACAAATTGATATGTAAGAAACTTAACGAAAATAACAAACTTCCTGGCACTTTAAATAATAACCTTTCCCGATTCTCATTTACGGACATTCTTGCCTGAAAATGAAATAACAGAGGACTTGTGAACAATCTGTTCTCGTCGTAAAAGCTTTCTTTCCTTGCAACAACTGCGGGATAGGAGGTAGACTACCCCATTACCAAAAGAAATTTCACGAAGGCTCCGATGGGGCGAATTTTTTTTAACTGATTCTCACCAATACGAGCGGACAGCAATCTAAAATCAGCCGTCCATTTATAATCTTCAGTGAGTACATTCAAAAGAACTTGAATATTAATGAAAAAATAATTAACATAATTTGACAGAATTTTAAAGTGCAATGTTTCATGAGCGGTTTCGTTAAATTTAGTCTACAAGTTGAGATGCTGTTCATTAGTTTCTGTTAAAAACTAGTAACATCGCCTCGCTAACCTCCCCTTCGAATGCTACGCAAGCCACTACTAAGCGAAACAGAAAAAGGTTTTTTTAAATACAAGTCTGTCTTGCGTGTCTAAGTTCGGGTAAATTTGTTCGGATTTTGAAAGGCAGATTCAATAATGAGAAAATTAAAGCAAAAACAACTACTGTGGTAAAAATGATCACTCTGTGATCACCATGTGGTTAAAACCCTTAAATTCATGAAATACTTGAAATATAAACTTCACAGGCGGTGAATACGAGTTTAATTTCGCTTTGCCCGCAAAGTTTATACAATTCCCGCGTTTTAACTCGCATAAATCTTCTTAATTCTCTAGCTTGTAAATTCATTCCAAGCCAACTTAACTTAGATTTGTTTTTAAATGTGTATGTTTTGTAACTGAACCGAATTCGAAGTGAACTGACATGAAACGCTTCTTAGACTTACCTCTAAGGATCTGAAATTTGCGACAAGAGATGCTCCTAATGCGCTCCCAATACCGAAAACTACACTTAGTAAATTCAACTGAGACAGATGCGATGACTCTCCGCCTTCAACCTGTCTGTTGATCATCTTAACTTGGTAATACCGAATGGCCATCATAATCAAAGTGAAAACTGCGGTCGTGTTGAATAACTCCGCGAAAATGGCGCCTTCGGGGTTCTTGGAAGTGGTGTCGCTTATAGCGGGAACAAAGGGAGAAACATGTCCAGTTGAGCGGGCAATGGAATACGACAGAATAAGGGCGATCGTGGCCATCAAAACCCATGCTAACACGATACAACCGAGTCCTGGTTTTAAACATCTACCGTGTTCATCCTTATCGCCCATTCCGTCAATAAATTCGGTATCTACCGCCTAAGCCATGGCGTATGGACTGAGGATTGTCCTCTTCTCAATTTCTAAGTTTAGCATTTGCAAACAAACCACAAAGAGTAAAGGAGTATGCTAATGCGTGGAGATCAATCAGCGGTGACAGACAAATCAGGTGTCAAGTGCCAACGCCGCATGACATGCCCCAATCATTTAAAACAAAAGTATAATTATTTGCATAGAAACAGCCCTGAATAGAGTTCACAAATACATTCAATTCTCTTTACGGTAAATTGACAAAAGTTCAAGGTAATTTATTTCGCGGCAACAAGAGAAAAATCCTGGGCTACCGCATGCCTTTCTGTCATCAATGGCGCGCGGTTTTGAGCCAGAGATCAATCTCTTAGTTCGATTTCTACTATCATCCCGACCCTCAGATCATCCATTCCTCGAAATTCAAGAGGGTTTCGTCGCCCACACAGTTCCGGAATGATATCTATTTTCTCATTGTAATTGAAGCTGAGATGTTGAAGGAAAAAGTGAAAAATAGACACAATTTAAAATTCAAAAATACGTAAACGTGTCATGAACCTAAACCTTTCTCGAATGTTTGGTTGAAAATATAAAAAAAATCTAATCTACAAATGGAGTTCATTAATTACATATTACCTGAACTGTGAAAAGAAAACTGACATTGAAAAGGAAAAAAAATTGAAAACTGGATTTAGAAAACTGGAAAAGAAAACTGGATTTAGATTCTTGGGGAGTTTAACATACAGTCGCGTCGACGATATCTGTTTTCCTCCAGATCTTATCTGTTACTTTTTCCAAAGTATTAACCCTTTCCTGCCCAAGCGTGACTTATAGATTTTACTCTGTCTAACGCCAGACGATTTTACTCGTCAAAGGGAGACCCCTTGGGCAGTAAAGGGTTAAAAAGTCCAAAAAGCGTCATTAATCATAATTTTGTTTTCTGAAACATTATGGCTTCTGGTGTGGTTTCTTCCGAGCACGTGATTTTTTATTGAACATTTGGTTTGACGGGAGCCCGTGAAAAGAAATTACTGGAATAGTAAAAAATCGAAAATAACACCTGCCGTCGAAATTCTTAAAAACTCTATAAACCGACTCTTTACGATGTCGAAAAGGGTTTTAGGATTTTTTTTTAATTTTGCAGTTTCCTAGTCAGTACGTATTCCAAAAGGCCAGGACTGCCCACATGTTATTCGCGGGAAAATAGATTGGTTATTGATTATTCCTTACAGGAATATAGAGTCATTGGGCTCTGGAAAGACTTATTTTTTCTTCTGCTTCGGATGATTGCTCTTTTATAACGTTTGGATGCAGGAAACCACGCAACGAAGAATAAAACTAGTTGGCTTGTTATTGCAGGATCTCTCGATAAAGAAATGCTCGTACCAGACGTCACACTAAGTGTTGTAAAACCAAACTGATTGGTACTACGACAAAAGGGCAAAATTTATTGGCCAATATTTCAACTAGCAGAGCTAGCCCTGGAAAATGAATGATTGCTCTTTGTCAGGGTGTTGTGCAGTGCGGATTTGATGAGACACCTGATTTATACTCCTGGCGAAAGAGGCGCTGGGTGGTGAGAGAACGAACACAACACAAAGATGAACAACACTTAAAAACTGAAATTGATTAGCGAGGCATCAACACGACAGAAGTCGAGAAAGGGTCTCAGACCAAAACCGACAGTGTTTCGGGTGTGTTGATGTCTCGCAAGTCAATTTTTACGTAGTATCAGCCTTGCAGTTTGTCTATGGCACAGTTTAGTTTTGGTTGATTAGGTCTCTTGTAGATCCTAGGTAAGTTAGCAGCATTATCGTTCGCGGTCCTTTGCAGTTTTCACTTCTCCCGCGACTAGGACTGGAACACAAAACACTCGACCTCTTGGGACGGGCTCAAAGGGAAGACCTTGCATAACAGGGACCGGGACCAGATTAGACATTTCATGATAATTTATATGGCGTAACAAGAAAGGGACGGTTTCACGGTTTTGCACATGTGCAAGCTAAGCGTCAGCCCATCAGATTCCATTGTTAACTGAAACAATCGCAAGCGTGCAAATGACTTTTGCGGGAAAATTGCCTTTGAAAATTTCGCGGCCATTTGCGAAAATGTTACAATAGAGGTGTTATTTCATATTTGAATTTCTTTTGTTTGTTCCGACTCCGATGCTTTAGTCAGTACCGGAAAAATCCCAGAAAACTCGAGTTCAACAACGTTTTTGCACTAATGGATGTACAGGCTACCATAAGTACATCCTGAAAGAATTATGCAATCATTTTTCGAAAATTTCAACGGATTTTCACAGAAACAATAAAACGTTTTTAATAGGCACGAGTTCTCAACTCGAAACCGGTTGGTTCATAGACAGTAGAGTTGAGTGGGTGAGGCGGCAGAACTGCCTCAGGACCTTGCAAATCGATGAGCCGTACAATGTAAACACAACTTTAGTTTAATTTACAGAAATTCTTGTACACGCTACCATTGATTCCTAGATTCCTTACAAACGATTCCTTGTGAACAATGCCTTGATAATGCAATCGGAACTTAATAGCGATGTAACTGATGCGACTGACAACAATGTGATATAATATAACTGATGTGATGCGATGCGATGCGATGCGATGGTGCGATGCGATAGTGCGATGCGATAGTGCGATGCGGTAAAGAAAACTAAAGGAAAAACAGAAAACCTAATATTACAAAGGCGAGCTCGATGCGATACGAAATTACAATACAATAAGGCGAAACAGTAACTCTGAAAACTTACATCTGTGTCCTTGTTCCGTTAATGACATAAACCTTATCCCTTAATCCGTTCCTTGATACCTTTTAGCCGTAGAAATGTTCAACTCAAAGGACTAACTCAGCGAAAAACGTTCTGAAACGTTCAACTAGCGTGGTAATCCGGGACCGCTCGGTCCCAAGCCACCGCAACGTAAGTTTCTGTCATGTAACGCAGTGTCACGCGCAAAGCGGCCGTGACAGTGGGCTTTTGCGAAGAAATTTTCGTCAGTTCCTGTTCGCTTCGCACGCCGAAATTTTCTCCCTAAACTTTCCCACTGGAAAGCCTGTTCGCAGTCTCTTGTTTTGGGAACTAGGGGAATTATTCCTGTTGTTTGTTCTATAATTTATTGTTCTATTCGATAGGCCTGATCTGCATACTATACTCGCCCAGGGTGGGGTAGTGACTGGATATGACTCATTCCATAGAGCATATCCCCTCCCCCTCCGCTTCGGGTAACCCCTACCCTTGTGAAACCTACATAAGCACTACTTGCCTCTATTGTTGTCCCGGCCTTGAGGCATTGTTGTGACGCGTTATCTATGTTTTACGAACCAATGACATGTCTCGTTCAGAGAGGTAGGTGGCGAACAACCCCCTTCCCTATCTCTGGGGTAATTAATTTAGTCCATGTTTAATTAATAGGGATCGGGAGGGGGCGCACCCCTGCACCCTCCCCCTTGATCCGCCCCTGTCCGGCATTGGAAAGTTTCACAGGTTCTTACACCGAGGTTGAGCCAGTGATAAGGTGTTTTCAAAGTTGAATACATTATGAAATTGCGTTAACAAATCAACCACTGAGAAATGGCAATGCGTGGTTCTGTAAAGAATTGAACTGAACACACTTTGCAAATGATCAGCCATGATAACCTTCTCCCATTCCGTACGTCTCTTGCCAGTACTATGGCCTGTTCTCATCTTTATCACTGTCTTAACACCATACATCATAGCAGTGTCGATGAAACATGTGTACCCGTTGTTACCAAGCATCAGTAAGACGGCAGCATACGAGCCAGAGGGTTCAATCTTTGGTTTCCTGATGGCCTTGGTGGCGCTTTTTGGTCTGGCGTTGATATTCTCTCGCTATTTACAGCTCTATACAGCAGTACAAGGCGATTTCAAGAAAGATACTGAAGATATTCTACGAAAGGTGACGAAATTGAACAAGCTTGCTTTACCGTTTGGTATTTCGTGCCTGTTTGGTGTTATCGTTGTGGCTGACTTCAAATCAAGCTTGCGCGAGGTACGTTAATTTTAGTGTGCTATGCGGTGGTGGTAACTATGCAATGTATATTCCACACAGTACTGCAGTGTGCAACTACAAAGAAATCCTCCATTGTTATGATGCACTCCCCCTATTTGTTTTTATTTTTGAAAAAAAAAAACCATGCCAATTTAGTATCGAATCTCTGTCGGTGTAAAAGAAGTTAACATTTCCCTTGGGACGGAGGAGCTTACTTATATATCTATCCCGGTCATTTCGAATTTATTATGAGTGTTTTTATTTTTCTTGTTTCTGACACCTTTGATTGAAATAATTCTTAATTCTCTATCGGCTTTTTTCAATAGGAGTTTAATGAGGGCCAATTTGGTTCGCTGCTATTTGATTTATTGTGCAAAGGTGGTGAGTGCAATTCATGTTAGTAAAATTTAAAACTCGCACCTTTTGAGCATAAATATTTTTAAAATAGGGCAAAAGCCAATAGAAAAATAGCTTTTATCTGCTGGCGCTGGGTTTTGTAAATATTTCCTAAACAGACTCGTTGAGTGCCCCTGAAGTAGTGAACTTTTAATCGAGAGCTCGATAGTGCGCTGAAAGGCCACTATTGTGACAAAAGTATTTTGCGATTAAAACAGAGATTCTACTCGATTTGGAAGCAACTCACTCTTTTGCTCACGTAAAAATAGTTCTGTGTTCTGGACCTGTAAAGAAGTAATAAGCTGAAGTTTTTAATGGCGTGAAAAGTAATTTTATTGCTAAGAATTTCCCCTATTTGCTCTTACATAAGTTAAAGTAATGAAAATTGTTCTTTCAGAATAGCCCTAAGATTTGCCTTTAGGCCAGTGAATCAAGATAAGGGCGAGGGTATACCCGAATTTGAATGACATTTTTAGAGGTTTAAAGAAGGTATGAAAGAAAGAAAATTCGTTTTGAAACACTAGGAGATAGACAGTTGACCCCACCCAAGAGCACCCCCCCCCCTCTCCCCCCCAGCTTGGTAGGGGAACTGTTTGGGTGTGCATATGCTAATTTTATAATTAAACTTCACATTCTATTTTTTTTAACCACAATAAATCTTCGCTATTTCTCATTTCTCCAAATTTTGCTACTCCTTTAAGAGAAACTCCCTCTTCCCAAATATACCCATAAAGCATCCAAAAAATAACAAAACACCACAAAACATTGATTGGTGTTTTTAGCATAGGGTCTTGGCATTCCTTGAGAGGCAAACGAGATATTTGCATTAAATCCCTTTTTTAAAACGACGGAAAAACGGCTTTCAGGTTTACCCGCGCCTTAAGTTCTTGGATGTTTTGGTTCGCTCGAAGATATTAGGTATCAGCTGGTTTCCTCTCCCCAAGCACAAAACCCCGTTCTACATAGTTTCATAGCTCCACCGATGAAAACAAAAAGCACAATATTATCCGAAAAGTGGGCAATAAAAAAGTGCGAACGGGGGAAAAATGGGCGTGGGAAATCGAAAGCGACTCGCTGCTTTGAATTTCCCCTCGCGCTCTTGTTTCGCTTCGCACTCGGCGGACGCAAGAAAAGAGAGACTGCCCGTGGTCAGATGTTAACAATAACTAAATATTCATGTTTTACAATTCGTGTTAAGAAACACACTCATCACGTTCGGGCCGAAAATTTGCTTTTGTTGTTATGAAATGCCGCACTCACGCAAATTTTTCAGCTGTTTCAGAATGTTCCTTTTCATCTTGGACTAGCGTATCAAGGCGGAAAATGAACGTAACAAAATTATTACTTTCTCCGAGCGCCATATATGGAGGTTGATTCCCACAATGTGTCCTACAGATTCCTACGGTGACGTCACATATCGTTAACTCATGCAGGATTCCTGCTGCCCCTTGTTTGGTTTTCTGATCATTCCTACCAGCAGGGTAATCCTTTATTCTCTCTCTTGCTTTTCGAAGTCAATTCTGGAATGGTTGGCCATCACAAAAAATGGCGTCGAATGGTCGTCTTTCATACTTATCAAATTGGATTTTTTTCTTTTTTTACAGGAAAGCCTCGACGCTAATGGGGAATTCAAGACTGGTTTCTCCCTTGCCAATATTCATAATGCTGGGACCGCATTACTGCTTGTCAGCGGTGTACTCTACTACTGGTTCCAGACCATCATTAGCTATCACGCGGTCAAAGTTGGCCTCAATTCTAAATGCATTTTCATCCTTCGACTAGCTGTGTCCTGCACGATGAGTTTTACTGGGATAGGATATCCGTTATTTAAATGGTATTCACAAACGAAGTTTAGTGGCAACTCGGCAACCTGGAAACCAAACGATGATGGCTACACTTCGCATGTGGTCAGCTCCGCGGGGGAATGGATCGCGTGCTTGTGTTTGGCGCTTTATGCCACGTCGTTTTATAAAGAGTTTCAGACCTTTTCCATCGAAGTTTGCGGTGTTAGATATTACACGCAGATAACATCAAGCAAAGACGAGGACGATGAATGAGACAAACCAGCTTAGATCCCAGGCTCTACTTTTCCTTCGTTATTGGGGAGGAAAAAGATCTTGGAAGAACCTGGGGTCACGAAAAGAATAACGTGACAACTCCAGAAATATTTAACAATTGGTTCATGCTTTAACGTGCGCCTCGAGTTATGCTACACGAAAGAGCACGAAAGAAGCGTAAGACTTCCTCAAGGCGAGAGCCAAGATCAATTCTAGCTTGCTCGCCACACTTCCCAAGTGCGCCATGACTCGATGGTGCTCAGCTAAAAGCATGAACCAATTGTTTTACAACATTGCCGGTGGGAATGTACATAAAATAAAACGCGAAAAAAAAATTGGTGAAGCTTGAGCTTCCTTGTAATTTACTGATTTTCGTACGTATTTTCCCTTAAGCATAACAGTACTGTTCCTTTCATATGGGAAACTCTTTCCCGAGATTTCCTTCCCTTACTGATGGCACATGCTCCATGATGCTTGTCGCTTGAGCGGACACTGGGCTGAGGGCGCAGTTTTTAACCGTAAAGTGAATCTATTCGTTATTGTTGTTCATGTGTATGGAGAATGGAGACACTGTCTGCCTTTTGAAGACCTATTGAACGCGGAGCAATAAGCACATGGAGTCTTGTTCCTCATCCCCTGATGTCTAGTTTTTGATCGAGGCAGTAGGGGAATCCTTGTTTACAATATTTGCCTCATTAGCATAAGCGATTGAGTTCCTGATGGAGCTAGAAAAAAATCAGTTCTGAATATTGAAAGTTCATAGCACGATTAACTCTGCCAATGAATTTCAGCTCGATGTATTGAATTCTTTTTGTCTGACGCGGGTTTAAAAACTCCAAATTTTACAAAGAATGTATCGAGCTCGAATATTACACGCAAAGAGCTAAAAATTTCACCATATACTAAATTTCACTAGCTCTTTAACTGTTTGGAGTCCATTCATATCTAACATGTTGCCTTCTGTACGCCAAGCCGTATGCTAATGAGAAAAAAGGTAAACAATGACGTCAGCATGAATCCCCCTATCAGCAAAAATGTAATGCTCTATCGTGGCGAGTTAGGATTTCGAGTTAGATTTCCACTTGGATTTTTTAAGTTAGGAGTTTTTGGCAGGATTTTTAGTAAATTTTCATCAGTTTTGCACATCGTTCTTCGTTAGCGGTTTTACACATCGTCTTCAATAGATCCTCATTAACATGGAGGAGAAGCAGGATGTGAGATCGGAGGGCAATCTTGTTTGACCAGAAACAATAGCCTATAGTTGAATTAATGCTTTTCTTCGTTCATAATATTATGGTTATGAATTATTCGTTAACTTTCGGTTGTCTTTTCGTTTGCCGTGTCAAATCAGAATTTTTTATGATCAAGATAGTGACCTCAAGAACAAACGTAAGGCTGGTTGGTTTCTAAAGCCAAATAAGTCAAGGGTCGTGATGCAATGACTTCTGCAATATTAGTTTAGCTCAAATTCAGCAGGACCGATTCCTTTTGTTAGAATCCGGAGCAGGGTAGAGTCAAGGGTGTATCTTAGGACGTTATTACTACAGAATCTGTGGATGCTTAAGGGAAGGAGGTGTTCGGTTATCTCTCAATACCCACATATTCACATTGCATTACTTAAGTCCCGCCCCTGACTAGGGTTGTACCAGTGGTTTACAGTGTGTAGATACTGGGGGGTAGGGTTAGGCGGTGTTCGTTTATCTCTCCATGTCCACATCGACATGGTTATTATTCACGTGTACAATCCGGAAAACGCCCTTGGCATGCTTAACAAAATAGCTTCCAGTGACAAATCCTATCGATTTGTGTAGTCAGTGTTCAATTTCCAGAGCCCCTCCCCTCAAGAACATGTCGCTAGAGTTTTCTCCTAGCACGAATCAAACGTCTAATAAGAACAAAATGTCTAATAAGAGAGTTACTATCCAACACGCCAAATTATTATGTCCGTGCCGGGGCGAATCTCTGACCGGTTCTCTGGAGGACAAATAGCGCATGATATTTATACTCCATGAAGCACAGTTGGATAATAAACCTGCTTACGATGGTCGCGACAAATTAATGCACCTGTGAACAAACCCGCACAAAATTAAGGATCATCCTCGGTGTAAAAACCTGTGAAACTCACGAGTGTCGTAAAACAAAGAACGAAAACGACAACAAAGAACCTCGAAACAATACAGAACAGAAAAACAATGGATCAAAAAACAAAGAAAAAAGTCACAGGTTTTTACACCGAGGTAAACCCAAAATTAACAGCTCACAAACTCAGATAAACGTACCTTTTTTATTTCATCCCAAGTGTTTTGCCAAACACAGATTATGACCAATTGTTAAAGTGCATTAAATGCATTGTGAATCACCATTTTAAAGCGAGTTTGGCCAGCCACAAATTCCTCACTGTTAATTCACTAATTCAAAGTTAGCACTGACTCGATACAACGACTGTACTATAACATTAAAGAGACACTGTCAAGGAGAGTAATACGCCACTAAGATAATGACTAAAGTAGTTTCTCTCATACAGGAAATGCCTCCTAGAACACCAAGAGCAAGTCATGAAGTAAATTATTGAAAGTAGTGGAAACCGTAATAGGTTTTGAGATATTTTTTCCGAGCCCCAAGGGGAGAATTTGAAAATGAGACCCAAACCTCCTGGCGGAATCACGTGATATCACTCCTTTCATAGTTTCATTACACTGAGATAGTAATTTTTTTGTTAAAACAAGAATTGACCACTATTTGTAGATTTCCAGTGGTGTAAATACGTTTTTGGGGTATTGAATTTTGTAGGTAATCCCCGTGACAGTGTCCCTTTATAAAGGTCTAAATGATATATTCGAGAAGAGGTTCATTTTTCTATTCCGTAAAATAGCATGACAATTCCACAGGTGACCCGACATGGCAACAAACCTTCTTAGAAATATTAATACTCTAAAGAGTTCGGTGGAATTCATGAAATTTTTCTTATCGTATAAAAATTCCCGAACCAGCATGATTGGTTCTTGAGCACACCCTATTTGAGAACTAATTAGAGCAGAAACTTGGGTTTACAATTGCAGTTTTCCGGTGAATGTAACGAATCACTTTCTGAGAGACTGGAGATTGACCCAAGTCGGCTTGTTTTCTTGATTCCTTTGAATTTCTTCACTAAAAAAACTTCGTGTAGTGTAATTCCAAACGTGGCCATGTTCGTCAAGTTATAATTTTAACAAATGCCAGAAATAGCTCTCCAGTATAAGGGCACGCTTCAGCAGTGTCGTACTCTAAGCTAAAATCTTTGTAGAACCTAGTATACCAAATCATTGACAAAACAAGGTAACGAAACATTCCGAAAAATAAGTAGGGATAAATTTCTTTGAGATTTTGATCAGGAAAAACAAATCGATTTTCGTATAACTTTACGGGTACCAGCCCTATCATAAATTAACTGAACATAAACGTTCAATAGATAGTCTGGGATCGAATCAGATAGGTTGAAGTCAGTATATGCTGTTCTATTTTAAAGAACAAAAGAACAACCTTAATGGTTTTACAACGAACTTTATCAATCTTTTCCTACTCTAAATTCAAACTGGTATTGTTTCATAACTTCTCTTCACATCTTGTTATTGGATTTTTTCTCGTTACAAAAAGCCTGAAATGTCAACTGCATGGAATTTCCCGACCAAAAAAATGCCCAAGTTTGCCAGGAAAAATATCAAATTTCCCTCCTACCCTGACACCACGCCCCGATTTCATCATTTTTCACTGTTCATAGATCAAATTCAGTCATTTGCCTGTGTTTTATGTATACCTGTTTCATTGTCCAATTTTCTGTACATTAGCTCATCGAAAAATTCAGAAAATAAACATTCAATAAATAAATTTGAAATTCAATTTTAAATTGTAAAGTCAAACTATAATTTGTTCCAAACGTGTTCACGACAAGTCGTGACTCGCTTTACTTGATTCATTACTCCTCTTCTCCGCTGTTTATGTTGGTGTACTCTAGTAATGGACTGCTTTGGCGCTCTTCACACTTCTGACTGCATTCCACGTGCAAAGAAATCTTCTGGAACTCCTCAAAAAAGGTGATACCGAACATACCAAAACAGAGAGCTGCGATCCACTCGCCAATATTACTGAGCACATGAACGCTGTAGCCTGGATCCGAGGGTTGCCATTTCGCAACCGAGTGAACGGATTGCCGACGAAACTCTTCGTAGGCGAATATTTCCGCCACGAAGAAAATCGTGCCAAAAACGGTGATCACGCATGTCAGAATGAAGCGAATCGCAAACAGGAACTGAGAGTTCATTCCTAGCTGGGCCAGCTTGTACGTGAGAGAGGTCTGGACCCAACAGAATAGAGCACCACTGCCAAATAAAAGAACCGCGCCAGTGTCATGGATGTAGATCATTGCGCCTTCCTTAAAATCAAAACGAGAAGACAAACTTTATCAGAAATCACAATGAAAAGATGGGTTACGTTAGGAGAATTGGATGCACATGTCTAGGGTTTCTGTTTTAAGCTTGTGGGGCCGTAAAAATGAAACAAAAATTCAAATAACGCAGCCAAATTAGCAGGAGAAGAGGGGGGGGGGGGGGGGGTAAGTTTCTAAAGAAACTGTGGTGCTGCGTTGCTGGGAACTATAGCAAGATAATTTGGCTTTATCAACTGGGTTGATAATGTGAATTGGCCACCGTAAAGAGATTCGAGAGCTGACGTTTCCCTCCGACGAAGGGCTAACACTCGAAACGTCAGCTTTCAAATCTCTTTACGGTGGCACATTATCAACCCAGTTGATAAAACCAAATTATCAAATTAGCAGCAGGCAAGCTTAAGATTCCAAGACATCCAAAATATAAGACCAGCGTCGGTTCTACTAGTCGGCCAAAAAAAACTAAACAAACACAGTGACGGGCTCCTGACAAAAAAACCAAGAAGTTCACAGAAAATAAAGCCGCGCGGTTAAAGTTGGACCGAGTGGGTCTGAAATGGTTATCGACAAAAAACTAAAAAATTCCCGCCGAATTATCAGCCGCGCTCGGCCCATAGCATGCATGGCCGCCAACCTTGTTCCCAGGGTCATCTCCTTCCCGTCCCCTCTCCAGGGGGCGGTGAGAGAGAGACCCTGGGAACGAGGTTGCATCGCTGCTAATGCATGAGTCTGTATACTGATAGAAGAGGAACAAACGGGCAAGTTATCATAAATTTTTGAAACAGGAAGCCGCAGCTGGGGTGATGTAATTTAAAATGTCACTTCCCCCGCCCAGTATATGAAACATGACAAATGTGATATAAGTTACATTTGACTGATAGATGACATTGCGATATGAGTGATATACTACGACACGCGATATAGTCCGACTATTTGACAATTGAACCCACTTTAGACTGGGCAATCGATCCTGAAGGCAGAATATATCAGCGTTTATGTATTGCATTATTCTACACAGTCGTAACTCAACTGCAACTGGACGATAAAGACAAAGAACCTGAAATTTGCTGACCACGAGTTTGTGTCGTGATTTTTATCAGTCAATAGGAGGAAAGCGTAAATGTATTTTAAAAAGAAATTGAGGTTGTACTGGTTTTTTAATCTTTCAATCAATTGACAGTTCGGCAAGCGAAAAAAGAAACACAGCCCCAAACATCCCAAGCAACGAAAGAGTTGTGAAAAAAATGTCCAAAAACAAATTTTACATATATGCCGTTAATTCTTTCCACGCAAAGACGAGCGAGCAACATATCGCGATCGGATGGAAAATAAATATATTCTGCCTCGAAAAGTTGACATATCGCTAGTTATGGGTTCTGGAACATGGAACATTCAATAGCATGAATATTATATCTGTGGTTTCATTAGTCGTTTTTATTTGGGTTTGATTTTAAATCGATAAAAACAAGACCGTCGTTTTATGCAAATGACTAATAGTAAAATAAACTTCGCTGCTCGGCAACATAAGTGAAAAAGCATTTTAAATGCCACGTCTTTTTCGCTTTTATCTATTTTAAATCACAAATTAAGTGTCATTGAAAATTATTCAGAGACGGGGAGAAAAAACCGCCTAGTACTACCTCACAATTTATATATTTGTAGCATTGTTGTTTGCTTGTAATTCTCGGGGCTTTATTCCGGCGGTGTTTGTTCTTTTCGTCTCGAAGGAATTGGCATCTGCCGGAAGAACTATTCAAATTTGACAGTTCTTAAACTTCTACCGGCCGTCACTAATCTTTACATTTATCTTGTAACTTCCAGAATATTGCTTGCCTCGCCCAGATAAAAATCAGTTTTCTCTTGGTGCAAATGGACGTTTATATTCATTTACACCTGAGAGGAAGAGCAGAATTTTTATTTTGTACTAATAATCAATAAACATGTAACAAAACAATAAACATGTTATTTGTCTATGTGCAGCTGAAAATAAAATTAAAACAATTTGTTGCATAAATTAGAATAAATTTAACACGAAGTATAGTGATATTTCAATTAAAACATGTCCCTGGAAGTATACTTCACAGATTTATGTACTTTCTTGATCAGTATATGTAAAATTTGATGAAAGTATGAACAGATACGACTCAGATTTTTGACATGCGGTTTTCTAAAGTAGTTAAAAATCTTTTTCGGTAAATACAGAGTCTACACCCAAACTAGGATAATTCCATTAACAAGCAAAATATATCATGCCGAGCAAGGAATAAGGGACATTTTCGTAATCTTAATGGCAATATCTATAACTTTATCTGGGGAATATACTGAACTGAACAAACCTCGTTTGCAGGAAAGTTCGCGATGATCGAACCGCCAAACGCACTTACAAGGCCAAGACCTAAACCCAGCTTGTTCAAACGGTCAAGAAGGTGATCCGACGAGTCTAGGCCTGTGGTCAACATTTGGAACTGAAGGAAACGCACGAACAGACTCAGCACCATCAAGACCAAGGAAAAATTGAAGAATTCCGAGAAGATATTTGCTTCAGGGGTCCGGGCGCCTGTGTCGCTTATGGCGGGAACAAACGGATAGATGTGATCTTGCGAGACGGCGATGCCGTAACATAGTAGAAACGTAAAGGATGTGAAGAGTGCCCAAGAAACTGGAAGGTAGCCATAGCCGAGCGAGAAGTCACTGATCATGACCGTTGGCAGTTTTTCTTCAAATGCGCGGGGAGACGTTCCAATCTACATGGCCGTCGAAAAACGTTTTTTCGTCGCGTTTTTCTAATAGTATTACTTCAGCTAATACAAGGGCCAACAGACCAGCTGCTAATACACTCTTCTTTTTCTCTCAGTTGCTTTGAATACAGTACCGCGCACCAAGATCCAATGTATGCCACCGCGAAAATCAACAACTCGTATGCAAATCATTGAACAACTGACAAAAGCTGAACCAAGAAACACCGTACTGTGCGTCACCAATTAAGCGGGATTCAAAAAGAGTTGATTGGTCGAAATAATACAGTTTGGTTTACAAATAGTAAACATTTGATCATAAACAATAAAACTCGCTACAATCGACCTTATCGTCAATCAGCGATTACTAAAATTTATTTTTCGTCCACGACGCACTCTTTTGGTTGTGATTGAGCAAACAACAGCATGAATTGAAACTGTTTGCCCCAAGCAGAAAATTCTCAATATTTGCCCTTTCATTAAATTTTAAGCAAACGATGCAGACAAGAGTTATGAGGAAATTAATAATTCACCGGTGTTAAAAATCAGTAAAATGGAATTCATTTCTAATTCCGCAGGGTATTCAGAGAGGAGTCGGATCTCTTAATTGTTAGAAAGTTGTCTGCCCGCGAATTCAGGATGCATTCTATTTACAGCAAATCGAACACAAAGATGCATACTTTTCAAATGATATTTTTATAATAAACGCATTCACGGGAAACCCCCCGTTGACATTCTCAAAAAGAATGCATTTGAATCGGGATAATGATAAACTGCGTGAAGATGTGTTCGTTTTAGTTATTGTCCTATTGGTTACGTTTTGT
Source organism: Blastomussa wellsi (assembly GCA_947652115.1). Lineage (NCBI taxonomy): Eukaryota > Metazoa > Cnidaria > Anthozoa > Scleractinia > Plerogyridae > Blastomussa > Blastomussa wellsi. Next base: position 4,446,748 of record OX393568.1, on the reverse strand, counting down.
TGGGAATTCAACTTAAATAATTAAAATAAGACAAATTGCTTTTGCTATCTGTGTGATTTAACAATAAAATTACTTTTCTTAGTACAACGAAATCAGTCGATTAGCTATCGATGTTTATAGACTACTCACACATTAAACAGCGGTCTATGGAGAAAACGGCTTACCTCGGTGTAAAAACCTGTGACATTTTTCTTTGTTTTTGAGCTATTGTTTGTCTGTTCTTTATTGTGAGGTTCTTTGTTGTCTTGTTCGTTCTTTGTTTTACGCGTCACTGGTAGGTTTCACAGGTTTTTACACCGAGGATGAGCCGCGAAACCAGTTGCTGCCGTGAAAAACTCACATGGAACAGTCCTTCCCACGGAAAACAAATTAGGAACACTTTCGGAGGAATTTCGCTTTCCCATTTTTACCGGAAAGCTCAGGATATCGATGTACCATTCAACCTCGTTCCCAGGGTCTCTCATCTTCCCGCCCTTTTGGAACGAACGAGGTAGCCAGACTATTTTTTACTGAGGCAATACCAGAAAAAACTCGAATTGAAATCAGTGAATAAATTCAAACGTTTTCAACGAGACAAGTGCCTCGGTTTGCCTGTTACTGGATATAAACGGCCACAATCTGCGGTCGGGTGGCACCTCTCCCATGAATGGCCGGCTCGCTACACTTCCATTTAACAATTCGACTACCAGCACGAGTTTTCTACGAGCGAATAGTCAACAAGGGACAGGCGAGTTGACTATCGAGGGAAAACGATGGATAGCAGTAGAAATGCTAAGTTGAATACAGACCAAAATCTACAATTTTAAGTACTTTTAAGTCAAAAATCAATGAAAAGATTAGAAACGTACGCATGGTCGTGATTTATCACCGATTAGTAGAAACAAAGCTCCTTGAATCTGACATGTTCTCCGACTGTTGTCTATTCGCCGACAGAAAACGATCACACGCGCGTTGCTCATTGAAGGCGAGATTTTTCTTGATTTTTGGCTTAAAAAAAACATAAAATGGTAGCTTTTGGAATGCAATCCTTCAGAGTTTCTTCTAAATTAAAACAATTAGACTACTTGCCGTCGTTTCTATGAGCGATAGTCAACTCAGCTGCGCCCATTGACTATTGTAGATCTCTCATAGCAAACTCTAGTCTAACTGCTAAATATGTTGCCTTATACATAAAATTATGAATAGAGCTGATAACATTCCAGATATCATCTTTGATGTCCTGACCCCAGCATCTAACATGCATAGGTATAATACAAGATTTACTAGTGAATTCAATTTTTTTAGAATGCAAATATCGACTAATTCTGGTAAATCGTCTTTCACGTTTGCTTGACCCAAGATATGGGAATCTGTGCTCCTTGAAATTAAGCGTCTGTCATTTAGTTCCTTCAAAAATGAATGGAAATGTCATATTTGATTAATCAAAGTTGAGTTCACTGGTGACTGGATGCTGAGTACAATAATCTGGCTCCCTCCTAGTTTCACGTATGTCCAGGATTGACCCTAATTAGATGTACGCCGAATTTTGATATCCAACACGAAGTGTCCCATTAAGTGTAAGCATTTTCTATCTATTTAAAACAATAAGGTACATCTTAGGGTTACCGTTACCGTTATTTTTAGTTAAGGTAAATACTACTGTTTATCTTTACTTGAGAGGATAAGAGTTTAGAGGCCACTTTATGACGTTAATTGTCTGTAATCTTAGAGTTGAGTTTTATTGAAGGTGGAGCAAAGAGCACGGGAACACTTCGTGCGCTTATTGAAATTTGCGCGCCAATCCTGGACATATCTGCCTGCTTTTAAACTTTAAGAAATAATAAATCTCACCTCACTTTACCTTACTTACCCTACTTAATTAACATTAATCATCCAAGTAATTTAATTGTATCTATGTTTATGCTGCCATAATTTATTTACTTAGCTATGGCGGTGTCCAACTAGAAAGCTCTGCTCCTTTGGACACCGCACACCTATTAACTGTCTACATTATGGCCTAATTTCATTCTTCTCTCTTTTTCTTTTCTTTATTTATAATATAAATGTCTTTAAATGCTTTGGATAGTATGAAAAAAGAATTGAATTGAATTGAAGTAGGAAGCAATGGGAGAGCCAATCAGATTCGCGGATTTCCAGTGGAACACGAGTTTCTACAATTAAAAGAACAAATAGACCAAAACACAGGGCTGGAATGGCGTCGCTAGTTCCACTTAAATAGACATAGCAACTGCTACCACTGTGGAAGAGCTTCTACACTCGTAGTTAAAACTGAACGAAAACTGAACACGTATATGCCAGGAAGCTAAATTGCTTTAACGGTTTCCGTAAGCGCCATCCTAGGCGTTAAAGCCTGTTTCAGACAAGACAAACAAATAGTTCTATTTTTTCCCACAAAAATAACAATGACACCCAATGCAAAAACAAGACGGGATTAAAAATTTTCTGAAATAAATCAAAAGCCAGGAAATTTAATTTATTATTTTTCCTGTCTGGGTTTTCGTATTATCCGTGAAAACCCTCGTCCCCATACCATGGAGTAAAGCGATAAAACGTCATTGCAGTTTGAACGTAAGTACTGCTGTCAAGTGCCCTGTTTGCAGTGATTGCCGGAGTAGAAACTGACGTCGTAACGAAGACACCCACGCAGACATTGTATCGTGTGGCAAAAAAATATCCGCTTACGTGAAGCTATGTGGCAGAAACGTATTTCCACACTAAACGTAATTCTGCACTAATTTCCATCAAATGTTGCCATTTTGGCAGTTTTCCGCTCTATACGACAATCGCCACTTTTGCCGGGTCATAAGTGAAGACAATCTGCGGAAAATATTTTATGACTGAAAAATCAAGTCACGGAGAGCTTTTTACAGCTAAACAAGTGCCAAGAAATTGATTCCTTTTCATTATATATATACATAATGTTATTAGTTGTGCAGACACGCTAACCAAAGGCTTAGATAAATAAGATCGGTACTCTCTGACTGAGAACGCCATCAAGTGCGCCGTTCGCACAACGATAAGCCGTTGGCATCGGATTGATAAAGAATTCCAAAACGTTTTCCTGATTGTATAACATTAGATTCAAGCCGATACAAGGAATGAATTCTTTGTCATATGTAGAGAAGCGGATGGCTGGCATGGGCTTATCATCCAGACTTGTCACAGTCTTCTTAGGTGATACCTTGTCGGATGATTTTTACAAAGTCAAGCCACATTCAGTGTGTAACATTTAATTTTTGATGTTCCTGCCTTTGCTCCTCTTTCTGCTTTGCTTTCAGTGTATAGTTTCGAATACAGTTTCTTGGATTGTCCCTGATTCCGATCCGGCTCACATGATCTTAAATCTGCAACATACTCTCCCTTCAAAGCTTGCATTATTTACACTGCTAAAGCCCCATAAGCCCCCATTTCCCGACTAATCTACAAATCGTTCGCGTAACTATTCGGTTAGTCACGTTAATGCATTGTACATATACACAAATTGTTCTCAATCGTTTAGTTAAGTCTGGTTCATATTTGTTTAACAGTTTCTTACTTGTTGAAATAGTCCTTATTTTCAATTCATAATTTGTTTGCTCGGCTTAGCATTATATGTCACTGAAAATTTTCTTTTTAATAAGCAGCATCAAAAAAGGGTATTTGTGTGGGTGAATACTCTAAAAATAACTAAAGAAGCTAAAGCAACCGTCGTTTCATCTTCCGACAATCAATATACTTATAATTTCTTAGAGTGGTCACACGTGTTTTCTCCCTACCTTATCAACAGATTGTCATACACACAGCAGATGAGAATTTAGAACACCATCAGCTGAAGTTAATGCCTTTATGTGCCACCAAACTCTCAAAACTGAAATTAAAAGAAACGTATGATCGTCAGTAGGGAGAATTAATCCTTTCATCTTGGAAGGCTCACACGTGCCAGTACGTTAATAGTGACACGATTTACGAGTCTAGCTAAACAAAGTATCACTTCCTAGAATTTCAAACATTTATCGCTTTCTAAAACCACGTCTGTCGGAGATATCCGCTGCTACACTAAATCAGTACAGTTCCGACATCAGACAATCCTCGCGCGCTACATGAGCACGTAACAAGAGGCCGTCAGTCGATGAAGCAAGTACCAAGTCAGTTCAACATGTGCTCGGTGTGGTGTGTGTTCAGCTTCACACACAAATTACATCGCTTGGGATCAACGGGATCTTACACTTTACCGCCAAAGCCGAAGAGAAGAAGATGGAGTTTCTGGAAATCCAGCAGAGGTAAGTCTCAATATCAGGCACATCGACTCACCGAGGGAAGGTATTAAACGGCCGAGGGAGGGAACTGGAGTCTCTAAGACTGAGATGTTTTGGGTATCCTAAAAAAATTGTTCTACCTTTTTGTTCAAGTCAGTTCTTGGTTTACCTGTTCTGATACTATTGATTATCAATCTAAAAGAATTGAATATTTTACCCATTCGCTCTTTACACGATCAAGATTAAAACGAACGAGCTCAACAACAGCGCACTGTCAGCTGACTATGTTAAAATACTCAGCGTGCATGCGAGAATAAACTGAAACCCTGAAACCAAGCGCAGAGAAATTCAGTTTACAGTGAAATATTTCGTGGGGTTCATAGTAGATTTTGCTGTGTACTCTTTTGTTTTCAGAAGTCAACATCAAGCGTTTATTGACAAGTGCAATTATATCGGCCATCTTTAGGCTACGGACAAAAACAAAACGAGTACCTACACGTATTTTAGCGGTTGGATCAGGGCTCTCTTTGGCAAAGCAGACTTTTGGTGCAAAAAGACCATTTATGTTGAACATTACGATATCAGTAGCATATTCTGAAGAATCTACCACAAAATTATTTCTCCCAAACTATGATAATATATGCACTCACATCACACAGGTAGGCTTAACAACTCTTACGATAATACCGTTCGTCTCCCCAGAAATGGGCTTAGTTGAAAAGAATGTTGTTTCCTCTCCTCTTTTAAGTCACCGACTCGACTGTAGAGAGACTGTAGTCGACAAACTTTGTTTTGTATTTCACATCAACACGCTAATAACCCTGGTACCAGAATATAAAAAGAGAAAACTGATAAAAGTGTATATATAAAATGAGAAAATCTCTGGAACCAAGGTACACGGTAATGCGATGAACGATCTTCATTAATCAACAGCAGAAATAGTTTTGCGCTTCATATCGTTCCGTTAATTATATTACACCGAGATTCAGTTTGCTTTTCATTCAACGACTGTAGAGCTTGTTTTGCCTATTACATCATTACGTTTACACCCAAAAGTAGTTTAACTGCGCAAGCTAGGTTGTTTGGTGTTTCATATATATCATTAAATATGCCTAAACGTTTGATAGCTACCGTTAATTTGGCACTCACACTGCACGGTATTCTCTAAATCTCACCGCAATATAAGCCTAAACCTTTTTTAAGACGACCGAAGTTACCTTCAATAATCTCCTTTCCTGAAAACAAACCCGAGAAAAGTTCTTTTGAACAAAATTATGCCAATTTTCCAAACTTTATACTGCGTGTTTGGTAAGAAAATTTACCGCCGTATCTGCGAAGTTTGATCGATGATATCGTAAAGTCTATTTTTTTCTGTTAACCTCTTTAACTAGTAATTACTAACAATATCATACAGAATAAGGATTGAAGACAACGAACCTAATATTTTATAGAAGTTGCATTAAGCCGTACGTAAATCCATTTACTCGTACTATTTTGTGTTATATAAGCTTCTTTTCTTGCTGTTTTGCAGTTAAAGAGATAAGTTTCCATTACACTTCGCAAAAAACGTGTTGGCTTGTATTTACGTTATAAAACGTGATAGTCAGCCAGTTCGAATGTGCAATACATTTAATAATTAAAGGATTACTCCACTGGAAAAAAATTCACTGAGGCAATAGCGACAAAATTAAATGAGTAGCTGTCCCTTTTTTCACGATAGTATCAGGTTTCATAAAACAGGGTTTTTCCTTTGACCAGTTTTAGATTATTATTTTATTCCACGTTTTTATCATCAGTACCATTTCATTTTTGCCTCCTTGATCGATGAATCGATTTTCATCACCAATAATTCCGTGACAAGATGTTTACGCAAAAGGATTATGGTGAGTTTGGATTGGGTTTTAGTGGTTTGACAAGTGCGACGTCTTGGATTTGACGTCTCTTCGTGGCTATTTTTTGCACCGGTATGCCAAATGCGCGGTATTTTCACCTCACAAATACCTCCAAGGATTAACAAACAAAGGGTGTATTTGCATGTTGCGTTAGTAATTCCCGTTTCCTTGTTTCTGGAGAACTCAAAACGCTCAGGAATGGTTTAAAATTGTGGTTACAATGTTCTTCCGAGGGCTCTTTAATGGACCCACAATGGAGGAAGCTACCTTAACAACAAGGCGACCTGTTGTTTTCACCACTTCGGATGCATCTTGATAAGGACCAGCAACGAGGTATTTATATAACTAGTAGTTTATTTCTGTCTTTAGGGTCAGAAAATAGCAAAAATATGTTATCTGTGCGATCTGATAATGATTCCTTGGACCGTCGAGTGCTAATTGAATTGGACCAGAGACTTGGGACATTTTTGGTGAAAACTGGCGATCATACAAAGGGACGATTTCCGTTCCTCGTTGAGTTTCAATCCAACGGTGCGATTCTAAAGAATTGAAACACGGCAATTATCCTATAGCATATAAACTGACTTGCAGGGGCTCTTCACACCTTCAAGTTGAATGAGGGTCGTATGTGATGTTGCTTGCGCGCAATGTTGGTTAGTATTTGTCAAGATCCGCCGCAGGAAATGTACGATCTTTGTTTTGTTAGTAAGATATTCGCCGCCGCTAAGGACCACACAAAAGCTGAGTCATTTAATTTCAGCCAAACTTCAGGCTAAACTTTCAGAGTTCTCAAAGGCCCGTTAAAACTGAAGCAAAGTCAGGAACGTACTTTTTTAACTGATCACTGATTCAATTTACACCGTGAAGTGTTTAAAATATTTATTGCGTAATTCGACGCACTAGTGGAAGCAATATTTTCAGGATACTTCATCAGAATGACAAAAGAGTCAAAAATAAGAACTTATCTGCTAGCGCAACATTTTTTTGAAAAAAGATTAGGTCGGTTTGAGTGTGGCGATAGATATTAAACGAAAGGGATTGCCAAGGTTAATGGCAATATAATAAGATGCAGTCTGCAGCTAATCGGAAAAATAGTTGCAAAGTCCTCGAACAGAAATGAAAAAAAAAAAAAACCGTTTGGATTGGATGCAGCGGAGCACGCAACGAACAATAAAACTACTTTGCTTATCTGTTGCCGGATCGGCTTGCTCAATAAATGCTTGTACCAGACGTCACCGTACTAAATTGAAGTAAAACCGAACTGATTTGAAGCCAGTGGTAATTCGGGAGAAGGGCGAAATTTCTGCCAATATTTTAGCTCTCAGGGATGGTCATTTTCAGGACCAGTATATTATAATGAAAACCTATGGTCATCTAAACACAAAATCGTCATAGTTGGAGCTTAATTAAGAACCTTGACTAACCGGTGACCAGAAGCTTGGTTGGACTCCGATCAGTAGCCTATGTGTAGACCGGTACGGAGGACCCTCCCCCCATTTTTCCTCGAGGGGAGGGGGTGGGTACGTCTACACGAGGCTATCCGATCAGGGGCATGTTTCATAGTTACTACATGGCCGTGACCGTGACCGTGGTGCTTACTATGGGCGTTGGTACTTCATAAATTTGCGTGAAGTCAAAACCTACATCGCGCTTGGACGAAAAGTACAATCAAAATCTTATTATCGCTTTGATAACACCCCAGGGGGGGTACTCAAAATAATACATGACGGGGGGGTCCGACGGAGCCTCGTACTGCAAACCCAAAAAAATACACGACCCTGAAATTTTAGACCCAAAAAAATACATGGCACAAAATTTCATACCCAAAAAAATACACGACTTTAAGACCTCAATTTGGATTTATTCAATCAAACAGAACCTTCTAATGCACAATTTTGCACTTATAAGCTAATGAAATTTACCCAAAAAAATACGTGACAGATTTTTCGACCCAAAAAAATACCGAGCATGTAAATTTTAACCCCAAAAAAATACGTCGGACCCCCCCGTCATGAATATTTTGAGTACCCCCCCTGGGGATAACACCGCCTTCATATTTTCACACAAGATTGCCAATTCTTGGGAGATCTGGCTATTGTGTCACCTTGTTAGCGTTCATTTTAATCTCGCTAATCTGTTTGGAAGACTCACGGTCAGATATCGCATCGAACTATCCTAGATTATTTAAAACTAGCTATGGTATATTGCATTTCCTGAGTTTTGATTGGTTAAGAGGCAATGGTATATGAGCTCATATACCATTGACCTACCAAAAAGGTACGTGTACGCGTAAAAGAATGCATTTTTGCAATGTTTGTACAATATTTTTGGGGCGTTTTTAATAAAACAATTATTCCACTCGCGCTTGTTGGATTTGAGATGGTTATAGCCAACTCGGCACTACGCGCCTCGTTGGCTATCCACCATCTCGTATCCAACGCGCGCTCGTGGAATAATTGTTAAATATGTTGTACCAATCACGCGCGACGGATATGAGATCCGTAGTCGCCATGCAATCCAAATAATTCGAGTACCGAAAAGAACGAAATAAGTACTACCAGTCGAAAAAGAACCAAACAGTTGCTAAAGCTGCTGAACTAATGGAATAATGAATCCCCTTATGGGAGGGGCATCGTTCTCACCTATCCTCAATCTTCCTCATTCGATCCTAAGTGAAAAACGAAGTGATCCCCACGACAAGGAGAAGGGATTGAAACAGAAATAAACTTAGATGGAAACACGTAGAATATATTTGCCCGATATTTAGGTTTGAAAAGCAAACCTATAATTGTACTGATGATGATGATGATGATGATGAAAGTTAGAGATGATCTTCGCAGTGAATTTCCAATTTAAGTAATTGGAATAAAGAAGCCCAGAACTTTTTGCAAGCTTCTTTATTCCACTTCTTTGTTCCACTGCATATGTATGGGTACGTTATGGCTACTCGGCAAGTAGTGGCGAGTGAAAGTAGGAAATAATTTCACGCGCGTTTGGTCAAAATTCTTATAATTTCCCAAGTACAGGCTCGATTAAACTCGGTACACTTCGTTCTGTCTTACGCTAATTAATGAAATAAATATCGTAAAGCAAAGCACTAGATGACATTATTTGCTCGCCATTTTCTCTCAGTTACTTGCGCGCGTGAACACCGACCGAGCGAACGACCTGGGCAAAACAGGCGTTTTGGGCTTATGGCGTTTGCACACGCGCTCGCCCTGGTGAGAGAACAGCTTTGAAATATCTGTTAGCATTTGAATGATTCTCCAATTTACAGACGTGTGTATTTACGTCATCTTCCAATTTACTTTGCCTTTGAATTTCTCGAAACTTTTCACTTTCTTACACTGTAAATCGCTGCTTTAGTTTGTCCATTCTTTTCGCTCGTTTTTACCATAATATGAGAACCTAGATCTGGAACAACGGAACATAAACTCTGGCATGAATAGCCAACTTGAATGTCATTGAGAATGTATCGCTGCGATATTTTTACATGTAACTTATTTGTTTATTTCGTGTAGTAGCAGTCAACGTAAAATCTTTCAAAAATGTTTCAATGCGCAGAGACGAAAAATAATGTAAAAAGACCTTTGAATCCTAATCTATTTAGTTATATTTTGAACATACAGGTAGTCACACCCCACTGACGAAATTGAATTCAGCGGCCGGGTCCCCTTATGTAGATCGTTATCTTTCATTTTCAAGTATGGACTTCACTTTCGAGAAATATATCTCTGTAAGAAAATAAGCTCATCGTTAGAGTAGTATTCTGATAATTTGGCATGACTGGCAAGATAATTAGCAGTGTTTCTCAGCAAGTATTAAGTCATAAATGGCTAACGCATTAATTCACGGAAAAACAAAAGAAGGATTAAAGAACAAAACGTCTCAAGGCTGGCAATAATTTCCCGTTCATTCATTCAATCATTGTTTCACAGCAGCAGCTGCGTCTGACGTTACACGCAACTCGTTAATTATTACTTGTAATAAACAGATAAACAACACTCCTTCTTTTACAAAAATGATGCCACCCGATCGACAGAAATATGTCAAGGTCTAAGTGTTACAATGTAATATTTTCTGTCTGTTCAAATACGCATTTTTAAATGCCTTGTAACAATACCACTGACCAATCGCGCGCCTGTTGAGTTCTTTAGCCCCCAATGACCCGCATTTTACACACCTAATTGCTCGTTCAGTTGTTGCTACCGAGCACCGGGCATGCCAAACGATTCCATAAAATATTAACTCGTATCCGGGTATTTCGAGACGGCTGTTGGATCTTTTCACCCTGCTTTTAACCCGAGACTAGACTGCAGCCAAAAGGAAACCAAGCACGGAAATTCGTTCATCACTTAACATAATGATTTCACCGTCCAGTCGGCCAAATGCATGTCAAACTTCACTTGCTCTCTGTGTCACCAGATCCTGGAGAAAGAAGCGCTAACGTGGGTTGGCATTCAAGGTAAGAAGCACTGAACAGACCATCAATTCAGAGAGAGCCAGAGAGGGACGATTAACCGTCTTCATTCCATTAGCTAATTTATGGCTGACTTTTTTTGTCGGAAGATGTAAACATCGTAATTATGTTCACATTAGAAAGATTTCTCTCAATCCTAACCCTCGAACATGCATTTCTGTCAGACCAGGTTTTTAACTAAGCAATCAACGGATCGGAACTAACGGTACGCGCCGCATTAAGTGAATTTAGTAGAAATAATTACAAAAAGGTCGGGTAAGAGGATTAACTGTGACGCTTCTATATAATAAGCACAAACTATGCTCCCTTTCTGAGTTATCTCGAGCACGAAGTGAGAAAAATATGAACTTATTAATCAATCATTGTTTGGACAATGAATTAAAATAGAGGTCAATCGCAGAACATTGACTTCCACACATCTTTATTAGCAAAGGTTTCTCAAGATTCGACAAGAAACATTGTGCGGAGTGAGGCGTTCTTTTGTCGACACAAGCTGCAACACTTTGCCTTCATGTTGAAACATTGCTGGCCGGTATGAAGGTGTCGACGGACGAATTGTCAACTGGTATAAGTTTTCACCATGTTTACACTGAATTCTAAAAATGTATAATTTTCAAACTGTCAAAACAATCTTGAAATTCCTTTAGTGATAACCACTTAAATAAAAAAACCTAAAATGCACTTAGGAAAGGTTCACTGCATCAAAGGACGATTTGGATTTTTGAGTATTCTCTAGTGTCTGCCCGCAGTGACGTCATCGCGGTCCGACAATTTGTCAGTCTCTTCAGTGTTCCAAACTCTCATCATAAAAGTACAGGTTTAAAATATTTCTTTAAAGTCAATTCGATAAATTAATACTTTACGACAGGAATAATCGATTTATTTTCCTCCCTGGAACTCCAATTGAGTTAATTCTGACAATTCACGATTTTCGTTATTGCTTTTTGCTTACAAGTAGTTACCCCGGTTATCGGAAGCTACCGGCTTAGTGTCTCGTTGATAGTTGTAATTTTACACGCGATTTAAGCAAAAGAGTACTTTTTCTCCGTATTTTATACTTGGCCTCATCTGAACCCGGTCGGGAGAATTCGAGACAGTTAATTAAGCAAACCCGAGACGAAGTCGACGGTTTGCGCAACTTTCGATAATTCTCCCGACCCCCGAGTGCTCTGTAAACAAGGAAAAGGTCCTCTACTGTTTTTATAAAATATTTCTCAAACAACATGCGAATCTAAGACCATAAGCGTACGGGCAATTTTTCGTCAGTGGGGCCGGTGAACTATTTGCCCAAAAAACCTTGTCCAAATTTCTCTTGCTGCCCAAAAGATCTGAGTTGCCCCAAAGTTGGGTGGGCTGCAGACCCCCCCCCCCCCCCCTCCCCCTATGTCTAAGACGTCACAACCGTGTTTACATACTCTCATCCAAACACACCTATCGACCAATGAGAGCGTGCATAGTATCTCACTTATTTTATAAATGTGAATAAAATCTCTCCATATATTAAAAAACAGCCATCAAAGTATGTCTTCTTATAAGGAGACAGTCGGTGAAAAATACATGCCTGACACGGGTTGTTCAAAGTGTGAATAATGCTGATAATGCTATTTCGCTGATAAGTTACTACATTTATCTACTGGATGGCGATTTATCCGGTGGATTTAGCGTTATCCACCCTTTGTACAACCGACGGCCTGATGGAAAACTAATTCATTAGCAGCAAATACCGGAAATAAAATCAAATTAAACAAGCCCTAATTACTCTCGACTGAATGTAACCTATTCTTCCTGAATCACAGGATTTAGTTTCTTACTTTTGAGTTTCTCAACGAAAAACAGCGTGTGGTCATTGAACCGAAAGCTTTTAAGCAACTTATTTTCGTCTTGCTTTGGTGGTTTCACGATTTTTCCCGAGTTAAAATATCAGAGCGTTTGTCGAATTTACAGTATTATCGAGAGCTGGTACTCATCGTAGATAAGGGGTTAAGACAAGAAGTGGCATGCACGCGGTATCCGTGTTGACCCCGACGTCCGAAATTTAGGAGATTATTTTACACCTTTGTACGTGAAGCGTTCTCAGCTATGTAAAGTGGGCAGCCCTGTTCTCTTGCGCCACTAGAAGGAAGTGAAATAGTTTTTGTCGTGGACTTTCACTAACATGGTCGCACACCTTCAGCCGGCAGTGGAAAATGAAGCTATGGTGGCAAAACAACCCTGTAAAATAGGTGCAATTACCCTGGAAACAATATGTAAGTTGTTTCAGTTGTGATGCATTTCGTAGAGGCAACAGTAACATAGACAAAATTGGATTTCAAAATATTGAACCTTAATAGCTCCCACGAAGTTTAACTTTATTACGCCAAGCTGAAACGGTGAAGCTGTATCTATTATTCCAAACTGGCAACGACAACCGCATTGAAACTTTACCGGCTCTTTTATCATCGATTCACAACTGATCTCCTTAAAATATTATCCTATAACAGCCATCACCAAAATCCATTTCATCACCTGACTTTTGTTGTAAAACATGTATTCCTTTTGTTTGTGATCCGTGATGGTATTGTGTTTTCTCATTATGTATACACTCTTTTTTATAGAGCGTCCAATTTTGGAGGTGAGGCTGAACGTTCTTATATATTTGAGCGATTTGATGCTGAAAACGTTCTTAAGATGTTCTTAAATTTACATAAATCAGGAAAACTATCAGAGTGGATTGCTTATTGATATCATGTTTTCCAGTTGCTTGTCACATACTTGCGCCACTTGCTCTGATGCCGCGTTCAAGATGTCGCACCCTCCAACACTGGCTAAATTTGGCTTGAAAAAGCATTGAACAAAGACTGAAGTTAACAACGCAACATAAATTTACCAGATTTTGTGGCAAAAACGCAGAAAAGGCTCAAAATAAAAATGTTCGTAATCGAATTTGAGTCTGAGGAATGTTCTTGATACGTTCTTAAAATTTTGGCTAATTTCAGCCTCAACGTTCTTATAAAAAAAGGTTCTTATATAAAAGAGTGTAAATCAATTTTTATTTATACCGAAAACCAGAAAAAAAGGAAAACTAATATAATGCCTATAATGTAATAAGTCTAGAGTCAGTTAACCATGTTTAGCACGAACTCTGTTTGACTAAGAAGAATTTGTTCGAATTGATAACAATTCAACTCGGCGCAAAAAGACAATACTTCTCTCTTCCCCTTTGTTGGTTGTTCCTTTGTTTGTCTCTAATCGATCTGGAGTTTTTGTTTGCATGCAGTGGCTCTTCTTTTGATCAATATATGTGTCATAGTTCATGTTGTATAGTACCTTTCCTGTTACAGTCTGATTTCCATTTTTCAGTATTAAAAGTTATTACGAACACACACAAGTTCTGCTCTTTTGTTATCTTCACTTACATCCATCATATAAAAAACCACGAAGTTCCTGTTTTTTATATGATCAAATATATTTTTACAAGGGGGCTGGGAAAATATGTTCGCTATAATGAGCTATTTTTCACAATATCGGGTTGTTTTCTGTTTTCTAAGTTTTTAAACTTTAGTAAGTATATCACCGATTTTTCTGTTGGTTCTACTCAGCGCTGTGAGTTAACTTGTGAGGATTAGTATATCACCGAATTTTCTTTTGACGTTCTCCGCCATTTGTTGTTTTTTGATAGCACACATGATGCACGGTATAACCTAAACATACTTACAGTAACACTTAACTATCTTGGTTCTACTTATTGCTACAACAGTAAGCTAACGAGCAAGAGTGAGAATATCACCGAATTTCCTTTTGGTATTCTCCGCCATTTGTTGTTCAGTGAATAGCAGTCATGGTCAATCTTTTCCGTTGCACAAGGCTTGCATGGTATAGCCTACATGAATATATACCTAGCTTGATTCTACTTTCTCTACTTTCTACTTTATTATTATTATTACTATGATTTCGGTTCAGCGAATATCAGACACGATCAATCTGTTTACACCCACCGTCCGTCATGATTAGTTGCTACTTTCTTTGGCCGGATAGGGACACTTAACAAATCGCTTATTCTTATCTCTTGCAGCCAGCTCGTTCAGAAGAACTCCGTTTATCACAAAGCCGATGAGTTACGTGGAAATTCTGTCTGTGAGTTATGTTAATTGTTCTAGTAATCCAATTATTTCTCATCCTTGAAGGCCAAATGATGTTTATGTAGCCAAGAGAATTTAGACTTGTGGGTCATAAACCCATATGGGAGATAAACTCTGTTAACTATTTGACTATTTATGACCCTATTTGAGGATAAAGTAAACGGAATTTGGACCCAATTTGATACCCTATTTAAGGACCAAAACCCGAAAAATGAGTGACACCCTTTTGAAGGAAAAAACAAAAACCAAGAAAGGTGTAAACGGGTCAACTAAGTTTTTGTTCTTCCGTAACGTTTTCACTTTGGCAGACCGTTCCTTTTTCGTTTAGCGTGTTGTTTGCGCACTGTAAATTGCGAAATAGCCAAATAATACGATTAAGGTATACTTTCTAAGGCCAAGGATCACACCGTGAAAAATGCCAAAAGAAGCGAAAAATGATACATTCATTTCTCCTGATTTCTCTTGTTTGTGTCCTCCTCTAGGCCTCGCTATCAAGTTGAATCTAGATATGGCGAAAATAGCCTTTTACTACTTTGTTCATACACTAACAGGTTTTGTTTCATCATATTTACGCATCCGGGTCTGTTCTCTTCTGAATTTATCTCAGCCTGCGAAGCCTGGGCACCACAGTGATGTTAGTTTCGGTCCCAGTCTCTCCAGTGTGGCCGCCGTCGTGATCGCCCGTGCACACTTTCAGTTCTCTTCCAAATATGAACGGAAACCCACAAAAAATTCCTGACTTCCTCTGTAATACCATGACATATTAATCAGGCTATCAAAAGCCACACACACACACAAGAAAACATGTTCAATTAACACTCATGCGACTTTGAAGTGGCGATTACGTGCGTTATAGGGTGATTCAACCAGCAGCCTCTCTTGGTTGAAACGATTGCTTCAATTGAATGAACTTCAATGATCTTTCAACCAGAATCGTGAAAAGGCTGGAAAAGATACTATTCCAGAATCGAAAATCTCATCCCTTGATATTAATTCAATACCAATTAGTCCGATTGTCAGAGGCAAGCCAACACATTGCGACATAAAAAAAAAAAGTTGTGGCGTCGTTGATATCTACCAAACGAGCCGAAGCTCATAATTATTCTGATATTCATAATCACAGGGAAGTACTTGTGCGTGAAACAAAAGCTACAGACCAGCGGAACAACTATCTCTATTATTCTGGCTTGGGCGTGCTCGCTAATTACACACCTCTCTGTGGACATGAATATTGTGACCTTGTCGTAAGCACTTGACTGCGCGTTCAAACCAAATGGCGCCATTAAAGCGCTACCAGTATCTCTAATACTGACGACTCTAAGACGAAAATAAACCAAAAATGCTATTCCTATAAAGACCAATATACGGAGATATATTGACTCTCCGTGTTATGCTGTTCGTGACCGCACCGGGTTTAATGCTAAGTAAGAGAGTGGGTGGGAAAGGTCGGATATCATACGCTTGACGGCATTTCTCAAGATAGCTTTGCTTTATTGTGAAAGCGAGAAACCGAATAAGTGAACGCTCTTAAACGAGATCAGTATTGAAGAAATTAACTCGAAGAAATTATGGAGACTGGTCTAAAAAGAAGGCGCCATATGGGAGGGACGTGGTTACTCATGTTAGACGTAAGTAAATTGTTTTAACCCGTATTTTAATCACGTGCAAATTGTGCCGTCATCTGTCCCCGGTGGCTTTGCCGCGCGCGCAGTCCACCGAGTGGGTGACAACACAAAATCTCACGTACAAATAAACGACGAACGCGCCAGAAAAAGTTCGAAGGAACGTAGAAATGGTTTAAATCCCTTCTCAGCGGGGGACAGCTTCGTAAGTTTCTTTTTACCAATTGGATTTTGCAAAAAGCAGCTTTATAAAGTTGTATTTACCCAGTTGGCGCTGTTTTTGAGATTTTTGCTCAACACCGCTTTGAGCGATCATGACTATTGTGAAGGCACCGACAAAGGTAAGAAAAAAATAATTTTGTTAGAGAAAACAAAATTAATCAGAACGAGTGCTTGATGTACTTGCTAACCAACAAATTAGAAACGAAAAAAGAACTTAATTTTAGTTAAAATTAATGTTGATAAATAGCAGAGCACTTTTATTCCGATACTAAGATTAGACGCATGTTTTCAAACCAAAAATATGGCCAACATGTCTATTAATTCTGTAATTCACAGGAAGCCTGAGTTATCACATCCTCAAAGGAAGTCAAATTTCCACAAATGCCTTCGCAGTCTCACACATAAATTGTGTCGCAGTTATGTTCCAGAACACGTTTGAACCATAAATTTCAGTTCTCTAAAACGAAGAACCAATACGTACTAAAACATTTGATTGAAAGTCATCTGTCGCAAGGGTAAAATTTTCGGGATGGCCGAAACGTTGAGAGAATATACGAAATTTGGTCATATCGGAATTAGCTATATGTAGTAGTGGTGTCTTAAGTATGTCTATAGATGTTCAGCTTTCCTATGAGTTTTGTTTGAGTGAATATAATAACAAGGTGTTTGTGTTGTACTGTGCGGACACTCAAACCGTGAACGCTTGACATTTATTTTTACATTTCTTTTTCTATGATTATCCAATGAGAGCTCTTGATATAGACCAAAGGATTAGTCTTTTTAGCACCTAAAAAAGCTCATTCTTCTGTTTATGTGAATGGCTAACATTGGATAATGGTAAAAAAATGTACAAAAAAGTTCAAGTGTTCACGGTTCAAGTGTCCTCACTGTAAAGCTGTAGTTCTTCCCTGAGTCAAGCGAATGGCGAACGGAGGAGGACAGAAGCTATATAGAGCTTATTTTGCCTTCATTTCCAGGCTTCCTGCATGGTTGGCAGCACTATTTGAACGGCACGATTTTCTTTTTTACAGATTGAAAATAATAATTTGGAGTCGAAAAAGCCTCTTTTTGATCATATTATTTTGACCCACCCGATCATGTCACATTCAGCTATTTCCAATTACTGTTATCCTAAAGAACGTGACAACCAGGGCTTCTCTTTAAGCGACCTTCAATTTTTTTTTTTGAAAGAAAACACCATGTGGTTGTGGCTAATCATGAATTTTAGCGTGATCCGGCCGGATTTGCGCTTTAATCTGACTCAAAGCGCATACCCTGAGAGCCAGAAGTTCTACACTTAGTTCGCAAGGAGCAGGGAACCACCAACAGAGACGCCGCTTCGCCGCCAAAAGATCGCGCTTTGTGCTTCGTCGCACACAAACAAAAGCCGTCTGACATCCAGGGTACAAAATGCAAGACATATATCTTATTAGACGTTTTGTTGTGTAGTATTGCTGACTATTTTTACGATTTGGGCCGTAGTTTGACGAGTCCATAGGGCGAGTCAAAATACAAAACACGAGTAAAAATTGTCAGCGATACTGCACAACAAAACGTCTAAGAGATTTATTATCCAACACTCAAATTGTTATGCCCGAGCGGGCGAATTTCTAACCGGTTCCCTGGAGTATGTACAAATACCGCGTGATATTTCTACTCGTTTTGGGCGTTATTTGCACTCTACGAAGCACAGTTGGATTATAAATGTTAAGTATTTTGTAGCATTGCATAATACTCCAGATTGACACCAACACAGAAAAATGGAATCCCGTGAAAGTGATTGCCTGAGAAATGTCTTGCTACAACGTACCTTTTTTAAGGCATAAGTTCGGTTCACCGGGAAAACTGGGGAAAGCGAACACCAAACGAACGAACTACTACACTCAAGTTCAGGCAACTAAATATAAGTAAAAAGATCGTCTTCTTAAAAAACAGCTCTGAGATTGAAAATGGTTTCCCACTCTCTCCGCATTTGAATTGTTACGATAATGCGCATGTACAGCTTTTACTCACACAGAAAGCGTTTTAACCAATAGAAATTTGTTAAGGCTGCGCACTGCACACTGCCATGAAACATTGTGGCCTTCTGCAATTATTCGAGTTTTCACATGCCCTCGAAAACCTCTTGGCTTAGCCTCGTTCCTTTGTTTTAGGTTTCGTCCCGAACCGCTTTGTGTATCACCTTTCGAGAACATCATATTTCCTGACGATTTTCATATAAAAATACAAGCAATATATTCCGTTTATAACTTCCATCTCGCGAGGTCAATGGAAAGGAATTTTAATCGTATTTCTGGTCCGTCCAGTCGCCCTGCCCTTTAAGCACTAACAGACATGATCTATAGGGGAAGCGGGGATGGATACATGTTCTCGCCAGTTCTTCTACCTTTCTAGCTGCAGTTATTTATTTATTTTTTCCCTTTTACAGGTGTATTTATTTTGCATAGTATCTCGTGCAGAGTTTACTACATCTTGTTTGCTACTTTCGCTGTCTTTCACCATTCTTTCCTCCCTAGTAGCCAACGAGCGCTAGCGCTTCCAGCTATATAACAAAAATATGTAATTTTCCAATGTGCTCGTTAATGGCTCTATTGTTGTTTCGCTCCGACGAAAGGCTCCGACGATTCGCTCCGACGAAGGGCTAACGCTCGAAACGTGTGCTCTTGAATTTCTTTACGGTGGCCAATTCACATTATCAACCCAGTTGATAAAACCAAATTATACTGTTATACTTCCCACCGACGCATCACCACAGTTTCTTTAGAAACTTACCCCCTCTATTGTTGTTGCTCTGAATCTTGTTTTATCCTTTAACAATATTTCACACTGTTATCTTTTAGCGAATGGAAGCCTCGTCTCTAGAGGACATTCTTTCCTCTCCAAGCCCGGGCGAGGAAGACAGCGAGGGGACTAGTTCGTCGTCACAGTGTGCTTTCACCTTTCCGGGATGCGCAGACGAAAACGACAATGAGGTGCGATAAATTAAAAATTCAAGTCGATTTTCAGTTAAAATTGTGTATTTTTCCTGCTACCAGCATATCTTAGTACAAGCGACTTTTCATTCTTAGCTAGAAAAAGTAATTCTCCCACGATAACACTTTTCGTTTCAAGTTAATTTCGAGAATTTGTGTATATGCTGTGTAATTGTGATGCTGGGCATAATTCAAATTTAGCATGTTAAATCACGTTTTGCGGTGGCGTGTATTGTAATTTGGTTTTGTTGCATTGAGAGGCAGTGATATGCGTTGATTTGTGTCAATAACATATAAATCAATATCGCGTTAAGATGCGTGTTGGGTTAATGACGTCCCAAGCATCTTCATACGCAATTTATTAACACCACGCGTAAGTTATTTGGTAAAATACAGGTCGGTTAAAATTTATACGCAGTTAAAAAATCCAATAAGTTTCAATAACTAGAACATTCAGTTATTTGACTGAATAAAATGGAAAATCTAGATTAATTATAACGGAATGTATAGTTATATTGTTACATTATTTTCGCTTTGTCATTATTTAGCTGACACGTAGAAAACACATTAAAACACGTTTTACTTCTACTTGGAGTTCAAAACGGTGAATTAACCGCCCTTGTAGCTTTTCAGCTGTTGGTGTTTTGAAACAGTCCTTACGTTGCGAACAGTTGAGACAAAAGAAAATCGAGGACTCGTTTTGACTTGTTTTAGTAATGAACTCGAAACTCTGAACAACAAATGGCTTTCACTGTACTAAGTAGATACAGCCAAAGCAAGGAAATGTTTACTGAAACTTAGACTAAGGGAGCTGGAAAAATAATGACAAGTTTTTTTGTCACGGTAAAACAATTAAGTTTTGTTTTGAAAGTAAACTGTTTTGTTTAATTATAAATAGTTTCACTGTAACACCGGCAATATCGATGTTTCTCGTGACGTCACCCATTGTTATTAATATGCCATTCAGAACCTAATTGGCTGTTGAAACAATGACTTCTTTTGTTCTGTGGTTAGAAAATTTGAATATCAAAAGAAATGTGACGTCAATGTTTGTAAAGAAGAAATATCGCTATATCGCGATATCAAATAAGAAAAAAAAAACTTTTGATACTGTAACAGGTGGAAGGACTCCGGTCTCTAAAGCCAATCCTTGCACGAGACATGCCCCAGGCATTTGCAACTATCGGCATGGTTCTTTTCAAAGTTACGACAGAGTAAAATTCTGTTGATAAGCTAAGCATGACCAACAAATTGTAAATGAATTCCTAAAATCCCTGTAACACCCACGTTTTGAACTAATGCATTACTGAAATGTAAACTTTAAATATGATTATTCTCCAGTTCAAATCGTTTGAATACGTACACATTGCAAACATAGCCGGTGCCAAGAGCATGCAACGAGTGTTTGTCTCAAAAATAAAACCAAACCTCAAAGATACATTAAGAACAAATACGAGAAATTGGGCGCCAATTTTGATCACAATCGCATTTTCAAGTGCACAGGAATGCCATTTGCCTACTCATCCATACACTAGCTCCTTCTTCGAGTGTTTAAGGTCTTTATTGCTCAGCGTCCAATGTTTTCATTTCAGGCGATACAGACACAGGGAATCGAAACAGAGGAAGAGTGCACGCGGCGTGCAGGTGAGTGTGCATGTAACACTGCACGTTTCTGTCGCTGTGTCACAAAACACGGGCCTGCTACATTGTGGAATTGTGGTTTACCCCTTTCTTATTAATTCGTGTTATCGAAACCGGCATCCCCTCAGCACCTCTCCGGATCTCGTTAGACATTGCTCATGCAAAAGTTTTATCCTTGTCTAAAAAATGCGAGGATCTCAAGTTGCTGTCTCTACGTGATTCACAATTCTGATCTTTACTCCTGCACATCGGGGCCGGGGTGGCAATATTTCCTGTTGTTTTCCCGGGTACTTTACCATGTGCCAATATATGACCTGCATCAACTCGGCATTGGTAGCTAGTATCTTCGTCTGATAAAACCAAAACTGTGTATTTGTGTTATGTGCAAGTTTGATCTAAAAAAATGTAAGGAAGGTACACACCTTAAGCCAATATTTCATTTAACTAGTCTATATGTTATTAAACTGATAGTTTGAGCTGGATTTACGCTTTGCGTGTTATAGCAGTTTTTATCAGACTAATAATGAAATCTTGGATGAATTCCAGACATTTTTTGCCTCCTTCGCACTTTCCATTTGCTAAGTTTGTAGGAAATATCGGATGGCTTATTAATTAACCCTCTCGAAATCGTAAGAATCAAGGATAAATTACCACTCGTAAAAAAAAAACAATTCGGCGTAATTTAAGATGTGATGCGTTTAATACGGTGGCCCAAAAGGGAGAACCGTTTAACACTATCACTAACTTCAGAATTGTTCGACTAACATATTATCCAAATTTATTTCATTGATCAATCCAAGCATTCCAATATAATAATGACTTAGCACCGTACTTAGACTCAAACTGTACCTTCGGAAATGCCAACGCTACGATCGGTACGAATGCAAGCCTAATGTATTTTATATGAACGCCCTCAATTTCAGAGTTACGTTAACAGCCGACTGTAAGTATTTTGTGACCTAGTCTACCATTCGTAAAAATCACACCTTGAAATTCAAGTTTTCCAAAATGTGAAGTACAAACATACGTATAGGTAAATTCGAATAAAGAATAACACAGATAACCTACTCAAAGGACTGTAAAATTGCGGCGATCGCGATCGGCAAGCCAGGTGGAACAGACAGACGAAACATCGAAAAGGCCATTAAAGTTCTATTTTAACCCTTAATTGATTTCTTGCGGTTAACATTTTTAAAAGTGAACGTCACTATCGAAATGACCAAATATGCTCAGCCGTTGGAACCAACTACACTCTTAAGGCGGCTGCACGACGATAATTTGAGCCTAAAATGTTCGTCAAATGTCCTTATTTTTTTTAATTTTAAAAAGAAAGTAGTATTGTAGTAAATTCACTCCTAGTAGCCTATATGTACCTGTTCACGCCACTAATGACAAATGAAAATGCTGGTTCAGGTAAATTGGATTTGTATCAAGTTAAAACTTTGATTTGTTACTCACAACAAAGACAGCGGAATACACGATGGTCCCAAGGCCACAGGATGTTCTTAAATTTTGGCACACTTTTCATAAAAAAGTTAAATGAGAGTGTACGTGACAGGCATATTGACGAATCTTTCAGCTCTACATTTCAAAATGGACTCTTCTATTTCCAAGCCAGATGTATCTTTGTTTTGTTTTTTTTTTTTAGTTTTGGTACGTAACATCAATTTCGAACCAAGAAAGTCGCTATAATTGGACAGACGACGCGCATACACGAATCAATACATTCTTGTGAGTTTCTTCATTGCGTATGAAGTACTATTATGCAACGTCATTTTTTTTCCAAAAGTGCTCTTAGATTTCGAAAGTGGAGAGCTAAACTCAAAAAACTCATTGTAAAATTAAATACAAGGAAGCCAATTAAGGTTCCGCGCCTCAGAGTAACGTTCTTTGATCAGTGTGAAATTGCCAAAGCACCACTTTGAAATGAATCATTTGTGTGGCTGTCCATTATTCTGTCTGCGCTGTAAGACATGTTCTATCTCAACGCCATAATGTAACGAAGACTTTATGGTTTACGGCAATGATACCATCTCTTCGTAGCGAAACTGATGTTTTGAGATGCTACAAATCCTATTAGCCCTGAAAGTATTCACATTTGCCTTTATTGATAACTTTTTGAGAATTGACACTCTCTTGGGAAAGGCCTCATGTTAACTGCAACATGTGACAACGTTTACAACTTATCAAATACTTGATTCTTGAATGCTTGCACTGCTTATGGTTTTTGCCATTAACACGAAAGGGCTATGCTAACTTTTTTCCAGAATAACTTGCCCACCATGAAAAGATGTGATTTCTGTATATATAAAAAATAACATTGGTCCAACTTTGGTGACAAATCTATCGAGGCGTGAGGATATCAGATACCAGGGTACAATTTACGTTTGACTGTAACAAATTTCTTGCGTCAGTACTTTCTTTTTCGCGCTTGTTTCAAATATGTTTACTTTGCGTTTCTTGTTCTTATGTAAACAATACTAACTTGGTGCATCGCCAAATATGTACACAAAATGCGGGCCGTATGTTTTCATTTAAAAATAATAAGCTCGGAGTAGATGTTTACCTTACGCAGAAACCGTATACCAAGAAACTACCTGACGAATGTCTTTTATGAATGGGTTTGAAGCCGCTGTTTGAAAGGAAAAAAGCATTTCAACTGAACCCAGCGACAAAATTCGTATAGAATTGAAAAAAAAAGAGAAAATATCCGTTAGTTATCCAATATTTATCTCTCGAAGAAACGTGATATAAATTCTTTGTTTTAACCTGTTTTATTGCTTTATCAGAGGAAACAGTGACTTGACCGATAAAGAGGTTACTCCCGCTGCAGATAAAATGGTCCTGGCTTTCCTTCCAGTTCGCGATAAACACTTTACAGTGGTTGAATAACAAACTCTCTGTAGAGTTTTCACTGTTTACCATCACTATGGATTAAAACTGAAGCAATCAGACCTTATCTTATCTGCAGTTCTGTTGGCTCACTCGCCAGCCAATCGCATCGTTCCTAGCATGTTCCTGATCGCGTGCTCAAACATTTGGAATCCTCACTTATTGACAGATAAAATACCACCTCAGACCTCTAATGAAACATCGTTGTCAACACGCTTCAACCATTTTGTCGTAAATTTCCAACGAGGTAGTTCTGGTTGAGTCCCAGTCGATTTAACCTCAGAAGCGAGATTCTAGGGTGGAAAATGACGAGACGTAACTGTCGGTTTCTAAAGCCACTTATATTGGGATGTTTTTATGGAAATGCAGGTATCAAATAATTAAGAATGACCAGCAGTTTTAGATCGTAGAAGTAGAACTGCTCAGTCTATTTACATAAGACATATTTTGGCGCTGGCGCATTATTTCTCACACACGGCACAAACGAAAGTTTTTCTTAAACGAATGAAGTTTATAAGTGTTTTTAATGCCTCCGTACGTCTCCTCCGGGCTTTTTTGAAGATTTTGTACATGTAATGTACTCTTTTTTTAGTTGTTTCGAGAAAGTTGTAAATCAGACAGATAGAAGACTAATCTCTTGTCATAACACGGACAAGGCATTTTCTTAACATATTTTCTTTTCTTAACATACTTTATTATCATTAAGCTCTTCTTACGTTGCATGTTTGTTTTGGTTCATTTTCATGCATTACATAGGACCTCTGGTTGTCCAATCCAATCCGACGAGTTCTACAAGTTGTCGGCTAATTTTTGAAATAAGTTAAGTCTATTCATCCTGTTGAAGTTTCACAAAATGAAATCGGGGTGTAAAAAAAAAGCGTGCTTCGTTGCATGGTACCCCAGCACTTGACGAAAAGGGCAAACAAAGTGTTTATCTTGGAGTTACACATAATCTACCCTATATTTTAGTTATTTTCCTATCTCCTTCGTGTATGGACTTCATTGCTAACATACCAGTCTCAAGAATCTCTTCACAGCACATATTAAGCTCAGAGCATTTGCCCAAAACTCTCAACTATGAATAGTTAAAATCAACTGCCAATTACCACCGTGCCTTTTTGGAGCCTCGTTTTCAGCCACGATGGATTATATAGTAAAACCTTTTTACAATGATAGCTGCCAATAGACTGTTTTCACTGAGAACTCCTAGCATTTCCTTCCTTTGGGAAGAAAAGAAGTACATTAGCTTCAGGGAGAAATAGAGATAGGTTAGAGTAGATAACGAAAGAGGTCAGCGTTGAAAGATGGCAGTTGCTATTATGATCTGTTTATAGTTCAGCTCAGATATAAATTGCTTTGAACGACAAAGGACGCGTTTGATATGGAACGCGTTTCCACGTAAATTTTGTTAAGAGTACTATCTATAATGCTATTCTCAAGTTAATTTTAACAGTTGTTAATTTTATGAATATTAGATCAAAGCACACCTCAAAATAGTAATTTTGTAACGAAACTGGGAACTGAAAATAACAAATAATTTGCAAATAATGGATAACGGATGCTTATGATGCGAGACTAGAAGACAAAAATACAGAAATGGATGTACGCTCAAGCAATTTCATTTTTGCTTCATTAATTAACCAAAGGCTGCATTTTGTAAAATATGTTTCTCATGCTCAAAAATACCGTTAGGGATTATACCGTTGATTTGTCCCAGAGTTCGACACCTGGATTTGAAAACTGTTCCAACTGTTCCAACCTTTTTTGTTGGTGCAAGACTGGTTGGTTCAAGTAAATACCAAAAATAGCGTTTGACTAACAATTGAATTTTGGACCGTTCAAGAAACGCTACTGTTGAGTTTTCGAACCATGGTGTAAAGCAAGGATTATTTTCCATGGAGGAATTTTTGCGCGTGCGTGACTCGGCAGTTTGTCATGTTGAATTCATTTGTGTCAAGCTTTTCAACAGCTCGGAGATTTATTAAGATTAGTGTTATTTTAAATGGATTAATAAAACGTCACCGTGGCCGCAAATGGAGAGCGCAAGGTCACATCATAAATTTGCATTTTTTTTTGTTTGCCTTTTTTTTTCTAATTACACAATTCAACTTGATTATTTCAGTTCAATGTTCATTTACGAACTCTAGCTGCATACCAAGCAACCAAGTATTTCTTAATTTTCGTTCAAAGTGGCTGAACGTGACCCTTTGTCTTGGTCAGACAGTAACGATTTTGCAATCTGTTCAAATCCGGCTTTTCTTGTTTTGGTTTTGGTGCTTCCGTGAAATATGACAAATTGGCCAAAAATAGCACCACATAACACCTTCAATTAACCTTCACCTCCCTGCAGTTCAGCTTATGCTAAGTTGTTTGCCGATAAATCGTGCTCGCTTAATTGAACTTCTTCACAACTTATGCATTCTACTTAAGCCAACTTCCTTGAATTCAGACTAGCACTTTCCAGCTTGCTGTAACCATGCCAAAGTTGTACTTTGTTCATCTTGGATGTTGCGTCACTCATTAAAGCAGGAAGTGTAATGATCATCTTTCCGCTGAAGTTTTCCACTTTTCCTTCGTCTACCGGCGTCAGTCGACGCCATTTTGAAATTTGAAGGAAAATTTTAAAGGAGCTCTGTCACCATTGGCACCTCTTGAAAAAGCTTTGCCTAATTTTTCAAGTCTGTCAATTTATACAATCCTTCAAAATTTTCTACATTCCAAGCCATCCTTGTTTACTTTATGTTTATTTTTACCTCTTTGGTGTTTTTCTACCTTGGTCAACTATCATTTCGAGGTTTCCTTTCATTCGAAGTCAATTTTGTGCCGTGGCAAAACTAACATCGCAAAACTAACTTCATTCATGGTCAATAAGCCACTTTAACGGAGCTACGTCACGGTTTGTGCCTTTTGAAAAATTTAGCTTAAATTTAGCCTAAATTTTCCAAAATCGTCATTCTTAATCCGTCTGTCTTCTCCATCCTTTACCATCCTTCTTCCTTTTTGGTTTATTATCACTTCTATGGTGTTTTTCTTCCTTAGTTAACTGTTAGTTTTAGGTTTCCTTCAATTTAAGGGGAATTTTTTTCAGTTCTAAAAACTATTGGTGCAATCATGAAAAAGTAGCCATAACAGAATTAAGAGCATTTCTCACTTACACTAGTATTAATCAGATTTAGCAGTGGCAGCAACATGCCGTTGGAGTGGGTCAGCGAATAGCACAGCAACAAAAACAGCCCGATTTTCAAAGCAGGCGTTGACAGAAGTAACAAAACCAATGTTATAGGCTTATAGGTAGTATTTTGTTAAGAGATACCCTCTATTTTCTCTAATTGCGTCGAAAGCAAGAAAAATAAGAAACAAAACACGAAAAGTCTTTGGACAGACTATATCTTAGAATTTTAGGAAAGTTTGCTCTTTCGCCAGGGCACTGCGTTTGTGTTCTTTGTCAGGACACTTTACACTCATAGTGCTTCTCTTCACCCAGATGCCTAAATACTTTGAAGGAGCTACTTCAAGATATTTTGAGTAATTTTTGCGACTAACCAAATCACCATTTTAAAATGTAGGAAACCTAAAACTAAGAATTTACCAAGGAAGAAAAACAGCACAGAAGTGATACTAAACCAAAAAGGAACAAGGATGGTTTAGGATGGAGAAGATTGAGACGGATTACAAATGACGAATTTGACAAATTTAGGCTATTTTTTTTCTAAAATGAACCAACCGTTACGTAGCTCCTATGCTGGGGAGTAACCCTACTATCATGCTCGGGGCCCGGGGGAAGATAGTCGGGGCGAAACGAAGTAAACGCGGCAAAACTCGGAGCGACGAGAGTTTTAAGAATTGCATGCTTGAAAACTAGTTTCGCCGTGTTCACTTCGTTTCGCCCCGACTAATTTCGACTGATTTCCGAGGATGTACTGCTACTGGACTAGCATCCCATCCAGGGAGTACAACAACAACAACAATTTATTGAGGTATTTCAATAACAATACATGGCATTACCTAATATTTAAATTAAACTAAATAAAAGAAAATAACATCTGAATCATTTTACAAAGGAAGAATCATGTCTGAAAGACATGACTTGGAAAATAAAATCAGCAGTTCATCACCAAACAAAAGGATCAGTGCTGTTAAAAAGGAACAAAACTTTTGATTCATTTTCTAGTTGGTTAAAATTCTTATACTTTTCGTTTATATCATTAAAGAATTTGAAACGAAATTTTGACCTCGTGCATGCTAAGGAATCTGGGATAAGCTCCGCCAAATAGCTCGTACGTGGACTTTTACTCTTTCGCTCCTAAGAGTTCCCAAGATAAAAATAACAAAAAGAGTAGGAAAATTATTGACAAAACACTGAAAAACAAATAATACCAAGTGTACGTAACGCTAAATAGCTTGAATGGTCACTTTTGAGGTTCACAGACCTTTAAAGCTAATGGTTAGTGCGCTGGTCTCCGGATCGAGCGGTCCGGGTTCGAGCTCTGGCGGGGGACATTGTGTTGTGTTCTTGGGCAAGACACTTTACTCTCACAGTGCCTCTCTCCACCCAGGTGTATAAATGGGTACCGGCGAATTTACTGCTGGGGAGTAACCCTGCGATGGACTAGCATCCCATTCAGAGGGGAGTAGAAATACTCCTTGTCGCTTCATGCTATGGAAACCGGAGATACGCGCCGGCCTGACGAACCAAATTACCGTTAAAATGTAGGAAAGATTTAAAGGAAGAAAAACACCAAGGATTTGGTACTAATTAAAACAAAAACAGAACAGGGCTGGTTACGGATGGAAAAGTTTGAGACAAATTTGAAAAAAAATTAGGTTAAATTTTTCAAAATGCACAGACCGTGACATAGGGCATTTGTGGATTGCTTCTTGCACGTAACTTCAAGGAGATTATTCAGTTAAAACATGCAGTTTTGAAGCGGAAAGGTTAATTCTGTGAACTGACGTGAAGATATTTTCGCATAAAGCAGGTGTCCGAAAACACGTTCACACGCAGGTCTATTTGCGATCCCATCTCATAGCCGTCAAATCGCTGATGATGCAATTTTTCGCGGAAGTGATTTCAAGCGCACGATTCCTGCTAGAGACGTGCACACAGTTCTTAAAGACCCCACAGAAATAATTCGGGATTCGAACGCGAAACAGCAGTTTACACTCTAGGAAATAACTGAGAGGGAACCCAAAGGTAACTTCACTGTAAGGTATTCGTTTCTGTAAACACAACGCTGTCAACACACCATTTGGCAGCTGGTTAACTCTATCAATGTCTCGAAATGTCTGTTTTCAATCTGCGACTGATGAAACATGTTTTTAAGCTCCTTAACGCTGATTTTATCACCGTTTATTAATTGCTGTATAAACAAGGACGCGTAGTTGTAGATGGTAAAAAAGGCTTGTTTATGCCGAGAGTCAGAAGTTTCGTTGATCTATTTAAGTACCTCTTTTCTCTGTAACACGTAAACATAAATCGAACGCCGCGTATCACTTTATTGAATGCATGAATCCGCCCGCTGTCGGACTGCATCATGAAAACATGTCGCCCTTCAACTTTCTAAGGCAAAGGCCGAAAGATTGTGCAATGAGCTCAAAAAGCACCTGCGTAGGAGACTATTCCCAAGAGTGTACAAGTTCAAAATCGAAAAATAAAACATATTTCAGTTTGCGCAATACTGAAACACAAACAGTTTTAAACGATACATTGAACCAAACGACACCTGTTATTTCTGAGGCCACACATAAGCGTACGGGCAACTTTTTTGCCCGGGGGGGGGGGGGGGGGGGGTGGCTGTGAACCATTTGCCCAAAAAATTCTCCCAAGTTGCCTTGCCCAAAACTGAGTTGCCCAAAATTTTGGGAGCTGCACCCACCCCCCCCCCCCCCCCCCCCACCCCCGGCCCGGCGTACGCTTTGACTGACCACCCACCAGTTTATCGTCTACCAGTTTACAAATTAAAACCACTTTGAACAAAACAACAAGCAGGGACGCCGGGAGGACAAAAGAGCCTCAAGGACTCGGTTTATGGACAACACAACAACATGTAGAAGTGCTGCTCGGTAGCTTTAATTTGAGTGGTTACACACCGGAGTTTCATCTACAGGCATACAAGTTAGAACTAGTTTGGACATCATAATGAACAGTACCCCATGACAGTACTGCTCAGTAGAGTTAATTTGAATGATCACACGCTGGGGTTTCATCCACAGACGTACAAGTTAGAACTAGTTTGGGCGTCATAATATACAGTACCACATGAAACAGAAAGTAATGCTGGGTGCTTTAATTTAAATGGCTACACAATCGGGTTTTTATCCTCAAGGTAACCACATCATTAAGCGAGTGTTGACTCCAGGAGTGAAAGGGTTAAAGGACGAGAGTAACATAAACAGTCGGCCAATCACCGTCTACTTCAACGGGTACGCGAGCAGTGCTTTCTGTATACAATTAGACAAGTTCAGTTACTCTTTGTTTCCACGTGTAAACAACGTTTCCCTTTAGATTGCCACTATACGCTACTGGGGAGATAACATGAGCATCTCATTTCAGTAACTGAATTAACTAGCCGGCGTCTGCGGTGCAGGCAAAAACTGAACCAGAATTATAATAAATTCCAAATCAAGTATGCAACTCTCTTATCTGATGATCGTCCCTTACGGGACGGGAGGAGTTTGCAGGAGTGGAAAAAAGAACTATATCTTTCCAGACATGTATTAGTCTGCACAAGAAACTCTTCAAGAATATCCTATCTGATTTCGTGACGTTTGGCCTTGGGAAATGTGGCCGTGGATACTGAATGTGCGTCATAAATTTTATCAGTTTTAGCGCGAAAGTTCAGCACAGTTAAGAGGTCCAGATCAGATAACAAAAAAATAAGAACGTACCAGTTGTCACGCTTTAGAAGAGTACTGCCACGTACACAATGTTGAAGAAATAGTATTCTAAACAATCCTCAGTGTTTACACAATCAACTGCACCTGAATTAACAAGGAGGAAAACGTGAAATAAATGTTAATTGTTGTTTTGTGGACCCATTGAGACACCACTAAAAATAGCAACGCTTGTCATGTATCCTACAGTTTGCTCTTACAAATTTTCCGGTCAAAATAATATAGAAAGGAATGCAAATATACATTTTTAGTTTTTAAAGATATCACTTTAGTTTCATTACTTTCCTATGGCTTTACAGGACTTAGTTCTAACACTGAGAAACGTCAATTTTCTTTTTTTTCTCCAATTCTCCAATTTATATTTTGTACGTACAAAACTTAGCGGAACTGTGATTGATTTTGACGTATGCACATGGACAATAGCGGTATCTTAGGCGTCTACCATGATTAGAGTTTGTTGTTCCCTTCTTTTCCGATCGTTTAAAAACTTTTTCCTTGTTTAAGTCTTCTTTAGGTGTGGTGTCTTTGGTACAATGCCCTTGCCTAACTTTCAATTTCCTGTGCTAAAAGCTTTTGGTTCTCGTAACTTATCGAATTAATAATCCACTTGAAAAAGTGATAAACGTTTTGGTAATCGCGTTACAGCTCACAGTCTAGTCGGTTCATCTGATCAGCTAGAATAGACTTGTACTTGAAATTCTTTCACCTGATAAAATAGATGCTAAGGGAGGAGATCCGCCCAGTACAAAAAAAATTTCACACGATGATAGGTAATTAATAAATGGTATTCACCGGAAAAGAAACATTTCAACAACTTTGGGTCTTTGACAATCCAATTCCGGTTGTTTATATCGGTACGTTTAAAGAAATCACCTCAGCTTGATGAAATTCACGTCTAAACAATAAAAACAAACAAGCAAAGCCTATTTGACCTTTGGCAAAAGCGTGAGTTGTTCCATGATTCGTGTTTCATAAACTGAGGAAGTTTTCTCTCGTCATTTCACTTCATGAATTCCCAGAAGGATTTTTTAGTTCCGGTTTCATCTGATACCTGCTGAATGACGTCATAATGATTACACGTCATTGAACGCCATGCCCGCGCGCGCGTGGAATTGGGTATAAAACCAAGGCGAAATTTTAGAGGAAACAGTTTTTTACTACCAGAAAGGAAACATGAATGAAACAAGTTAAAAGGAAAGCAACATGTTTGACAACGAAATGTGCGATTTATTGGACGCCACAATGGGAGTCGTGGCAGATTTTGCATCCATGCTCGCCAATGGTATTTATCAATTCAGTTACTTTCATTTTCCAGACTGACCATTCTGTCACTCTCTTAATCTTTACTACTCATAGAGTTGCTTCATTAGCTAATATTTTAAACTCTCTGATATTGATTGGAAAAAATATTGAACAAAAAAACTTTATATTATCTAGTTTGGGCAGATATTTGGCCAATTCTGGTGCAATCTCATCACGAGAGCATGGAAAAATGCATTGCTTTACTGGTGATTTGTAATTTTGCAATTTGAAAATAGCACTTTTAGCAACTATGCTTATCTGTACGGGGTGCGAAGGTAAATGCCAATTTACGGGGTTTTCGAAAACAGAAGTGGTATTTTATGTCGATTGTTTTTCAAAGTTTATGCAATTCTAAATTTAAATTTCCTTCCTCGAAACGCTGCTTTCCTGATTTTCGCAAATACTTTTGAACCACATGGGACAGGATAGTGGGGGCGAGTTACAGAGGCCAGACAAACAAATTTCAAAACAGACAAACATAGAATCTTCCATAAAAATGTTACCTGGTTGGACCAATTTCGTGTCGACAAAAAAGTACAATTCAATGGTCAACGAAAATGATTGTTAATTTTTAGGAGAGGCAGAAACCACGATGAAGCTGCCACATCTTAAACCACAATCGTGCTTCCCACAGGTACCACTGTGCCCAATAACACAGGATATCACATACAAGGCAGGGCGTGGAATAATAAATTAATGCACGCCTTCGATGACGTCGTCCAGAAAATTTTTGCGCCAGTGTGCAACACTAAAATTACAAATTGAAAATCTCTTATCGAAAAAAATGCCTTTAAATCGAACGTGCTTCAGGTTCTGAATTAAAGCGAGCTATCGAGCAGGGAATTGGAGTGTATAATTTGATTCCCCACCCTGAGCGATTAGCTTGATTGTGTTTCACTGTTCACAATAGGTGGTTATTTGTCAAGGCGTTGACACAAACAATACGTCAATCAAATCGGGTGTTGGGCATATTTCCTGGGGCCTAGTCTCCTTGGATGTGACATCTTGGTTGATATCAAGCTGTTTGGTAAAAATTTCCTCGAGGCAGAAATGATCATTTCTGTTCAGTGCCCCCAATTATATTGCGCTTTCGCTCAATATTTGTGCCGAGCGCGTTAATCTGCCTGATGGCCATGGCTTTCTCTGACGGTGTTAACACTAGTGGGGAAAACAGGCGAAAAATTCTGCGACGGTTCATGGTGCGCAAGAACAAGAAAGACACAATCAAAGGTACGGAGTGAAGTTATATTACCCGAGATGTGAAGGAATTCAAATTCAAATTGCTTACGTTTTCTATTCGGCCGTTTCAGGTTGTCGTACTTCATATGATATTTATGTTGTGTTTCTTTCACTAGCCTGTGAGATTTGTGTTTTGATTTCATTTTCCTGGTGATCGAACTCTGACTCTGAAAGAAAACGAGTGACTTCAGTTGAACTGTGCTCGGAATTCAACGATGCATTCACCTGAATCACAAATCAAATATTATACTTTACTTGCAACAAGTATTGCGATGTTACAGTCCTATATGAAATGAGAAAAACATATATTTTTGGTTGCGAAATTGGTCAACGATTGCCTTCAATTGGTTTTAATGTACTCAGTTAGTAGCCGGTCATCGGAGAGTTCATCTGGCATGGGTAGCATCCATTCCATTTGCAAATTGTGTGACATCAATTTTTCATCTTGGGATATGCAATATATTCGCCTGCGAGAATTGCTACAGCAAGGCTGTTCATGCCCATTCCAGCGGAAAGCTAAACAAAACCCTCCCAATTTATAAAGCCGATTTCTTTGTAATTCGGAACCGGATAAAGTAATACACAGAGGGAATGCAAGCGACAAACCACAGCCATTCATACGTTCAGACTTTGTGGCGATGCAAGCAAAACAAATACTTGATTTGAATAAATCTGAATGGTAGTTCTCACGTGACAAGGGGGCGA
Organism: Blastomussa wellsi; assembly: GCA_947652115.1. Taxonomy (NCBI): domain Eukaryota; kingdom Metazoa; phylum Cnidaria; class Anthozoa; order Scleractinia; family Plerogyridae; genus Blastomussa; species Blastomussa wellsi. The sequence goes on along the minus strand of OX393568.1, from coordinate 4,412,534 downwards.
TCTGTTTAAGGAATCCACCGTCCCGTTAAGTAAATCTCGGCAAATTTGATCGAACTTTTACTGTTGAGATCGAGCAGTCTGTTTTGGTGTTTCTCGCTTCGTCCTTGAAAGTTTGCAGCGAAGATTGTTTGAACAGAATGCTACTCACAATTTTCGCGCGTCAGCCATGCGTGAAATTACAAGTAAGTAAAGAAATCTGCCCCGAGTCGACTTCTTTCTGAAAAATCTTATTATTGTTTGCCCCTTGTTCTAATCAAACACAAACTTTTCGCCGGTCACCGGTGAAAAAGACCGGTCTGTCTCCATTGTGTCCCTCAAGTGTCGATGATCGCTGTGGCGATATTGTTTAGCGCGGTGTCTTTAAGTATTAATTGTTTTCGAGGACATGTAAGTTTCAAGATCAAGATGGCCTTGTACATATTTTGCTTTTACATATTTCCTCATTAATCGACGACAAGATGCGGTGTTTGTTTGCCGTGTCAAAGGTCTTGCTAGTATATTCAACAAACGCTCGTATACTTCTAAGCAGAGAAAATTGCTGCGCGGGAGGTAACCGCGATCTAGAAAAATTTATAGCTAGTATGCCTAATTGGAATCTTTATTGACACAGTGTTCTTATAGCGAGATCGAATACATACCAACTAGCTAAACGCTTAACTGTGGTGTTTTGTTAAAATCCCAAGGTTTGCTTTTAAAATAGAGCATGATTTTTCTTGTTGTAAGTGTTGATAACCTGGATTTAGCACAGTAACTTAATTTTCGTAGCCTCATGTAAATATGGCACCAGACGCGCCAGAAAAAAATAATACTTATTTAAGATGGAGCTTCTTAAAAAAAAAAGGTCACATATTTGTTATGACATGATTGTCTTAATACTGCTGGTGTTTTTGTACGTAAAACTTTAAAGCATTTTTCCAGATGGCATACACCATGAAAACAGAGAAAATAACTTTTTTTTAACTCCTGAACATGTTTTTTTAGAAAGTCCACTACACCAGATCCACCTAGTGCGTTTTCTATCCAAGCAATCATGTCTGTATATTTTGCGTTTTGGTTAGAATGACTTGTCTATCACAAATAATTATTTCTGTAACAAGGGTTTCCATGTTTTCTTGCAGAAGATAAGTTGAATACTGATAGGAGTTTATACCTTGATTAATAATTAACACTTCACAGTTCACTAGATGCAGGATTCTTATGACCTTTACATACTCTCGACTTCTTCCATGTTTAGCTGTTGATAATATAAACAATATTTAACTGTGTATTTAAACAACTTGTCTGTATTGATGTTATGAGTAGCACTTTTTTTTACCAAGAAATTAAAACTTTCTGCTTTTGATCTTTAAGTTGGCCTGGTGACAATTCACAGAACTGTGAATGTTGGCCTATAAGCTTATCACTAAACTTTTATTGTTTTGATACACAGAATTAGAAGCCCTTGAGGCATGCTATTGGCTGAAAGCTGCAGGATTTCCACAGTATGCACAGGCCTATGAAGGTAACACCATGTGACAACTTCAGATGATCTGTTTCTGCATGTGTGAGGCCCTTTCAAGTGAGGGATCCCTGTGTTACTTGTCTGAATTTAAAACTTAACAATGTTAGTGTTTTGTGTTGTGGTGAGCAAGACATGGCCTCACATGTCAGTTTCTACAGTAAAATTAATTAAACTCTTCAACTTTTGTACCATTTCCCACAATCTCCGTAATCTCCACAACTGATTAACTTTATTATTGTAAGTAGCAAGTGAAAGAGGTAAAGTCTGCATATGAGCCAAGTAGCCCATCAAGCCAGAGCTTATCCCGGTTTCCTTACCATGAAGCATCGTTTCTACTCCCCCCTGGATGGGATGCTAGTCCATTGCAGGGTTCCCCCCCCAGAAGTAAATTTGCTGGCCCGTTTATAAACCTAGGAGAAGAGGCACTGTGAGAGTAAAGTATCTTGCCCAAGAACACAATGCAGTGGCCTGGCCAGGGCTCGAACCCGGACCTCCAATCCAAAGTTCAGTGCACTAACCATTAGTTCACCACACCTCCCACAGCAAGTGGAAGAACACTAACAGTTAAAGCTTATCACCCTCATTTGCATCAGATAACTCACCCGCAGGACAGTGCTCATAGCAGCCAATTTGGTGATGTCCCACATGTGCCTTTGTCCAGGGATCTGTATCACATAATTTCCCTTTGGAGCACCCAATTTACTGCCATCACAGGGGCAATCTTGGGTTGTGCACCTGTTGAAATACAGCACAAGTATAAAAATCCAATGAATCTGTCATGAAAGGGCTGCGACAGGTACCAATAACCTGCAACAACCATTCCACATCCTGATCCATCAACACCTTACATTATAGAGCGTTTTCATATGACGTCACGGTGGCCATGTTGGTGTTCCAAAACAAAGAAATGGCGGCCATGTTGGTGTACCAAACCACACTCCAGGAATTGAACTCTATTTTTATGCAAATATCATCTTTTGTTTCAGCAATCCAATATGGCCGCCTGTCACGTGTGTAAAAACTCTATAGATCAGTTGTTAGATGGTCATAATAGAGCCATCAAAATGCTGAACCAATGATGTTAATCCAATTTTAATAGCACACTTTGTCATCATTTAGATGGAAAGTTCCCAATTGACACAGCATCTGTTATTAAAGAACATCACTTCCTGGATCAAGATTCTATTCAATCCTTGTACAGGTTGGCGTTTTGATAAATAGTTTAATATTATATATTTTTGGCACTTTAGAGGTAGGGTTAAGTCTGTGTACAAGCCTGGTGGCCCATGAGAGCAGAGCTTATCCTGGGGTGCATTTCTTTGGGTGATCCGGGTCAGGATCAGTGATCCGGATCATGGTGCATCAAAGGCTCCTTGCTCAGAGTGGATTTGCGGGCGCCTTCGATGCACCATGATCTGGATCACCCCAAAGGAACGCACCCCATGGTTTCTGTAACATCAAGAGCTAGGGTATTTCTAGTCACCCCTGGATGCTAGGGATGCTAGGCCATCACAGGGTTACCTCCAGCATTAAATAGGCCATTTTACAGTTAAGTGCTTACAAGCCTCCAAGTGGTAGTGAGGCTGTATGTGACCTTGTTTTGATACAAACATTCTTGCTTTTGATATGTAATCAGGTAATCCTTATGTTGTTATGCTAAATAGTTTCTGGTCTATATCATGTGGGGGTCACCCCAAACGTCGCTTTCAAACAGACTCCTGGTTACATTTCACAGGACTGCAAAATGGTCTATTTCACAGTAACCATTTGTGCACCTGGGTGAAGGGAGGCACTTCTCTTGCTCAAGAACACAATGCATTGCCCCAGTACAAGCATAAACCAGGACCACTCAATCTGGAGACCAGCACACTAACATGCTGTTGTGTTCCACAGACCTTCCAATTCTCACGGTTTAGGCTTTGCTTCTACATGTAAATCAAACAGTGAACCAGAAAACCTTGAAATTGCCAAAAACTTCCATAAAGTATGAAGGAATATCAAAAAATCTGTGTTCATAACAGTTTAATTAATCAAACTTATTCGTGAGAGAAACCTGGGTACAATGTCAGCCTCGATCCAGTGAAACTTTGTTGCGCTAAGGTCTCTGGGAAAGCTTAACCTTTGAACATAAATTTCAAAAAAGCTACTCGTTAAGACCCGTTAAGTTCAACCCCGATGAGAATCTCATCAGCCAACAGTGCTGCTAAAAAGCAGAAAAAGAATACAACAGGGGGCACCAAAAGGTAAAAAAAAATCTTAAACAAATAATCTGGTTTTTTTTTTCTATTTGATGCATATTTTAGAAATATCCAGATATCTAGATTTGCATGTGATGGGGGTTGGAGGGTCTGGTTCCAAATAATTGATATTGTCTTCCCTTTTTTTGTAGGCGTCTTCAAACACTCAATCGGTGTGCAAAAATGAACCTGCATATCAAGGTAATGAAACCGGCCACTCATTGGTCTTCTCGGTATTAATAAATTGAATTTCATGCAGCATATTATTTTTGTAAGTATTTTTCCTTTGTTGATGCTATTACAGCAGGCCATTTCCAAAGTAGCCGGCTGGTCAATAGTATCATGATAAACCTTATCATTGGACTAACAGGACATGCAACTTAGATTCAGAGCTGTTAAAATAAAACACAGAATTCACAGCTTTCCTGATAATTATCATTGTTTGAACAGAGTGATGGTTATGACTCAGACGAAGAAGACTTGATTGCATTAAGTTCACGCTGGAAACTTCAAAATAAGAACCGCCGATGGTCAAGCCGACGGAATGGTTCACCTTCACTCACTAAGGGAAAGGCTCCAGGTTTAAGCAGCTCACATAATGGACTGAATTCATCTTTGAACAGTGTAACAAACTCAAGGCAAAGATCTTTCCACAAGAATGACAGACTTGTACCAGACCAATTGCCGCCTTTTTCTCACTTGGATTTATGTATATCACAAGGGAGAGCAAGTATATATGACAATTTGTCACCAGCATTAAGTGTCAGTACACCTTCAATATCAAATGTTGGCAAAGACCATAACAAGAATGATGAACTTAGAAACACAAAAAGAACTCAAAAGCGAAATCTTACTAGCAGTGATTTGGGTCTAGAATCATATAGTGCATCTTCAAACGAGGAGCTATCAGACTTTGAGCGTGATGATGAAATTGATGATTTACCAGGGGATTTGTCAATGTTACGGTCTATCAGGAATTCAGAGAGACAATGCAACCATGACATGGTACCATCATCAACAGCATCAAGGCCTAAAGTACGGTGGCACAGCTTTGAGAAGACTTCTAAACCAGATATACGTGTGACGTAAGTGTTAAATGCCTTTACTGTAGGTTGTGGAGATGAAAGTTTGGGTACTGAATATACACAAAGAAAGACTGATGCACAAGTGTTCCATGAATACTAACAGGTTCTCAGACAGCTTATAGACACTGATGCCAATTTAGCTGGTTCATATTTGCATTAATTTTGTGTTAGTTGGAGACTAGCCTGTAAGACAACTACTAGGACCTTCAGTTGAGTGTGTGAGCACAAGAAAATCTTGTAGTGGCGCTTAGGGCCTCAACAGACTAGACATTTAGTTGTCGACAACTATTTGTGTTCGATGCAAGCATTCCACACACTAGGGTGTTAGTTGTGGATGTCTTAAGTCAGGCCAACGAGACCTTGAGAACTAACATTCAGTGTGCATGCTCAGTTGCAATAGTTGTCGACAACTAAACCAATGTCATTTCCACACACGGGAAAAACGGTCAAAAATGTCGTTGTCGACAACTAAAGCGGTTTCACTTTTCAAAAAGGGAAACTGTTTAGTTGTCAACTACTAAAAATCTGACATTTAGTTGTCAACAACTCATCGCTCACGCTACGTTTTTTAGTTGTCGCTAACATTTAGGTTGTTGACAAAAAATAGTTGTCGACAACTAAATGCCTAGTCTGGAGGCCCCTTTTTTTGTTGTGGTCAATTGAATGGGCAAGCATTCAAGACAATCATGACTGAACAAGTTGATTCCCCCCTTGTTATGCAGGTCTCCAAAAATCTGTGACCTTACTGCAGGACAGTTGGCTGTTCTCAGAAAATATTCACTTTTGAAACTCACAGCACTATTGGAAAGACATACACACTCACACAGAGGAATGTGGAACTGGTAAGATTGCTTCTATTTTTGACGTACCTTGTTAGTAGCAGCCTTGTGCTGTGGTAAAATTCCTTGGGGCAGTCATTCTCTTTTTCTGCTCATAGTTCCCTCCACCTTGAAGTCTTCTTTCTTGCAGATAACCCCAGAGAATTAAGAATTACAAACCTTTTCCTTGCAGATAACCCCAGAGAATTAAGAATTACAAACCTTTTCCTAGACAGTTGGCATTTTTGTAAATTTAACCCCTTTGCAGGTAATTCCCCTTCCGCCAATATATTGTCCTCCAGAAAGGATGTTAACCATAATTTTCTGGTATTGAAATCCTTTCACTCTCTACATTTTTACTGTACAGCGTTCATTCTGTTTCAAAACTAACATAAAAACACCAAAATGTTTAGAGCGACTTTAAATGTTGACCATTTTCTCAATTTTCAGGTCCTTTCCCCATTTCTTAAAGAAGCTCAAATCCCCAGATTATAGAGGTAACTATCATGGAATTAATGGCAAACATAGTAAATTCAAATATAAATTCACACATTTGTGCAAAGTACATGTAGATTACTTTCAATAAAATATTTCCAGCATAATTCATTGTTTTTTTCAGAAAGAATTTATTGTGAAAGGTCCTCCAATGAATTTGTAAAATAAGCTACTCTCTCTTTTTTCTCGTTTTCAGACAGGAATGTGTTTGGAGTTCCCCTTTCAGTTGTTCTGCAGCGGACAGGTCAACCTCTTCCACAATCAATCCTCTTTGCTATCAATTACCTACAAAGATCAGGTGAAGGGAACATTGTCATTCAGCTCTGTGGTTATTTTCAGTTTTTATTGTTATAAACTAAGTACCAACATAGATTTCTTTTGGTTCTATATCACTTTACTTTTTTGTGAGCATAGTGTTTAAACCTAATGTGTAGTATGTTCCTTATATCTATAGCTGTGGATGCTGTTGGCATATTTAGAAAGTCAGGTGGTAAACAGAGGATCAATCACCTGAAGGAGATGATTGAAGGAGATCCAGGTACAAAAGACTTCCATGACATTAATTAATTTCTTATGAGAAGAAAACTTAACATTTAAAATTGTACAAAGATCACCATGGGTGACGGTTGATAACTGCCATAGAAAACACCCCCCATTCCGGCTGGCCTTCTTCCGTGGGTTTAGTGTATCGGCTTTCAGATCACTCTACGTTAGCTTTGAGTCTGTGTTTGATATTACAAGCAATTGCCATAATGCGAGGGAGGAAATCAGAAATTGCTCTTATGTTGTCTTAACATTTTGTGATTACTATTTATTTATTGCAGATAATACTGATTTTGAAGGCCTGTCACCCTATGATATGGCTGATATGTTGAAACAATACTTCAGAGAACTTCCTGAACCCATCTTGACATCCAAACTAGCAGAAACGTTCATAACTATCTTCTCAAGTAGGTAGATACCATACATGGGCTGTTTAATTTTTGTACCTTGGTAGAGCATCAAAAAGTTGTGAGCAAGCCTTCAAAGCCTGCAACCCCATGCAAATCAAGAGTTTTCCATAATTATTTTGGCCAGGGACCTTACCTCAATTTCTATAGCTTTTTTCCCAAAATGTCGGAATGCCACATTCAAAGGCTAGGTTTGAGCAAGTAATACTATCTAAAGTTAGTTTCTGTAAATCCTGCTCCCAAGCCAATTCTACCATCTCACTAGAAACCTACTGAAAACCTTAGTTCCCCATACTGGTTTCCAATCACTATGTTATAAGCATTAGTTAGAGGAATTCATCAGGAGAACTGGGTGATTCAGAGATTCAATTGTTTTGATACTTTGGGTGTGTGATGCACATAGGGAAGAAAGGCTGTACCAATCTGTGAAGACTTAGAACACATTTCAGTTGAGTGTCATAAAACCAGAACCAAAGTACTTTGGCCATTCACAAAGGACAGAGAAAATGCAGTGATCCAATCAAAACTCGAAGTAATTACACAAAGCACAGGAAAAAGTGCACGCTTGAGTCACAATTGGTTTTGGTTTTACTCCTGATTGGTTGAAAAAGTGGCGCAGGATATTTAAACCAATCACCACCCAAAGTAATGCAAAACCAAAGTGAATGCAGGATTACCTTTAACACTGAAGTGAAAACTGCTCTAGAACATACCAGTATGTTATACTTATCTTTAAGAGTTCAGACTGGTGATGACTACTGATAACCTGTCATATGATCCAAATATTATATGCTAAAGACTTCTTCATATACCTTTAGAGAAAGATTGTTATTATTGGCATTTATGTTGTCTGTCTTCGTCTCTCTGTGCAGGTATTCCTTCTGATTCCAGAATGGAGGCAATGCAAGCAGCCATTCTTCTAATGCCTGATCCAAATAGAGAAGCACTACAGACACTACTGTTGTTCTTAAATGAAGTAGCTGCCAATTCTGAAACAAATCAGGTAAGAATGAATGAATACTAGCGTAAAAAGAAATGAAAGTTTATGTAAACGTTTGCACCACAATACTGTTGATTTCCAGACATATGTATTTTACACCACAAAAAGGGTAACTTGTCTAATTATCACCATTCATACTGGCATTAATATCACTGCTCTTCATCCTCACAATTTTTATCCATCACTGTTATCTGTTACAGTAAACACCTGCATATAAGAACCTAAAATTTAAGAACCTGTTAGGCTAAGAAATTAAACAGGTTCTTATTTTAGAAAATAACCTTGAAATTTCCAGTGGCTGGAACAAATTGCACTTTAAACTCTATTGTTTGATTGTAAATGTTACAGTTTTATATCATGATTTCATGTCTAGAACATTGAGGACATACATGTTAAGACCAAAATAAGCTGGTCATTACTGTAAGTATCATAGAGAAGATATCTTTTGTGGAAACAAGAACCATTTAAGAACCTATATAGCCTGAAACTACCGTAAATACCATTTTTGCGCTCGAAGAACGCCTACTAATTGTGTCAGTCCCTCCGGATGTCTTGCGGGTGTAATCGATGTCATGGTTTGGGGTGCCATCTTGGACTGACTGGCTGGCTCAAATAGCCTCGATCTCATGTGTGTGCTTCCAGATTCTATTTTGCCGAACTTTTTTCGCAGTTGTATTGATTTATTTCGGGAAACCAGGTCAAAAATTAAATGAAGCCAAGTGAATGGAAGGCGTCGAATGCACTCCTAATCTTTGATTATTGCTAGTTGCATTGTAAGAAACTATTTAACCTAACTCGGAAAAATCCAGGTTCTTATATGCGGGCATTACACTTCAGGCATCTAGCTCCCCTTTTCTTGCTGTTGAAGACTGTGCAGGAACATTTGATGTCATCCACTCTAACATGACATGTGATTCCGTTTTCTTCTATAAGATGAATGAGAAGAATCTCGGAGTATGCTTTGCTCCATCACTTTTCCATTTGTGTGGCACCAAAGAGGACCCATCTTCTCCTAAACGGCAAAAGAGAACGCCCATGAACAAAGCATCCAAGGAACTCACTGATAACTTGGTAAGTTTCGTCGACTTCACCCAAAGTGAATCACATTTTTAAGCAGAAGCACTTGACTGTTAAATAGTAAAAACGGGAGTGTGAACTTCAAAAATTTCTAAAATGGCGTCGACTGTCCGAGGCATCCGTGAGATGTTGAAAAATATGCATACCTGCCAATTCTCCTGGTTTTGGCGGGAGTCTCCAAGTTTTTGACCAAATCTACCAGGCTCCAGGTTAGAGCACCAAATCTCCTGGGAAATACCTACCATGGCTTTTATCGGCAAATTTTTTTCATTAATCTAGTTGTTTTTGAGCTGCCAAGAAGGAAAATAGCTGTTCTCGATCGCAAAAAAACCAGAACAATCAAGGCGACGACCTTTCACCTCCCTCGGGCGACAAGAAATATGTATGTTTTATACTTCATGTAGTCCTCACGAAAAGTCTTCTGAAAACATGCTTCATGTAACGTACTTGAAATGTCTTATTTAAAATTAAGATTTCTAGACATCTCAAG